>CM051234.1:142117800-142440420 GCA_027917425.1 Gastrophryne carolinensis | reverse complement strand
TAGGCCTGATAAAGACACTTTTGCTGGCCAAAGCACTACTGGACCCTGCCAGCTCGATTCCTGCCCGGGGCATCCCATTCTGTGACTACAGCAGCCTCTGTTTAAGACCATATAAGCATTTGCTCTTATCATATTTGAAATTAGCCTGATAAAGACACTTTTGCTGGCCAAAGCACTACTGGACCCTGCCAGCTCGATTCCTGCCCGGGGCATCCCATTCTGTGACTAAAGCAGCCTCTGTTTAAGACCATATAAGCATTTGCTCTTATCATATTTGAAATTAGGCCTGATAAAGACACTTTTGCTGGCCAAAGCACTACTGGACCCTGCCAGCTCGATTCCTGCCCGGGGCATCCCATTCTGTGACTACAGCAGCCTCTGTTTAAGACCATATAAGCATTTGCTCTTATCATATTTGAAATTAGCCTGATAAAGACACTTTTGCTGGCCAAAGCCCTACTGGACCCTGCCAGGTCCATTCCTGCCCAGGGCATCCCATTCTGTGACTAAAGCAGCCTCTGTTTAAGACCATATAAGCATTTGCTCTTATCATATTTGAAATTAGGCCTGATAAAGACACTTTTGCTGGCCAAAGCACTACTGGACCCTGCCAGCTCGATTCCTGCCTGGGGCATCCCATTCTGTGACTAAAGCAGCCTCTGTTTAAGACCATATAAGCATTTGCTCTTATCATATTTGAAATTAGGCCTGATAAAGACACTTTTGCTGGCCAAAGCACTACTGGACCCTGCCAGCTCGATTCCTGCCCGGGGCATCCCATTCTGTGACTAAAGCAGCCTCTGTTTAAGACCATATAAGCATTTGCTCTTATCATATTTGAAATTAGGCCTGATAAAGACACTTTTGCTGGCCAAAGCACTACTGGACCCCTGCCAGCTCGATTCCTGCCCGGGGCATCCCATTCTGTGACTACAGCAGCCTCTGTTTAAGACCATATAAGCATTTGCTCTTATCATATTTGAAATTAGGCCTGATAAAGACACTTTTGCTGGCCAAAGCCCTACTGGACCCTGCCAGGTCCATTCCTGCCCAGGGCATCCCATTCTGTGACTAAAGCAGCCTCTGTTTAAGACCATATAAGCATTTGCTCTTATCATATTTGAAATTAGGCCTGATAAAGACACTTTTGCTGGCCAAAGCACTACTGGACCCTGCCAGCTCGATTCCTGCCCGGGGCATCCCATTCTGTGACTAAAGCAGCCTCTGTTTAAGACCATATAAGCATTTGCTCTTATCATATTTGAAATTAGCCTGATAAAGACACTTTTGCTGGCCAAAGCCCTACTGGACCCTGCCAGGTCCATTCCTGCCCAGGGCATCCCATTCTGTGACTAAAGCAGCCTCTGTTTAAGACCATATAAGCATTTGCTCTTATCATATTTGAAATTAGGCCTGATAAAGACACTTTTGCTGGCCAAAGCACTACTGGACCCTGCCAGCTCGATTCCTGCCCGGGGCATCCCATTCTGTGACTACAGCAGCCTCTGTTTAAGACCATATAAGCATTTGCTCTTATCATATTTGAAATTAGCCTGATAAAGACACTTTTGCTGGCCAAAGCCCTACTGGACCCTGCCAGGTCCATTCCTGCCCAGGGCATCCCATTCTGTGACTAAAGCAGCCTCTGTTTAAGACCATATAAGCATTTGCTCTTATCATATTTGAAATTAGGCCTGATAAAGACACTTTTGCTGGCCAAAGCACTACTGGACCCTGCCAGCTCGATTCCTGCCCGGGGCATCCCATTCTGTGACTAAAGCAGCCTCTGTTTAAGACCATATAAGCATTTGCTCTTATCATATTTGAAATTAGCCTGATAAAGACACTTTTGCTGGCCAAAGCCCTACTGGACCCTGCCAGGTCCATTCCTGCCCAGGGCATCCCATTCTGTGACTAAAGCAGCCTCTGTTTAAGACCATATAAGCATTTGCTCTTATCATATTTGAAATTAGGCCTGATAAAGACACTTTTGCTGGCCAAAGCCCTACTGGACCCTGCCAGCTCGATTCCTGCCCGGGGCATCCCATTCTGTGACTACAGCAGCCTCTGTTTAAGACCATATAAGCATTTGCTCTTATCATATTTGAAATTAGCCTGATAAAGACACTTTTGCTGGCCAAAGCACTACTGGACCCTGCCAGCTCGATTCCTGCCCGGGGCATCCCATTCTGTGACTAAAGCAGCCTCTGTTTAAGACCATATAAGCATTTGCTCTTATCATATTTGAAATTAGCCTGATAAAGACACTTTTGCTGGCCAAAGCCCTACTGGACCCTGCCAGGTCCATTCCTGCCCAGGGCATCCCATTCTGTGACTAAAGCAGCCTCTGTTTAAGACCATATAAGCATTTGCTCTTATCATATTTGAAATTAGGCCTGATAAAGACACTTTTGCTGGCCAAAGCCCTACTGGACCCTGCCAGCTCGATTCCTGCCCGGGGCATCCCATTCTGTGACTACAGCAGCCTCTGTTTAAGACCATATAAGCATTTGCTCTTATCATATTTGAAATTAGCCTGATAAAGACACTTTTGCTGGCCAAAGCACTACTGGACCCTGCCAGCTCGATTCCTGCCCGGGGCATCCCATTCTGTGACTAAAGCAGCCTCTGTTTAAGACCATATAAGCATTTGCTCTTATCATATTTGAAATTAGCCTGATAAAGACACTTTTGCTGGCCAAAGCCCTACTGGACCCTGCCAGGTCCATTCCTGCCCAGGGCATCCCATTCTGTGACTAAAGCAGCCTCTGTTTAAGACCATATAAGCATTTGCTCTTATCATATTTGAAATTAGGCCTGATAAAGACACTTTTGCTGGCCAAAGCACTACTGGACCCTGCCAGCTCGATTCCTGCCCGGGGCATCCCATTCTGTGACTACAGCAGCCTCTGTTTAAGACCATATAAGCATTTGCTCTTATCATATTTGAAATTAGCCTGATAAAGACACTTTTGCTGGCCAAAGCACTACTGGACCCTGCCAGCTCGATTCCTGCCCGGGGCATCCCATTCTGTGACTAAAGCAGCCTCTGTTTAAGACCATATAAGCATTTGCTCTTATCATATTTGAAATTAGGCCTGATAAAGACACTTTTGCTGGCCAAAGCACTACTGGACCCTGCCAGCTCGATTCCTGCCCGGGGCATCCCATTCTGTGACTACAGCAGCCTCTGTTTAAGACCATATAAGCATTTGCTCTTATCATATTTGAAATTAGCCTGATAAAGACACTTTTGCTGGCCAAAGCCCTACTGGACCCTGCCAGGTCCATTCCTGCCCAGGGCATCCCATTCTGTGACTAAAGCAGCCTCTGTTTAAGACCATATAAGCATTTGCTCTTATCATATTTGAAATTAGGCCTGATAAAGACACTTTTGCTGGCCAAAGCACTACTGGACCCTGCCAGCTCGATTCCTGCCCGGGGCATCCCATTCTGTGACTAAAGCAGCCTCTGTTTAAGACCATATAAGCATTTGCTCTTATCATATTTGAAATTAGGCCTGATAAAGACACTTTTGCTGGCCAAAGCACTACTGGACCCTGCCAGCTCGATTCCTGCCCGGGGCATCCCATTCTGTGACTAAAGCAGCCTCTGTTTAAGACCATATAAGCATTTGCTCTTATCATATTTGAAATTAGGCCTGATAAAGACACTTTTGCTGGCCAAAGCACTACTGGACCCTGCCAGCTCGATTCCTGCCCGGGGCATCCCATTCTGTGACTACAGCAGCCTCTGTTTAAGACCATATAAGCATTTGCTCTTATCATATTTGAAATTAGGCCTGATAAAGACACTTTTGCTGGCCAAAGCACTACTGTACCCTGCAGCTCGATTCCTGCCCGGGGCATCCCATTCTGTGACTAAAGCAGCCTCTGTTTAAGACCATATAAGCATTTGCTCTAATCATATTTGAAATTAGGCCTGATAAAGACACTTTTGCTGGCCAAAGCACTACTGTACCCTGGCAGCTCGATTCCTGCCCGGGGCATCCCATTCTGTGACTAAAGCAGCCTCTGTTTAAGACCATATAAGCATTTGCTCTAATCATATTTGAAATTAGGCCTGATAAAGACACTTTTGCTGGCCAAAGCACTACTGTACCCTGGCAGCTCGATTCCTGCCCGGGGCATCCCATTCTGTGACTAAAGCAGCCTCTGTTTAAGACCATATAACCATTTGCTCTAATCATATTTGAAATTAGGCCTGATAAAGACACTTTTGCTGGCCAAAGCACTACTGTACCCTGGCAGCTCGATTCCTGCCCGGGGCATCCCATTCTGTGACTAAAGCAGCCTCTGTTTAAGACCATATAAGCATTTGCTCTAATCATATTTGAAATTAGGCCTGATAAAGACACTTTTGCTGGCCAAAGCACTACTGTACCCTGGCAGCTCGATTCCTGCCCGGGGCATCCCATTCTGTGACTAAAGCAGCCTCTGTTTAAGACCATATAAGCATTTGCTCTAATCATATTTGAAATTAGGCCTGATAAAGACACTTTTGCTGGCCAAAGCACTACTGTACCCTGGCAGCTCGATTCCTGCCCGGGGCATCCCATTCTGTGACTAAAGCAGCCTCTGTTTAAGACCATATAACCATTTGCTCTAATCATATTTGAAATTAGGCCTGATAAAGACACTTTTGCTGGCCAAAGCACTACTGTACCCTGGCAGCTCGATTCCTGCCCGGGGCATCCCATTCTGTGACTAAAGCAGCCTCTGTTTAAGACCATATAAGCATTTGCTCTAATCATATTTGAAATTAGGCCTGATAAAGACACTTTTGCTGGCCAAAGCACTACTGTACCCTGGCAGCTCGATTCCTGCCCGGGGCATCCCATTCTGTGACTAAAGCAGCCTCTGTTTAAGACCATATAACCATTTGCTCTAATCATATTTGAAATTAGGCCTGATAAAGACACTTTTGCTGGCCAAAGCACTACTGTACCCTGGCAGCTCGATTCCTGCCCGGGGCATCCCATTCTGTGACTAAAGCAGCCTCTGTTTAAGACCATATAAGCATTTGCTCTAATCATATTTGAAATTAGGCCTGATAAAGACACTTTTGCTGGCCAAAGCACTACTGTACCCTGGCAGCTCGATTCCTGCCCGGGGCATCCCATTCTGTGACTAAAGCAGCCTCTGTTTAAGACCATATAACCATTTGCTCTAATCATATTTGAAATTAGGCCTGATAAAGACACTTTTGCTGGCCAAAGCACTACTGTACCCTGGCAGCTCGATTCCTGCCCGGGGCATCCCATTCTGTGACTAAAGCAGCCTCTGTTTAAGACCATATAAGCATTTGCTCTAATCATATTTGAAATTAGGCCTGATAAAGACACTTTTGCTGGCCAAAGCACTACTGTACCCTGGCAGCTCGATTCCTGCCCGGGGCATCCCATTCTGTGACTAAAGCAGCCTCTGTTTAAGACCATATAAGCATTTGCTCTAATCATATTTGAAATTAGGCCTGATAAAGACACTTTTGCTGGCCAAAGCACTACTGTACCCTGGCAGCTCGATTCCTGCCCGGGGCATCCCATTCTGTGACTAAAGCAGCCTCTGTTTAAGACCATATAAGCATTTGCTCTAATCATATTTGAAATTAGGCCTGATAAAGACACTTTTGCTGGCCAAAGCACTACTGTACCCTGGCAGCTCGATTCCTGCCCGGGGCATCCCATTCTGTGACTAAAGCAGCCTCTGTTTAAGACCATATAAGCATTTGCTCTAATCATATTTGAAATTAGGCCTGATAAAGACACTTTTGCTGGCCAAAGCACTACTGTACCCTGGCAGCTCGATTCCTGCCCGGGGCATCCCATTCTGTGACTAAAGCAGCCTCTGTTTAAGACCATATAAGCATTTGCTCTAATCATATTTGAAATTAGGCCTGATAAAGACACTTTTGCTGGCCAAAGCACTACTGTACCCTGGCAGCTCGATTCCTGCCCGGGGCATCCCATTCTGTGACTAAAGCAGCCTCTGTTTAAGACCATATAAGCATTTGCTCTAATCATATTTGAAATTAGGCCTGATAAAGACACTTTTGCTGGCCAAAGCACTACTGTACCCTGGCAGCTCGATTCCTGCCCGGGGCATCCCATTCTGTGACTAAAGCAGCCTCTGTTTAAGACCATATAAGCATTTGCTCTAATCATATTTGAAATTAGGCCTGATAAAGACACTTTTGCTGGCCAAAGCACTACTGTACCCTGGCAGCTCGATTCCTGCCCGGGGCATCCCATTCTGTGACTAAAGCAGCCTCTGTTTAAGACCATATAAGCATTTGCTCTAATCATATTTGAAATTAGGCCTGATAAAGACACTTTTGCTGGCCAAAGCACTACTGTACCCTGGCAGCTCGATTCCTGCCCGGGGCATCCCATTCTGTGACTAAAGCAGCCTCTGTTTAAGACCATATAAGCATTTGCTCTAATCATATTTGAAATTAGGCCTGATAAAGACACTTTTGCTGGCCAAAGCACTACTGTACCCTGGCAGCTCGATTCCTGCCCGGGGCATCCCATTCTGTGACTAAAGCAGCCTCTGTTTAAGACCATATAAGCATTTGCTCTAATCATATTTGAAATTAGGCCTGATAAAGACACTTTTGCTGGCCAAAGCACTACTGTACCCTGGCAGCTCGATTCCTGCCCGGGGCATCCCATTCTGTGACTAAAGCAGCCTCTGTTTAAGACCATATAAGCATTTGCTCTAATCATATTTGAAATTAGGCCTGATAAAGACACTTTTGCTGGCCAAAGCACTACTGTACCCTGGCAGCTCGATTCCTGCCCGGGGCATCCCATTCTGTGACTAAAGCAGCCTCTGTTTAAGACCATATAAGCATTTGCTCTAATCATATTTGAAATTAGGCCTGATAAAGACACTTTTGCTGGCCAAAGCACTACTGTACCCTGGCAGCTCGATTCCTGCCCGGGGCATCCCATTCTGTGACTAAAGCAGCCTCTGTTTAAGACCATATAAGCATTTGCTCTAATCATATTTGAAATTAGGCCTGATAAAGACACTTTTGCTGGCCAAAGCACTACTGTACCCTGGCAGCTCGATTCCTGCCCGGGGCATCCCATTCTGTGACTAAAGCAGCCTCTGTTTAAGACCATATAAGCATTTGCTCTAATCATATTTGAAATTAGGCCTGATAAAGACACTTTTGCTGGCCAAAGCACTACTGTACCCTGGCAGCTCGATTCCTGCCCGGGGCATCCCATTCTGTGACTAAAGCAGCCTCTGTTTAAGACCATATAAGCATTTGCTCTAATCATATTTGAAATTAGGCCTGATAAAGACACTTTTGCTGGCCAAAGCACTACTGTACCCTGGCAGCTCGATTCCTGCCCGGGGCATCCCATTCTGTGACTAAAGCAGCCTCTGTTTAAGACCATATAAGCATTTGCTCTTATCATATTTGAAATTAGGCCTGATAAAGACACTTTTGCTGGCCAAAGCACTACTGTACCCTGGCAGCTCGATTCCTGCCCGGGGCATCCCATTCTGTGACTAAAGCAGCCTCTGTTTAAGACCATATAAGCATTTGCTCTTATCATATTTGAAATTAGGCCTGATAAAGACACTTTTGCTGGCCAAAGCACTACTGTACCCTGGCAGCTCGATTCCTGCCCGGGGCATCCCATTCTGTGACTAAAGCAGCCTCTGTTTAAGACCATATAAGCATTTGCTCTAATCATATTTGAAATTAGGCCTGATAAAGACACTTTTGCTGGCCAAAGCACTACTGTACCCTGGCAGCTCGATTCCTGCCCGGGGCATCCCATTCTGTGACTAAAGCAGCCTCTGTTTAAGACCATATAAGCATTTGCTCTAATCATATTTGAAATTAGGCCTGATAAAGACACTTTTGCTGGCCAAAGCACTACTGTACCCTGGCAGCTCGATTCCTGCCCGGGGCATCCCATTCTGTGACTAAAGCAGCCTCTGTTTAAGACCATATAAGCATTTGCTCTTATCATATTTGAAATTAGGCCTGATAAAGACACTTTTGCTGGCCAAAGCACTACTGTACCCTGGCAGCTCGATTCCTGCCCGGGGCATCCCATTCTGTGACTAAAGCAGCCTCTGTTTAAGACCATATAAGCATTTGCTCTAATCATATTTGAAATTAGGCCTGATAAAGACACTTTTGCTGGCCAAAGCACTACTGTACCCTGGCAGCTCGATTCCTGCCCGGGGCATCCCATTCTGTGACTAAAGCAGCCTCTGTTTAAGACCATATAAGCATTTGCTCTAATCATATTTGAAATTAGGCCTGATAAAGACACTTTTGCTGGCCAAAGCACTACTGTACCCTGGCAGCTCGATTCCTGCCCGGGGCATCCCATTCTGTGACTAAAGCAGCCTCTGTTTAAGACCATATAAGCATTTGCTCTAATCATATTTGAAATTAGGCCTGATAAAGACACTTTTGCTGGCCAAAGCACTACTGTACCCTGGCAGCTCGATTCCTGCCCGGGGCATCCCATTCTGTGACTAAAGCAGCCTCTGTTTAAGACCATATAAGCATTTGCTCTAATCATATTTGAAATTAGGCCTGATAAAGACACTTTTGCTGGCCAAAGCACTACTGTACCCTGGCAGCTCGATTCCTGCCCGGGGCATCCCATTCTGTGACTAAAGCAGCCTCTGTTTAAGACCATATAAGCATTTGCTCTTATCATATTTGAAATTAGGCCTGATAAAGACACTTTTGCTGGCCAAAGCACTACTGTACCCTGGCAGCTCGATTCCTGCCCGGGGCATCCCATTCTGTGACTAAAGCAGCCTCTGTTTAAGACCATATAAGCATTTGCTCTTATCATATTTGAAATTAGGCCTGATAAAGACACTTTTGCTGGCCAAAGCACTACTGTACCCTGGCAGCTCGATTCCTGCCCGGGGCATCCCATTCTGTGACTAAAGCAGCCTCTGTTTAAGACCATATAAGCATTTGCTCTAATCATATTTGAAATTAGGCCTGATAAAGACACTTTTGCTGGCCAAAGCACTACTGTACCCTGGCAGCTCGATTCCTGCCCGGGGCATCCCATTCTGTGACTAAAGCAGCCTCTGTTTAAGACCATATAAGCATTTGCTCTAATCATATTTGAAATTAGGCCTGATAAAGACACTTTTGCTGGCCAAAGCACTACTGTACCCTGGCAGCTCGATTCCTGCCCGGGGCATCCCATTCTGTGACTAAAGCAGCCTCTGTTTAAGACCATATAAGCATTTGCTCTTATCATATTTGAAATTAGGCCTGATAAAGACACTTTTGCTGGCCAAAGCACTACTGTACCCTGGCAGCTCGATTCCTGCCCGGGGCATCCCATTCTGTGACTAAAGCAGCCTCTGTTTAAGACCATATAAGCATTTGCTCTTATCATATTTGAAATTAGGCCTGATAAAGACACTTTTGCTGGCCAAAGCACTACTGTACCCTGGCAGCTCGATTCCTGCCCGGGGCATCCCATTCTGTGACTAAAGCAGCCTCTGTTTAAGACCATATAAGCATTTGCTCTAATCATATTTGAAATTAGGCCTGATAAAGACACTTTTGCTGGCCAAAGCACTACTGTACCCTGGCAGCTCGATTCCTGCCCGGGGCATCCCATTCTGTGACTAAAGCAGCCTCTGTTTAAGACCATATAAGCATTTGCTCTTATCATATTTGAAATTAGGCCTGATAAAGACACTTTTGCTGGCCAAAGCACTACTGTACCCTGGCAGCTCGATTCCTGCCCGGGGCATCCCATTCTGTGACTAAAGCAGCCTCTGTTTAAGACCATATAAGCATTTGCTCTAATCATATTTGAAATTAGGCCTGATAAAGACACTTTTGCTGGCCAAAGCACTACTGTACCCTGGCAGCTCGATTCCTGCCCGGGGCATCCCATTCTGTGACTAAAGCAGCCTCTGTTTAAGACCATATAAGCATTTGCTCTTATTATATTTATATTATAAGACACTTTTGCTGGGCATAGGCTTACTGCTGCCTGCCAGGTGCACTTCTGTTGAGGCATCCCATTCTGTAACATAGCATACCCCTCTTTATTTACACTAAGCAGCTCTCTTATTTACACTAAGCAGGCCTGTTGGAGGCTGAGTGTTACTGCTCACTTTTGGTGTGCATTATATTCTGTTTCATATAGACCCACCGCTGCCCGGGGTTTTTTTAAATATCACCTACTACCACGCCAGTTAGACTATGTCGGGCAGACAAGTGCCTGGAAGTGAAAAGAGGAGTGGCAGAGGCCAAGATTCCGCAGGAAGAGCTCGCATCAGACTGGGGGCCAGTAGCAGCAGGAGTCACGCTGAGAGACCTAATCTGCCAGTATCTGCTAGCGGTCGGGTCTCCACCAGTAACGCATCTGCCGTGGTAGATTGGTTGACGCGCTCATCAACAACATCATCACAACTTACGTCTGAGACCCCCAGTCTAGGGTCGGTAGGTTCCTCTGACACAACCCTGAGTTGGCATGCCCCGAGAGCAGTCCCTGTCCTCCCATTGCCTCTGGCCTACGCCGTTCCCTCCCCCAGCGACGTATCCTATGCTTTGGGTTCAGCTCCACTCTTTAGTGAGGAGGACCATCAGATAGAGGACAGTCAGCAGCTACTGCCCAGCCAAGAAATGGAGGTGGCTTCTTTAGCTAGGCAGACAAATAGTGATGTGGACAGTGTCGTGGGTGCTGCGAGCGTTCCAGCTCCTGCGCCAGACACTGTTGACGAATCCACGAACATCAGTGACGTACAGCCACAACCCGGTGATGATGATGATGATGACGATGAAGCCGATCGCACTTGGGAGCCGGGTGATGAAGGGGCTTCATCGTCATCATCAGGAGAAGAGGGGTGCAGGTTGCCCCGGAGTCAGCAGCTGAGGCAGCAAAGTGGTAGCAGTCAGCATGGGGGCACAATTCCAAAGGCTGGAGCCGGCCGGGGCCGGGGCCGGGGTAGAGCACCTGCTGTGCGGCAGTCTACCTTATCGGGAGGTAGTGGAGCAGGGGTTCCTGGAGTTGGCAACAGCAGCAGTGAATCAGTGAGGCCAGGGGGTGGGAAAAGTAGCTACTCGGCAGTGTGGCAGTTTTTCCTGAGGCATCCGCAGGAGGGTAACATGGCCACATGCAAGATATGTAGGCAAAAGGTGAAGCGTGGCCAGGGTCCAAATGTTGGCACCACGGCCCTGCGTCAACATATGATGCGTCACCATAAAACGACCTGGGAGAACCGAGGCTCCCAAGGGGTGGTCCAGTCTGCTTCCTCACCAAGTGAGCTCCCAATTTCTGCCAGCCAAGGCTCCAGCACCTCAGCCGAAGGCAGCTGTGCGTCATACCCATCCTCTGTCGCTCCTGCTCCTCCTCCTCCTCCTCCAAGTCATGCATCCCGCCAGCAATCCATCAGCGAAGCCATGTCCAAGAGACAGCAGTATGCGCCCACTCATCCTACGGCGCAGAAGCTGAATGTGCTCCTGTCCAAGTTGCTGGTGCTGCAGTCGCTCCCTTTTCAGGTGGTGGAATCTGCACCTTTCAGAGAACTGATGGCTTGTGCCGAGCCGAGGTGGAGAGTCCCAAGCCGTCATTTCTTTGCCAAGAAGGCAGTACCAGCGCTGCACACTTTTGTTGAACAGAAGGTGGGCCAGTCCTTGAGCCTGTCGGTGTGTAGCAAAATACATGGCAGCGCCGACATCTGGAGCTGTAACTACGGTCAGGGGCAGTACATGTCGTTTACGGCCCACTGGGTGAATGTGGTCCCTTTGCAGCAGCAACTTGGACAGGTCACGCCGCTTCGGCCTCCGCGCTCTCTGCCCATTGGGCCTGTGACACCGTGCGACTTGGCCTCCTCATCCTCCGCCATCTCCTCACCCTCCACTGTAGGCTCAAGTCTCAGTGCCCCTCCAGTCTACCATGTGTGCAGGGCACGGAGGTGTCACGCAGTGCTTCACATGGTTTGTCTTGGCGAACGGAGTCACACAGGGGAGGAACTGCTTAAATGTATTCATCAGGAAATCCAAACATGGCTTACTCCGAGAAAACTTAAAATGGGAATCATGGTTACCGACAATGGGAAGAACATTTTGTCTGCGCTGCGCCAAGGAAGCCTGACCCATGCCCCCTGCATGGCTCACGTCTTCAATCTGGTTGTCAAGCGGTTTCTGAAGTGTTCCCCCCATCTGCAGGACATCCTAACAACTTCACGGAAACTTTGCATGCACTTCAGCCACTCCTACACTGCCAAACACACCCTTCTTGAGCTACAGCGTCAGAATGGTATCCCCCAACATAGTCTGATTTGCGATGTTTCCACCCGTTGGAATTCCACCCTTCACATGTTGGACCGATTATATGAACAGAGAAAAGCCATCACGGATTTCCTGATGATCCAAGCAGATAGGGGGACTCCCCTGTGTAACTTCAATGTCAACCAGTGGCAGCTCATACGTGACACCTGCCGTTTGCTCAGGCCCTTTGAGGAAGCCACTTTATTTGTCAGTCGGCAGGATTACGGGATGAACGACGTGATTCCACTGCTTCATGTACTGCAGCACATGTTGGAAACCATGGCTGGTCAGGGCACTGGAGACATGGCGTTTACATCTTACGGCCACATGAACCCCCTTGGAGCTGAACTGGAGGAGGAGGAGGAGGAAGAGGAGGAGGAGGAGTTGCCCAGCGAAACACAGTTTAGGCTTGGCGAAATGGCTGGTTTATCTAGTCAGCGGACAGGAGAGGAGGAGCAGGAGCAGCCAGAGGAGCTAGAGGTTTTTGAGGAAGGAGAGACAGAGGACCCGGGCACACCGTGGCAGTATGCAGTGGAGATGGAGACAGGTAGTCCATCCGAGTCACTTGCGCAAATGGCACGAAGCATGCTCACGTGCTTGCGTAGTGACCCCAGAATTGTTTCCATCTGTCGGCGGGATGACTTCTGGCTGTCCACCTTATTGGACCCTCGCTTCCGGCACAAAATGGGGGCATTTTTTAAACCCACCGAGAGGGAGGACAAACTCAACTACTACAAAGACATTCTACGTAGGCAGTTGGCCGATGCCTATCTGCGCCATGGTCCATACTCTCGCAGGTCTGACTCGAGGGGACCTCTGCGCTCACCTTCCACTGCCATGGCCGCTGGGGGGGTTGGCAGCAGCAGCAGCAGAAGCTCCATCAGCAGCAGCAGCCTCAGTCTTCAGTCGCTAATGAGTAGCTTTCTACACCCGCATAGTGAGGCTACTCATGAGCAGCAGGAAGACCTGGAGCAGGACCTGAACCAGCAGGTCATGTCATACTTTGACATGACCATGCCAACACACCTTGAGGATCCGCTGGACTTCTGGGCAGCCAAACTTGATTTGTGGCCGCAACTAGCAGAGTTTGCCCTGGAAAAGCTGTCCTGCCCGGCAAGTAGCGTGCCATCTGAGCGGGTGTTTAGTGCGGCGGGGGCCATAGTTACGGCGAGGAGAACTCGTCTGTCAACTAAAAATGTGGAGAGACTCACCTTTGTCAAAATGAATCAGGGATGGATCAGCCAGGATTTCCACCCACCAATGCCTGATGCATGCGACTAGATTCAGCATGGTGCCACGTTTTACACTTTCCAAATGGTGCAAAACATATTTATGTCTTTAGGCCATTTTTTGGGCTCCTGCTGCTGCTACTGTCAACTCCTGCCAACTCCAGGGTGTGATTCATCCAATTTTTGGGCTCCTGAAGCCAACTCCAGTGTATATTTGGGCTCCTGCTGCTGCTGCTGCCAACTTCTGCCAACTCCAGGGTGTGATTCATCCAATTTTTGGGCTCCTGAAGCCAACTCCAGTGTATATTTGGGCTCCTGCTGCTGCTACTGTCAACTCCTGCCAACTCCAGGGTGTGATTCATCCAATTTTTGGGCTCCTGAAGCCAACTCCAGTGTATATTTGGGCTCCTGCTGCTGCTGCTGCCAACTTCTGCCAACTCCAGGGTGTGATTCATCCAATTTTTGGGCTCCTGAAGCCAACTCCAGTGTATATTTGGGCTCCTGCTGCTGCTGCTGCCAACTTCTGCCAACTCCAGGGTGTGATTCATCCAATTTTTGGGCTCCTGAAGCCAACTCCAGTGTATATTTGGGCTCCTGCTGCTGCTGCTGCCAACTTCTGCCAACTCCAGGGTGTGATTCATCCAATTTTTGGGCTCCTGAAGCCAACTCCAGTGTATATTTGGGCTCCTGCTGCTGCTGCTGTCAACTCCTGCCAACTCCAGGGTGTGATTCATCCAATTTTTGGGCTCCTGAAGCCAACTCCAGTGTATATTTGGGCTCCTGCTGCTGCTGCTGCCAACTTCTGCCAACTCCAGGGTGTGATTCATCCAATTTTTGGGCTCCTGAAGCCAACTCCAGTGTATATTTGGGCTCCTGCTGCTGCTGCTGCCAACTTCTGCCAACTCCAGGGTGTGATTCATCCAATTTTTGGGCTCCTGAAGCCAACTCCAGTGTATATTTGGGCTCCTGCTGCTGCTGCTGTCAACTCCTGCCAACTCCAGGGTGTGATTCATCCAATTTTTGGGCTCCTGAAGCCAACTCCAGTGTATATTTGGGCTCCTGCTGCTGCTGCTGCCAACTTCTGCCAACTCCAGGGTGTGATTCATCCAATTTTTGGGCTCCTGAAGCCAACTCCAGTGTATATTTGGGCTCCTGCTGCTGCTGCTGCCAACTTCTGCCAACTCCAGGGTGTGATTCATCCAATTTTTGGGCTCCTGAAGCCAACTCCAGTGTATATTTGGGCTCCTGCTGCTGCTGCTGTCAACTCCTGCCAACTCCAGGGTGTGATTCATCCAATTTTTGGGCTCCTGAAGCCAACTCCAGTGTATATTTGGGCTCCTGCTGCTGCTGCTGCCAACTTCTGCCAACTCCAGGGTGTGATTCATCCAATTTTTGGGCTCCTGAAGCCAACTCCAGTGTATATTTGGGCTCCTGCTGCTGCTGCTGCCAACTTCTGCCAACTCCAGGGTGTGATTCATCCAATTTTTGGGCTCCTGAAGCCAACTCCAGTGTATATTTGGGCTCCTGCTGCTGCTGCTGTCAACTCCTGCCAACTCCAGGGTGTGATTCATCCAATTTTTGGGCTCCTGAAGCCAACTCCAGTGTATATTTGGGCTCCTGCTGCTGCTGCTGCCAACTTCTGCCAACTCCAGGGTGTGATTCATCCAATTTTTGGGCTCCTGAAGCCAACTCCAGTGTATATTTGGGCTCCTGCTGCTGCTGCTGTCAACTCCTGCCAACTCCAGGGTGTGATTCATCCAATTTTTGGGCTCCTGAAGCCAACTCCAGTGTATATTTGGGCTCCTGCTGCTGCTGCTGCCAACTTCTGCCAACTCCAGGGTGTGATTCATCCAATTTTTGGGCTCCTGAAGCCAACTCCAGTGTATATTTGGGCTCCTGCTGCTGCTACTGTCAACTCCTGCCAACTCCAGGGTGTGATTCATCCAATTTTTGGGCTCCTGAAGCCAACTCCAGTGTATATTTGGGCTCCTGCTGCTGCTGCTGCCAACTTCTGCCAACTCCAGGGTGTGATTCATCCAATTTTTGGGCTCCTGAAGCCAACTCCAGTGTATATTTGGGCTCCTGCTGCTGCTGCTGCCAACTTCTGCCAACTCCAGGGTGTGATTCATCCAATTTTTGGGCTCCTGAAGCCAACTCCAGTGTATATTTGGGCTCCTGCTGCTGCTGCTGTCAACTCCTGCCAACTCCAGGGTGTGATTCATCCAATTTTTGGGCTCCTGAAGCCAACTCCAGTGTATATTTGGGCTCCTGCTGCTGCTGCTGCCAACTTCTGCCAACTCCAGGGTGTGATTCATCCAATTTTTGGGCTCCTGAAGCCAACTCCAGTGTATATTTGGGCTCCTGCTGCTGCTGCTGTCAACTCCTGCCAACTCCAGGGTGTGATTCATCCAATTTTTGGGCTCCTGAAGCCAACTCCAGTGTATATTTGGGCTCCTGCTGCTGCTGCTGTCAACTCCTGCCAACTCCAGGGTGTGATTCATCCAATTTTTGGGCTCCTGAAGCCAACTCCAGTGTATATTTGGGCTCCTGCTGCTGCTGCTGCCAACTTCTGCCAACTCCAGGGTGTGATTCATCCAATTTTTGGGCTCCTGAAGCCAACTCCAGTGTATATTTGGGCTCCTGCTGCTGCTACTGTCAACTCCTGCCAACTCCAGGGTGTGATTCATCCAATTTTTGGGCTCCTGAAGCCAACTCCAGTGTATATTTGGGCTCCTGCTGCTGCTGCTGCCAACTTCTGCCAACTCCAGGGTGTGATTCATCCAATTTTTGGGCTCCTGAAGCCAACTCCAGTGTATATTTGGGCTCCTGCTGCTGCTGCTGTCAACTCCTGCCAACTCCAGGGTGTGATTCATCCAATTTTTGGGCTCCTGAAGCCAACTCCAGTGTATATTTGGGCTCCTGCTGCTGCTGCTGCCAACTTCTGCCAACTCCAGGGTGTGATTCATCCAATTTTTGGGCTCCTGAAGCCAACTCCAGTGTATATTTGGGCTCCTGCTGCTGCTGCTGCCAACTTCTGCCAACTCCAGGGTGTGATTCATCCAATTTTTGGGCTCCTGAAGCCAACTCCAGTGTATATTTGGGCTCCTGCTGCTGCTGCTGTCAACTCCTGCCAACTCCAGGGTGTGATTCATCCAATTTTTGGGCTCCTGAAGCCAACTCCAGTGTATATTTGGGCTCCTGCTGCTGCTGCTGCCAACTTCTGCCAACTCCAGGGTGTGATTCATCCAATTTTTGGGCTCCTGAAGCCAACTCCAGTGTATATTTGGGCTCCTGCTGCTGCTGCTGTCAACTCCTGCCAACTCCAGGGTGTGATTCATCCAATTTTTGGGCTCCTGAAGCCAACTCCAGTGTATATTTGGGCTCCTGCTGCTGCTGCTGCCAACTTCTGCTAACTCCAGGGTGTGATTCATCCAATTTTTGGGCTCCTGAAGCCAACTCCAGTGTATATTTGGGCTCCTGCTGCTGCTGCTGTCAACTCCTGCCAACTCCAGGGTGTGATTCATCCAATTTTTGGGCTCCTGAAGCCAACTCCAGTGTATATTTGGGCTCCTGCTGCTGCTGCTGTCAACTCCTGCCAACTCCAGGGTGTGATTCATCCAATTTTTGGGCTCCTGAAGCCAACTCCAGTGTATATTTGGGCTCCTGCTGCTGCTGCTGCCAACTTCTGCCAACTCCAGGGTGTGATTCATCCAATTTTTGGGCTCCTGAAGCCAACTCCAGTGTATATTTGGGCTCCTGCTGCTGCTACTGTCAACTCCTGCCAACTCCAGGGTGTGATTCATCCAATTTTTGGGCTCCTGAAGCCAACTCCAGTGTATATTTGGGCTCCTGCTGCTGCTGCTGCCAACTTCTGCCAACTCCAGGGTGTGATTCATCCAATTTTTGGGCTCCTGAAGCCAACTCCAGTGTATATTTGGGCTCCTGCTGCTGCTGCTGTCAACTCCTGCCAACTCCAGGGTGTGATTCATCCAATTTTTGGGCTCCTGAAGCCAACTCCAGTGTATATTTGGGCTCCTGCTGCTGCTGCTGCCAACTTCTGCCAACTCCAGGGTGTGATTCATCCAATTTTTGGGCTCCTGAAGCCAACTCCAGTGTATATTTGGGCTCCTGCTGCTGCTGCTGCCAACTTCTGCCAACTCCAGGGTGTGATTCATCCAATTTTTGGGCTCCTGAAGCCAACTCCAGTGTATATTTGGGCTCCTGCTGCTGCTGCTGTCAACTCCTGCCAACTCCAGGGTGTGATTCATCCAATTTTTGGGCTCCTGAAGCCAACTCCAGTGTATATTTGGGCTCCTGCTGCTGCTGCTGCCAACTTCTGCCAACTCCAGGGTGTGATTCATCCAATTTTTGGGCTCCTGAAGCCAACTCCAGTGTATATTTGGGCTCCTGCTGCTGCTGCTGTCAACTCCTGCCAACTCCAGGGTGTGATTCATCCAATTTTTGGGCTCCTGAAGCCAACTCCAGTGTATATTTGGGCTCCTGCTGCTGCTGCTGTCAACTCCTGCCAACTCCAGGGTGTGATTCATCCAATTTTTGGGCTCCTGAAGCCAACTCCAGTGTATATTTGGGCTCCTGCTGCTGCTGCTGCCAACTTCTGCCAACTCCAGGGTGTGATTCATCCAATTTTTGGGCTCCTGAAGCCAACTCCAGTGTATATTTGGGCTCCTGCTGCTGCTACTGTCAACTCCTGCCAACTCCAGGGTGTGATTCATCCAATTTTTGGGCTCCTGAAGCCAACTCCAGTGTATATTTGGGCTCCTGCTGCTGCTGCTGCCAACTTCTGCCAACTCCAGGGTGTGATTCATCCAATTTTTGGGCTCCTGAAGCCAACTCCAGTGTATATTTGGGCTCCTGCTGCTGCTGCTGTCAACTCCTGCCAACTCCAGGGTGTGATTCATCCAATTTTTGGGCTCCTGAAGCCAACTCCAGTGTATATTTGGGCTCCTGCTGCTGCTGCTGCCAACTTCTGCCAACTCCAGGGTGTGATTCATCCAATTTTTGGGCTCCTGAAGCCAACTCCAGTGTATATTTGGGCTCCTGCTGCTGCTGCTGCCAACTTCTGCCAACTCCAGGGTGTGATTCATCCAATTTTTGGGCTCCTGAAGCCAACTCCAGTGTATATTTGGGCTCCTGCTGCTGCTGCTGTCAACTCCTGCCAACTCCAGGGTGTGATTCATCCAATTTTTGGGCTCCTGAAGCCAACTCCAGTGTATATTTGGGCTCCTGCTGCTGCTGCTGCCAACTTCTGCCAACTCCAGGGTGTGATTCATCCAATTTTTGGGCTCCTGAAGCCAACTCCAGTGTATATTTGGGCTCCTGCTGCTGCTGCTGTCAACTCCTGCCAACTCCAGGGTGTGATTCATCCAATTTTTGGGCTCCTGAAGCCAACTCCAGTGTATATTTGGGCTCCTGCTGCTGCTGCTGCCAACTTCTGCCAACTCCAGGGTGTGATTCATCCAATTTTTGGGCTCCTGAAGCCAACTCCAGTGTATATTTGGGCTCCTGCTGCTGCTGCTGTCAACTCCTGCCAACTCCAGGGTGTGATTCATCCAATTTTTGGGCTCCTGAAGCCAACTCCAGTGTATATTTGGGCTCCTGCTGCTGCTGCTGTCAACTCCTGCCAACTCCAGGGTGTGATTCATCCAATTTTTGGGCTCCTGAAGCCAACTCCAGTGTATATTTGGGCTCCTGCTGCTGCTGCTGCCAACTTCTGCCAACTCCAGGGTGTGATTCATCCAATTTTTGGGCTCCTGAAGCCAACTCCAGTGTATATTTGGGCTCCTGCTGCTGCTACTGTCAACTCCTGCCAACTCCAGGGTGTGATTCATCCAATTTTTGGGCTCCTGAAGCCAACTCCAGTGTATATTTGGGCTCCTGCTGCTGCTGCTGCCAACTTCTGCCAACTCCAGGGTGTGATTCATCCAATTTTTGGGCTCCTGAAGCCAACTCCAGTGTATATTTGGGCTCCTGCTGCTGCTGCTGTCAACTCCTGCCAACTCCAGGGTGTGATTCATCCAATTTTTGGGCTCCTGAAGCCAACTCCAGTGTATATTTGGGCTCCTGCTGCTGCTGCTGCCAACTTCTGCCAACTCCAGGGTGTGATTCATCCAATTTTTGGGCTCCTGAAGCCAACTCCAGTGTATATTTGGGCTCCTGCTGCTGCTGCTGCCAACTTCTGCCAACTCCAGGGTGTGATTCATCCAATTTTTGGGCTCCTGAAGCCAACTCCAGTGTATATTTGGGCTCCTGCTGCTGCTGCTGTCAACTCCTGCCAACTCCAGGGTGTGATTCATCCAATTTTTGGGCTCCTGAAGCCAACTCCAGTGTATATTTGGGCTCCTGCTGCTGCTGCTGTCAACTCCTGCCAACTCCAGGGTGTGATTCATCCAATTTTTGGGCTCCTGAAGCCAACTCCAGTGTATATTTGGGCTCCTGCTGCTGCTGCTGTCAACTCCTGCCAACTCCAGGGTGTGATTCATCCAATTTTTGGGCTCCTGAAGCCAACTCCAGTGTATATTTGGGCTCCTGCTGCTGCTGCTGCCAACTTCTGCCAACTCCAGGGTGTGATTCATCCAATTTTTGGGCTCCTGAAGCCAACTCCAGTGTATATTTGGGCTCCTTCTGCCCCTCATAGTGATGCCACTTCAACTCTCTGCAATTGTGCCGCTCTGCGATTCTATTAGCGATGCCTCTGATCTGCATGTGATATTTCTTAAAAGTATTATTTAACTAACCCAGCACGCATCCTGTGCGTGTTACAGCAAGGCTGAATGGTTTACAACCCTATTGAGGCTGTAGGAGGCTCAGAAATAGCCGTTTTTAATAGCGATTCGTCGCGAATTTATTCGGGTCGAAACGATTTTTGTCGGAAAATTCGGCGAATCAGTCGAATCGAATTTTTCAAAAGTTCGCTCATCTCTAGATACAACGTATGGGGGCAGTGGGGATGGCAGTTGTAGTAAAAATCAAAATAATTATCATTAATTATCACACTCCAATATATAATATGAACCCGGCTGCGGACTAAAGTGCATCAGTGCAATGTGCTAAAAGCGCGTTTGCCTACTATACGCCTGTGCATTTTTTTACACCACACGTCTGCGCAGCTTGTGCCCGTTACTGGACGCAGGCGCACACCCACCACCGACTGGCAACTACTAGCGGTCAGGTGGGAGAGGTGCGCGCGCAGCTCTGTCATTTTCCATGCCGGGCGCATCATCTGACGAACGCGCTGTGCTGTGGATATGCGCGCGCAGCTCTATCATTCGCTCTGCTGGGCGCGTCATCTGACGAGCGCTCTATGCATTGGTCGAGGGTGGGACACACCGTCATCGGTGTCCTCCCTTCTGCTTTTACTACGTGTGTTATTTTGAGCTTCAGCTCTGGCGCGCCTCCGGCCGGGACGCGCCAGAGCTCATCAGTGTGGGCGTGCCACCGGCCGGGGCACGGCCACATGCTCCTTTTGTTCACACGCTGCGAGGGGAGGTCATATGTATTCCGATGATACAGGTGTGATGAATGAGTCACGTGCTTGATGAGCGGTGCAGGTCAGTACATATAAATAGGGGGGAGTGGTAGGTTAGTTCATGTCCTGAGGAAGTGACGCGTATGACGTCACGCAACGCGTAGATGGTTGTGGGCAGTGGGCAGGTGGCTCTACAGTTATGTAAGTTCACTTTCTCTTATACTGGGTATTGTTGCTTTGGTCCCCCCTGGCGTGGTTCTCATATATAGTTTCTATAGCTATAGTTAGGCTGCCTCACTCATGGTTCACATAGTTGTATTGTGCATTGTTAGGGATTAGAACCACATGGTTCTGGTATATGATTTTGTATTAGGTTTTGGATTGTCTTAGAGTACAGGCGCCACTGAGCACATTTGGAATTTAGCACATTGCACTGATGCACTTTAGTCCGCAGCCGGGTTCATATTATATATTGGAGTGTGATAATTAATGATAATTATTTTGATTTTTACTACAACTGCCATCCCCACTGCCCCCATATGTTGTATCCTTCCTTATTGTACATATTGTTGTCTTCAATGTTTTTTAACCTTGTCTAGTATTTGTGATGCTTTCTAGGAATAAAGAAATATCTATTTTATATAATAGCGGTTGTGCCATGTTTTGATGGGTGGTAGGGCAAATAGTGGGATTTGCCCAATTACATATTTTCAGGCATCTTAAAGACTATTTCTCCGATCTGTCACATTATGGGAAGTAAATAAATTAAAACTGCAGGATCACATTATCCAGTTGGCTTCGTCAAAAGAAACCACAACCAAGGAATTGTGGACCTTACTGACTGCTTGAAGAAGTTGGAGAATGACATGACAAGGCTTCATGAAGGCCTGGATTTGAGCGCTTTACTCCTCTCCAACAGCCAAAGGGAGATATTTGGGCTTCACTTCAGGCCCTTTCCAAATACAGAGAGGCACAAGACAGGGTTGCTCCATCTCCCCCATACTGTTTACTTTAGCCTTAGAACCCCTTGCGTTTGCCAGTAGAAGCAGTGTCAATATAAGGGGAGTGGAGGTGGTAGGAATACACAACAAACTTAATCTATTTGCAGATGATATCTTACTCACCATCACACAATCTTCAATCAGCTTACCAAATCTGCTAAACACTTTAGATGCCTTTGCTTCGGTGTCCAAAACTATCAATTATCATTAATCAGCATGCTTATACATCACACTCCCAGATGCCCGTCTACAGTCCCATTTCTCTTTTGCGTGAAAACCCGACTACATAGAATATCTGGGTATCAAGTTAACACCCAGTTTAACTTTATTGTATAATAGAAATTTTCCCCTATGTTTAAGTCCTTGGACCCGCTTATGACGACCTGGTCTGTCTTCCCCATATCTTGGTTGGGCAGGGCAGTGTCGCTGAAGATTACAGTTCTTCTGAAGCTGTTGTATCTCTTCAGAACCCTGCTGATAAAGGTCCCTTCTTAAGCTCTGCGTGCATTCCAAAGGGAAGACTAAAAATTTGTCTGAGGAACTAGCACACCTCGTATAGAAAAGGCGACCATGACAACCCATAGACGGGGTGGATGACTGGGGCTCCCCAACTTTTCTCACTACTATGCCTCGGCCCAAATTGCTCAACTTGTTTCCCTTCAAAGACTCCTCTCTGGGTCTAATTAGAGATTCCCAATATTTACCCATGCCCGATTAACTCCCTGTTGTGGATACCACCTGATTCTCACCCTCTCCGCTTAGTCTACCAATGCAGCATAGTTTGTGGATTTGGAACAACTGACTGTGTTCCATAATCTTCTTTTTCCACCCAGTGGTGACTCCTCTGGAGCCTTTTCATGGTGTCAAGAGCAAAATTCATGGTCTTTTGGTCAACAATTTAATAATTAGTTGGAACATCCTCAAAGAGCGCCATCAGGTCCCAGACGCTGAATGGGTCAGATACAGTCAACTGAAACATTGGCTGTCCCCGTTCCTCAAACTTGACCCATCATCTACTACTCTTACTCCTTTTGAACAGACATGCCTCTGTTCCCATCAGGTCCTAACTTAATATCCTTATTGTGCACACTAATCAATGCCCCACGGGATAATACATGACATTCATATGTGGGAAAGTGACCTGGGAACCTCCCGTGGAGAAAAATGTGGAACACTGTAGCTAAAAGTTCAATTAATATAACTGCCCTTGAGATAGCATATAACGTCCTCATGAGGCTGTACCTTGTCCCCCCTAGGATCGCTTAAGCTTTGCTGACCTATTCTGATAGGCGCTTCAGAGGCTGCCGTGCAGAGGGAACAGTACTCCACATCTGGTGCTTCTGTCCACAGATGATCCGCTTCTGGTCCCAGATGTTGGTCTTGTTTGTAACCTTATTTGAGCAGAACACTCCCAGAGACCCCTGGACATTCCTTCTATTCCAAAAATATGACAAGCTTACTAAAAAACAACAAAACCTCGCAACCTTCATTACATGACAAGTCAGTAGCGGGAACTTGGAAAAAATACACCATCAACTTCTCTGAATTTCGGGCCATGGTCGATGGATATATGGTTAGTGAAAAATGGACTGCAATCTTACAGGATTCTCACCACCAAACTTAAAAACACAAGACCCCGGATAAAATATGTATTTTCCACAATCCACTCAAGTAGTGTGATGTCCTTGCAATTATTGAATACCACTGGCAATCTTCTAGGCCTATTTGATAGTGTCCTTCCCCTTCCTTCAAACCCTCCCTACCACTGTTTTCTTTCAATGTTTTGGAAAATTTGCTTAAATTTATATCCATACGTGGGTCAACATCTTCATCTGAATGTTGCTCAACTAATAGGTGCCAGTATTAAACAATACTCTGTTAGCTCATCTCTGCCTACTCTAAAGTTTATGACTTTAAAGTGCACCAAAACCAAGGATTTTGACTATCCTAGGTTTTGTTCCTTTCCCCCCTTTGCCCCGCTGCATGAAACCCCCCAGATCGCCTAAGGCAACTCACTTCTTCCCGGTCCTACAGCGTGTCTAAGAGCAGCGGCTCAGACCACGCTGACAGCCGCATCCTCCGCTTCCTTCTAACAGGTACCGTGCCCACGCCGGCCATTCACAAATGCCTGACACAGGCACATGCTCTGCTAGAGGGATAGCGGGGATACGGCTGCGGCTCACGCATGCGCCTTTGGACCGGGTAACAAGATAACTGAATGAGGCGCCCTGGGGGGTTTCACACAGCGGGGGGGTTTCACACAGCGGGGGGGTTTCACACAGCGGGGGGGGGGGAATCGATCGGCGTGGGTTTTGGTCCACTTCACAATATTCTGTGTGTGTTCCTGGTCCAATTTTGTTGATTATTGATGTCATCATGACGAATGGATAAAACGTATGGTGATTCTGCCAGGTAATTTGTCAAATTTTCCCAAATGAAAAAATGAAATAATCAACTCACTTCCTTCCATGTTCTAGTGCATAGTGATGGGGGACAAAGGACACAGATCCTCTGCTCCAATTCTGGCTTTTTCCAGTCACTTCTGTCGCAGGGAGGGGCTTTTAATAAAGACAGAGTGAGCTGACGTCAGCTCTCTCTGGCATTATAAAAATCTCCTCCTTGTGGCGGGGAGCCCTGCTGGAGGTGCTGCCTGAAGATCGGGGAACCAGGAGCCAGGAGCAGCGAGGGACAGACTGCGGCGGGGAGAGGAGCCATCATCGTGTGCTGCACAGCGGAGCAGATGAGTTTTTGCATTTTTATAGAGAACAATTCAGCATGAATCACAAGAATTTTGGATTAATGCCAATTACCTGAAATTCAGAGCGAATTACGATTTCTTTTGCTCTTCTTTTGTTCCAGTACTTTTTAAATGTTTTTCTGTGTTAGAAAATGTGTGTTTTATGAAAGCAATTTTCACTATCTGCAATCTGCTGCCATTGGTAACATACACCAAATTTGTACCCCAGGAAGAGATATGCGAGTCCTTTACACACAAAACACTGCTCCTGGGCATATGTAAGGTTGAGTGGGCTCCCTAACCTCAGCAGCAGCCATATCAGCAGTGTTCTCTGTGTACAGGGCTCACTTCTCTCCTCTTACAGGCTGATTCATTACTAGCACCAGGTAAAGCAGATGAGCGTCTGTACTGCGGCACTAAGAGCGACCGCTAGTGGTCACTCTGATAGGCTGTGAGTCGCTATTACAGAGCGCCTCTTCCGCTGTAGTAACATTGCCGGCATTGACACCAGTACAGAGCTATATGGGAGCGAATGGTAGCGACTGGTCAGTGTGAGCGACTCAAACCATATTCATGAAAAAAGCCTCACACAGCGCCGGCGCTCAAAATTGTCTCGCTGTAGCCCAGAGCGCCAGAAGCTGTGTGATTAAAGTCTGTTTTTGAACACATATCCACTAGTAACAAAGCGAAAACATATGGAATGACATTGTTATTACATTGTGACATTAACACTTTAATACCAGACCTGTAATGACAATTCTGCATTAAAATATATTATCAAAAATGTATTTAAATAGGCAAGAAGAGGTGACTTGCTACAAAACAAAACAAAATTATTAAAAGAAAACCCTGTTTAAAGAGAAGAAAAGTAACGTTCATTGAAATGTATGGGAGAGCGACAGGTAATACTAGGCGCTCTGAAAACCAGAGAAGCGCCGGGATCTGCTGAGCCATCTGTGATGATTCGATCGCTACGTGTCGCTGTAAGAGGAGCTCACCAGAATCGCCTTCATAAATGTGGTATTGCGTACCGCGGCCGGCGTTCACCAGCCCCGCTACCTGTCGCTTACAAGGCACTACCTTGCGCTATCCCTTGATGAATAAAGCCCTTAGTGTACAGACTTGGTGTACATTGCCAATGGCAATGATTGCCATTAGATAGGAAAAAATAAAACAATACTAGATAAACTCAGACCCTTGAGGACATGCTTTTGGCACAGAAAAATACACTTTCAAAAATTCCATCAAAAGTGGACTTACTCTTAAATAAATAAATAATAAGCAGCCCACAGTAGAAAGGGTGTAGTCTCAGAAGGTGGTTTTGCATATTCATAAAATAAGAGATTATGAGGTGCAATGATTCTGACTGCTGAATGCCTCACACCTTATACTGAGCTGGGGAGTGTTCGATGAACTCTTCCATGACCGCAGTGCCATTGAACAATTAGGCCCAATCAGCTTGTCTGCTGACTTACTCACAGATTAACCTAGTAAGAATTGGGAATCACTCAATCAGGAATATGGTATACAATTATGCATAATCAATAACACATTGATTGGAGATGGGGTAGTTAGAAAATAAAACAAAAATAGGAACAGTTTTAAAGTGATGGTGTGTATGTGTGGGAGGGGTGCTTCTTGTACCAGTAGGTAGCAGGGCCACATGAAATACAAGAACCTGGAGCTCGGACACCCGTATCCCCCCCCCCCCCCCCACTTGTCCTCCCCTTATCCCCTCCTCATTCAGTTTTTTCTCTCCCTACCTTTTCTCCTTCTCCTTCTCTCCGCATCCTGTTTCGTTGTCTCATTCTACATGTACATTATGTTCATCACTATCAATAAATAGCAAAATAGCCATACATTAAAGCTAAACTGTTGGGAACATCCACAACCAAAAGAAGCAACTACCTATAAGACCCTAAAGCTGATGATCTCCCTTTGTGAGGCATCCTGATTTGGGATGGAATCGCTGTAAAATGTTCCTTTCCAGTGATCCCACTGTGCATGCATTGGCCACAGTGGCATCCCTCTGGGTTCTGCATCTATCTGAATGGCAGGCACAGATACACACAGCCAGAGGCTGTTCATTGATGTTTATTGATATGCACAGCACCGAATGCTGATTGGAGGAGAGATTGCACATGAGCCGTGGGATCCACGACAAGCCGGGAAAGTGCAAATCCTGGGTTTTGTTCCTCTTTATTAAACAAACTAGTAAAGCTAAACTCTATGTAGCGGTCCTCTGCCTGGCCTGTGGCAGAGGCTGTGAGGAGCAAGGGGGTTCTTGGTCCTAGGGTAGGGTGACTCAGGTTGGTGGGGTGAGGTGCACTTACTCATCAGTCATCGCTGGTTTCCAATCATGACACTTCTTGTATAAAACAATAGTGTTTTATTTGGGGCTTCCATCCAGCATAACAGCATATTCCATTACAGGTGGTATTCTTCAGCAGCTACATCAAACAGATTCCACAGCTTTCCAGTTACACCGCAAACTCTCCGGCAAACATCCACTGAATTCTCCTTCCTGCTGCTCTTCTCCTCCACTACATCAACAGATCTTCCCCTCTTCATATCTAGAGCTTAGAACCCAAGAACCTTCTGGAAGGGTTGAGTCCTCCCCTATATAACCTCCTAAATGTTGCAGCTCCCAACTATGGGTCTAACTCCAACCAATAGCATAGCAGGTGATCTTGCCAATGCCATCTGGCTTAGTCTCTATTTTCCTAACTAAAGGAGTACGCTAGACTAATAATATTAACTGGTCTCATTCCTTAGGCAACACTGCCATGTGGATTCATGATGCAATGACACCTAAGTCCTGCTTTTATCTATTGCTTATTAAAGTCACGAACACTATCAGGGCCTACTCTACTGACAGGGCTCTAATCCTTTTTAACTGTACTGTTTAATACTGTACTTACCCATCACGTCTACATTTCAAATATTAGATTTCCTTCAGCCAGACTTAAACAATAGATGGAAATATCTAATAATGTTGTATAAAGAAAGAGTAATCTGATTGACTGGGTGGACATATATGGAGTTGAGTAAAGCATTATTTTGAACATTTGGTAAAAGTGTACACTTGAAGTGAACATCTAAATTTTAGGACATAGACCTTAAAGCGGACCAAAACCCACTGAGCTTTTGATATAAAATTGCCCCCTGCCAATACTCCTTTCTTAGAGTGTAGACATAGAAAGGAGTTGGTGCATGTCACACAGCATGATGCCGTATTATAGCACATTATAAGGGTCCGTTTCAAAACCACCCCTCATGGGAAAAAAAGGTGGCCATGTATAAACAAAGAAATCTCACTTCAAAAGCTTCAATCATCTACATGGAAAGTAAGAAACAATGATTTGTGGGTTAAGGAAAAAGCTGCATTCAGCACTTGGACCACAAAGCAAATGCAGCACAGCGCATAGAAGTAGGCCTGCAACTGGGCCAGGCATTCACTGATCCTCACTGCCTCTCCTGGCCTTCCTCACTTTTTCTTGGTTCTCCCACCCTTGTTGTTTCCTGTACCACATTGTGGTCAACTACCACAGCCCCCTTTGCTTATTGCTACCACAGCCTTCACTGCTGCTGCTGGGTCTCTGAATATTGTTGAATCCTTTTCAGGTTCCTAGTCTGCCCAAACGTGTTTTTTGTCCTCATCACCTCATCTGTCATGCAGGAACCTAAGGCAAGGCAGAGGCCACCTGTACTTATTGAAGACTTAACACCAGGTAGCCACAACAAAGGACGTGTCAAAGGAAGGGGCAACCGACCTGGTAGAGGAGATAGCGATGGCTGGAGACCTAGAAACAGCAGCAAAGTAGGCCTCGGCAGCAGAAGTACCAGCAAAGGGGGGGGGGGGGGACACTGCAGGGAAGACCTGGTAGAGGACTGTAGACACAGTGGTGGTGGCATCAGAGAAGATATTAAGAACTAGAGACCCAGTGGCCACAGTGGATGCCCACAGACCCATGGTGGCAGTGGAGGACATGGCAGAGGAGGTGTTCTGTGCTATGCTGCCTATGTGTAGAGTTGTTTTCTGTCACCCATTAGATAGATCTCTGCTAGGAAAAGATGAGAATCTCTGTAATGCAGGGATCATGTAATGCGTTGGGTTAGTCTAGTGTCCCTGTGGATCAGGACCCTCCCTGGCACAGAGTTTCAAAGTTGGGTTTAGGTTTGCTTTAAGGTTGATGTCTTCCTCTCTATGCCCAGCCTTACATTTCTAATTCATGCCTTTAACCAGTCGTCTCTCTATTAAACACATCTAAATCCAGCCCCTATGTCTGCAGCCAGCCAGTCTCTCCTGTATTTTCCTCTTAGTTGGTGACGGGTGGAGACTTATTGGACAGCTATTTCCACAATAAATTCCTCTTACCCCCAGCAGGATGTGGAGTTTCCTCTCCTTATCTATGGAAGTGAAATTCTGGATGTGAGGCGCAGAATCTCTGGAAGTAAACAGCCCTGATCAATTAGCATTTGCTGTATTATAAATGGAAGGTGTCTATGGCCAGCCTCAACTTTTTGCTCTCTCATGTTCAAAGCCAGATTTGTACACTGCATAAAAAAAGGGAACACAAAAATGCCACATGCTAGATCTCAGTGAATGAAACCTTCCAACTGTCCCTCTTTTGAGTCCATGTCTCCCTGTCCCTCGTTGTTCTCATTTGTCCCTCTTTGAGTTGTAACATGCAGATCTGCAGCAATAAATGATTTGAATTTGCCTATTCAAAGTGTTTATATTGTTGTAACTGTTACAATATATCTCCTATCCATCCTTCAATGAAGGGGCATGGCTTAATTTTACAATTGTCCCCCTTTCCTACCCGGAAAAGTTGGATGCGTTGAGAACAATAAAACATAAAAATAAACACTGTCAATCAAAATGAATATCCCATGGAGGTCTGGATTTGGATCAATTAAATTACAGGCTGATCCAATTTCAGTAGAAATGCCTCAAGACAAGGAAATGAGGCTCTGTAGTGTTGTGTGGCCTCCACATGCCTGTATGACCTTGCTACAGGCAGGGTATGTCCCTGATTAGGTGATGGATGTTCTCCTGAGGGATCTCCTTCCAGACCTGGATTAAACATACCTCTCAACTTTCCAAGACGGGAAAGAGGGATAATGGGATTTGTTTTGCATTTCTGAATTTCCAACCCATCTACACCATTTCACATCCAACCTTCTCCAATATGAGTATAGTCCTACAACTGATCACAATACATTTTAAGGTATTTTTATCCATCCAGGCTATTAGCAGGGGGAGCGGGAACCGATAAAGAAAGTCAAACAACCAGCAAAATGCATTAAAAAAAAAAAAGCTAACTTCATCTGCCTTGAATTATTACTACAGATACTACAGATAAACTCTGACCAGGATAATTGATAACTCGTGTAAAGAAATCACTTAATAAATCGTACCCGGAGAGGGTTTAAGTGAGTGATATAGGGCAGTGGCAGGGGGTGGAGGGGTTAGCCAAGTGGTATAGGACAGTCGCAGGGGGTGGAGGGGTTAGGCGAGGGATAGAGGACTTAAGAGTGCTGATGTGAAGCCTGTCCTTTGGTTTTGCTTTGGCCATGAGCGAGTCCATCCCTTAAGCTTTGGAACTGCTTTAAAGTTAACCTTTTCACTATCCTAGTGATAAGTCCATATTCCTGGGACATCCCAGTTTGTCATGCCCCACTGTGTGGAACCCTTGGTTTCTTACCTGACTGATGGTCCCATGGATCATGTGTGGGCTTTCCACCAATCAACGTGGCTGTATCTTCATTCATTTTTCCTAAACCTTATAAAGCATGAATCAAATACAGCATGTGCATATGCCTTGAAACTGTTGGTCAGGTAGGTAGGGGATCCCAAATAAGAATGTCCATGCCAAACATGCCAAAAAGGAACAGACAACAGGGCTGGCTGAAGTTACTTTTTAAAGCTGTGCTGTGTGGTTTTGGGGGGGGGGGGGGGGCATGATTTAGGTCTTCTAGATCAAATTGTGAGGAACAAACCCAGGAAAGTCAGAAACCCAGGTTTTGTTCCTCTTTAATGTAGCTCTGGCCACCTTAACTCCCCCTCATATTCCTGAGGGGGCTGTAAGAAAGCAGAAAGCATCCCCACTGTGTGTGCTGGAAGGGGCAGGAGGGCATTCTTGACTGCAGATTATGAGCAGTACACAAGTCATTATACTAACTACAGCCGGCTTGTGTACCATCTTCTGCGCAGCTCTGCAGAGACCCGGTGTCACATGACATCCCTGCCTGAGCTGCAGAGAGGGGGCACGAGCAGAAGCTGGCACCATAAAAGTGATCGATCACTGGGATATTCTGCTCCCGGGAAAAGCATTCCACCACTACACATAGCAGACATAGGGAAGGGGGATGTTTTTATTACACATCGCCCATGATAAAGCTTCAAAGCACTCCCTAGTGCAGGCTGGACAGCCCACCTCTGTTTCTCGAGGTGCAGCATGGGACCTTCAAGTTCCTGGCAATATCACAGTGTAGAGCAGGCACAGCCCAGTGGGAAAAGTCCTAGTCCTCATGATTGCCAGCCTGCCCCTGGGCATGATCACTTGATGGTTTGATGGCTGCCCGACAGAGGACCTAGCTAATGGCAAAGGGGGGGCAGTCACCTTGTGCTCCCAGAAAGCCTCTGCAGAGGCCCTCCACTCCAACCCCCCCCCCGCTCCTACAAGTGAGTGTCAGGGTCGTGACTGGGCCTTACCCAGCACAAACCTGCCGCTGCCCAGAAGCAGAAAGTTCCTGTTACTGAAACTGTTGGCTGGTGCATTGGCAAGTTGCTGCACCGGCAACCCAGGGCACACCATAACCGCACCACAAACTGCTGCAGCATTGCGGGACATGATACTAAGGTGCAAGGCAGCGGGACAATGCACTGCGAAGTGGGGCAGTCCTGAAAATAAAGTGAGAGTTGTGAGGTATGAAAGCATCAGTCAACTACTGGAGAGTCTGTGGTGCGACGTGGCATTGGTAGTTGGAACAAGACATGATGTCCCAGATGTACTCGATAGGATTCGAGTCTGGGGAACGGACAGGCCAGTCCATAGCAACAATGCCATCATCATACAGGATATAATATAAGGATCTTATCCTGGTAACTAATAGCAGTCAGGGTACCTCTGGCTAGCACATGGAGGTCTGTGCGGCCCACCAAAGAAATACCTCCCCACACCATTACTGATCCACTACCAAACCAGTCATGCTGGAGTATGTTACAGACAGAGTGTTCTCCACTGCGTCTCCAGACTCTGTCACATGTGCTCAGTTTGAACCTGCTCTCATCCATGAAGAGCACAGGGTTCCAATGTCAAATCTGCCAATCTTGGTGCTCTTTGGCAAATGCCGATCACGCTGCATTTTGTTGGGCTGTAAGCACAACACTGACTTGTGGACATCGGGCCCTAGAGTCTGTTTCGTACAGTTTGAGCAAACACTGCGCTGGGGGTCATTTTGCGGGGCTCTGGCACTGCTCCTCCTTGCACAAATTAGGAGTTAGTAGGCCTGCTGCTGGGTTGTCGCCCTCCTATGGCCCCCTCCACATCTCCTGTTGTACTGACCGGTGTCCTGGTGTCTTTTCCAAGCTCTGGACACTGTGCTGACAGACATAGCTAACCTTCTTGCCACAGCTCACATTGATGCCTTACTGGATGAGCTATACTACCTGAGAAACTGCTGTGGGTTGTAGCCACTGCCTCAAGCTACCCCTAAGGGTATGAGCAATGACAAAATGCAATAGTGACCAAACTGACAGCCAAAAAGGATGAGAACAGATAAATGGTCTGTGGTCACCACCTGCAGAACCACTCATTTACAGGAGTTGTCTTGCTTCTACCTGTGTTCTGTTCTATTTGTCCAACAGCAGGAGATACTGATTTACAATTAATTTTTGCTTCATAATTGGACAGCTTGATTTCACACATGTGTGATTGACTTGGGATCGATTCAGCATCAGGTGAGAAAAGTCACTACTTATTTAGGAGAGAAATCTGCCATTAACTTTCATTGTTTACCTTAGAGCTGATTCGGCACCAGGTGAAATTATACACCTGGTTGCTGAGACACTCCTAAGGTAGACAATGAAAATGAATGGCAGTTTTCTCTTGAAAATGTAGTGACTTTTCTTACTTGGTGCCAAATCGACACTTTTTGTTTATTTTTTGGAGCAGTCTACATTTCTTTCAGTGTCTTTCTTTCAGGAATGGCCCAAAGGGATGCTATGAAATCCCCTGGTAGGCCCCTGTGGTTGCCACTATCACCAAGTTCCCTGACTAATAAGGTTTTAACATAGTTCTGACTATTGGCCTGATGCAGAGCCTCCCCGTTCAGCTATCCTGTACGTTTTCCCGTTGGTTTTGGGCTGTGATCGGGTCATGAAAGGGTGCTATGTTGCTTTTTGTGTGCGTTTATGCGCTCAGGTGTTTCGGCATGCGCCTTTCCGATTGACGGCTTGCAAGAGGCTGAACTCCGTGAAAACGGACTGGCTGTTGATTGGCCCGTTTTTCCAACTGATTCAAAGCCTTGTTTCCGATTGAAATCAGCCCAATAAAATGAGGGTGTGGGCGCTCAACTTACGGCCAGTGTTAGCAGCCGTATCTGTGTTCCGTGATGCATTCTGCTGTGCACGAGCATCAAAAACGCCGGCTACGCGGCCTGGTCCGTTTGAGCCTGGCAGAAACCCGGCTGCACCGCACCCGTCTAGACATCGATGGCATGCATGACCTTGAGCTATTCAAGCTCACCCGCCTTAACCGTGTTTCTCTCCAGGACTTGTATAGGCAGCTGCGGCCATGGTTAGCCCGCACCACAAGGAAGGGGCATGCAATTGCAGGTATAACCAAATTGGTTGGCTGCCTGCAGTTTTTGGCAAACGGCTCATTCCAGAGACTGGGTGCCTTCTCCATGGGCATGTCCCAGTCTACGCTGAGCCGCAGCCTTACCAAGTTTTTGGATGGCATGGGTTCCCTGGCACCAAAATACATCTTTTTCCCAGACACAGCGGAAGCCTGGAATGTGGTTAAGCTGGGCTTTTATAATATAGCCGACATGCCCAACATCATGGGTGCCATCGATTGTACCCACGTGGCCTTGGTTCCGCCTGCTGCTCAGGAATATCTGTTCAGGTATGTGGTTTAGGTCAGCATGTGTCTGCAATGTAGCACATACATTTTCATTTTTTCAATGTGGTGTTTTTTTAATTGTCTGAAAACAGAGCTGCATCCTGTGTATACCCAACCTCCAGTGGTTTGAAATGTTGCTTATGTGAATGCATCTTTGTTTATATTTTCCCTTTTTGGCCCACTAATTCCATTTTTATTGTGCTTTTGCAGGAACAGGAAGTTGGGCCACTCCATTAATGTTCAGGCAGTGGCCGGCCCCGATCTTCAGTTTCTGAGCCTCTTTGCGGCATTTCCTGGCTCCTCCCACGACTCCCACATTTTGAGGAACTCCAGCCTCTTTGGTCGCTTTGAATCTGGAGATCTGTCTGGAGCATGGCTACTGGGTATGTTCTGACAAATTGTTGGTTCTGTCCTGCATGATTTTGCTGTTTGGTCTGTGCCTGTATCCCACTAATCTGTTAGACACTCCACTGAAACAGTTGATTTTTACTCTCAATTACTTACCTGTATTTCCTCCTATGGCCTTGCTTGTGATTCCATACATTTGTGTCCTCCCCCTCTAAGCGAGGTTTCAGGCCAGAGTCATTGTATGGAGTGTGCTGGGTGGATGTGCATGCTTCCTCATCAGAACTGTGCTTCGCACTGACACTGCACAGCTGACCTCTTGTCCCTGTTCACTAATGCTGAAATGGTAATCAGCACATTATTGAGCCTCTTCCCCTTAGGCCTCTGTCTGTTGTTCCCTGTTCTTAGCAGTTGAAAGTAACCTAACATGCCCTGTTTGTAAGTAGCATGTAAGGTACTTTTGGCTCTTCGTTATTAGCATGATGTTACTTGTTTTTTTTTTTCATTTTTTTTGTTATTCTATTTATGTCTCTGCTAGTTATGGGGTCTGCCACTACATATGTGGCAAAGGGGCCCATTTGTCATGTGCATTTTGTATTAGGGTGTGTGCTTTTTTTTTTGTTTTTATTTTTCAAGGGGATTCTGGCTATCCATTGCTCCCATGGTTACTTACCCCCATCCTCCACCCATCCTCGCAGGCCCAGGAGCGGTATAATACTGCACATAGGAGGACTCGGTCAGTGGTGGAACGTGCCTTTGGCTTATGGAAGATGCGCTTCCATTGTCTGGACCAGACTGGGGGTGCCTTGCAGTATGAGCCCGCCAAGGTCCTCAAAATAATTGTGGCGTGTGGGGTCCTGCACAACCTCGCCATCCGGAGCCGGGTTCAAAGATACAGTGACCTTGCTGAGGAAGCTTTATTGAGTTCCGAAGATGTAACACCTCCCTATTCTGGAACACCAAGTGGGTCGGCACAGGCGATCCGCTCCCAGCTTGTGGACAATGTATTTGGTTAATTTTAATGCATTTGGGCCAATGTGTGGCTTTTTTATTTTGTGAGGTAAAAATCAAAAAATAATGTGACAAACATTGTTGAATAATTTGTTGCCTGTTAATGTGGGGTGGTGGAAAAGCATGTGTTTTGGGTTACGGTAGTCTTGTGTCCTGCTCCCCAAAATCAATACATAAACACATGCCTTCAGTGGTAGGTCGAGTAGGAGGTGGAAGTGGATGGATGAGGTTGCTGCATGTTTGCGGCAATATGAGCAAGGCTCTGATTCATTAACTGCCATTGGTGGACCATTTCAGCCATATGCCTGCTTTGTTGTCTTGTTTCTGCAAGCAGGCCGGACACATTTTGATTCAAAACCTCTAGTTGGTGTGACATAGAGAGAGGTGATTTGTGAACACACTGTTTCATTAAACCTCTGTGTGTTAGCTGTGAACTCCGCGTTCTCCTGGTGTCATGCTTCCTCCATTAGCTGCAGATGCCTCCTCTGGCTGATATGGCGACGTGCCTGGGTTCCGCCACTGGCACGGGTGGGTGCGTCTGGTACTGATGTAGTGGCTGCAGGTTGCTGCCTGGTCGCTGAATCTGTTGTGCGCCCACTGTCCACGGCAGCAGAGGTTTGTGCCACTGAGGTCTGGGTAGTGGCCAGCAGGGGCTGCACTTGCTGGGGCTGTTGTGTTGGATGTTGTCCCACTGGGTCTGGTGGCCTTGGCTGCAGCAGACTTGTGTCCTCCTCCTCCAAATCCCTAATAACTTCTATAATGGGTGGGATGGTTCGGGTCTGCCAAGAAAGGTAGCAGGTAGCGAGGCCACTATTTTCACTTAAATGTAGGCAAGTGCAATTTCATTTGGGAACACATTGGTCCATTGACTTACCTCATCCGTACACTCAGGTTGGTTGTTGTTGACACAAGGCTGTTGTGGCATGTTCCTCCGGCCCAATGCAGGGGTATCTTGTCCTTGTGGCGTGGCATCTGTTGGTTCTGGGACGAGATAATGTACTTTTTGGGTTTCAGGAAGTGTGTTGTAAGGAGTATACAACAGTTTGGGTCCACATTAAAAAGTCTCAATGTCTAAAAATACTCACCTCTGGACGTGACATTCCTGTCTGTGTCTTGTCCCCCTGGCAGGCCATGAAGGGTTGCCGGGTGAATATAGGTCAACACATGCTCTTCCGCTGGTGTTAGGATGATTTTAGTTGGGATCCCACCCCCTGTCTGCATGCTGGGGAAGATTAAAGCAAACCTAATAAGTGTTACATCCTGTTACAAAGAAACATAGAAACATAGAAACATAAAAGGTTGACTGCAGAAGGAGACCATACGGTCTATCTAGTCTGCCCAAAGCAGGATATACATTCAGTTACACTCTAAAAGGACTTTACCTCTGCTGGCGGCGCATGTCCATTTTTTTTTTTGGCCATAATATTTGAGATCACCAAATTTACGTTTAATTTGCTCAACATCCCTCCTCACAGAACCAACACTATTCACTTGGCGGCAAATCTTATCCCAAATCTCCTGCTTGGCCTGCTTTGGAGTTGACTTTGAATAACGCCCAAATAGGGCATCATAGTGCTCACAAACACCAGTGGCTACAGCCATGCTTTGGACATCACAGAAACGGGCTGTCAGTGAGCCACGGTGCACCTGGTGCCCACATGGGTGTGTGGTGTCCCCGGCAGCAGACGACATTAATGGCTGGCTGTCTGGGGAGTAGTTTAGGTTTCTTGGGCTGATGGGTGACTGTGATGGAGTGTGTGGGGTGCTAGGTGATAATGGCTGGGTGCTTGTCGAGCTGTCACCTGTGGAGCTCTCTATTGACTCTGTGCTTGTGGTACTTGGGGACACAGAGTGTCGAGGAGGAGGGGTGGTTGGCCTGGGTGGGCTAGTGGTTTGGGACCTACGTTTCTCCTTGGTGGTGTGGCTGGATTTACCCACATGCTTTGCGGGTGAAGGAGGTGGAGGCTGCAGGGTTGGAAGAGATTTGTGGCCCTTGTGAGGCCTGGCTGATTTAGCAGGTGGGGGCGACTGTGCCAAGGGCTCCTTGCTCCTGCGTTTTTTCGGAGAAGCCTGTGTGGCTGGCTTCTCCACCCTTTGACTATGGCCATGTCCCTCCCGGCTCTTGTGCCTGCTCTTGTGTGGGTGTTCGTGATGTCTATCTGTGCGGCTAGTATGTACCTCTGGACTTATTGGGGTCTTACGGCTCCCTTTTGGTCTGGGCATAGTGATATGGTAACCAACACAGAGCTGAGTGCATTGACCTTTAAATAGTTTTCCCGTGTGGGCGTGTTCTGCTGCGTGTGTGGCTGTGTGTGCACGTGCATGCACGCCACCGGGGGGGGGACGTCATAACCACACCCGGAAGATCCTGAAAGATGTCGCCAGCCATCTACACCGAGGAGCAGGACAAAATTATAATGGATGTGAGTAGGCGAGCGTGCGTTTATGTGCGCGCACAAGCGCTAAACAAAAAATAGCCATGGCAGGGCAAGATTAGTGAGGACAAACTGACTTGTTAAACTAAACTACTAGACCAGCTTAGTTTTAACCATGTGCGCAGCAGCACACTAGCCTAGAGGCAGATAGAATAAGTAGGCCCATGTGAGTAGGAATGAGTCTCCAAAACTGGCTTTAGATAGGGCATGAGACTTTGTCATCTATTTGTGTCACTAATGCTCTGCCATTGTGTTTTTTTATACAGATGATGCTGAGGAACCGTTATGATTTCCTGCGGTGCGATTTCGAGAAGAGGACGTTGGCACTGGCGGTGGTGGACGCGATTGGCAGGATTTCGGGAACCACCTATACCTTCACACAGATCGCCCAACACTGGTCTGACTTGAAGAGGAGGCATAGGCCCCGGGTGAGGCAGTACTTTTCCAAGCACTTTCCAGGTAAGTCTTGCTACTTGACATGCAATAATCACACTACCCTTGCCTGGGCCTGTGTTTATGATTGTGTTTATATTGCAGCGCATGAATGGAATATTGGAATATGCGGTTCCTCCCAGTGTTGGGAGGTACTGGTGAAGGTGTAGGTGGTGCCCCGCCAGTGCCAACGCCCACCCCCTCCTCTTCCAGTGACTTTGAGGAACCATTGGACCTGAGGATACAGGGGGGGGGGAATCGTACGGCAGGGAGTCAATCCAGCCACAGCAGCAACCTGACTCGGGTAAGACTCTCAAACCTACATATGTCCGGAAACATGCAATAAAGACATATACTAATGTGCACTATTGTTATTTTTAGATGATGACGTCGCAGGACCATCACAAAGGAGAGTGGAGGAAGCAGCTCAACCTCAAGAGGTGCCTGGGGAAGGTGAGTGATTTGATGCATAGAAGCCTAACCTAATCTGACATTCAGGAGGCACAAACAGTCAATAATATCCTTGTGTTTTGGATCCCAACAGCTTCACAGCATGACGAGATGGTGGACCCAGGGAGGAGGCTGCGCCCCAGACGCACTGTTGGCCCCAAGCCTTGTAAGTTTTTAAAAGATATCATACATGTAGTTTAAACTCCGTCCCAAAACACCAAAAACATGGTCCAAGATTACATTAATGTAATAACTTAGGGAAATATTAACCCTAAAAATGGACCGACCAAAAACCCCTAGATAAGCAAAATACTTACAAGGCAAAACTGATGATGTTTTTCATTCACAGATCCAAGAAAAGGGCAACAATGAACCCCAAGAAGAGCCTCCTGCCTCCTGTTGTTTAAAATGTAAAAAAAAATAACAAAATGTATACAATTTAAAAAAAAGTTTTACATTTTCTACCCAAAAGTTTAAGTAAACAAAAAAAAAACAAATGTGTGGTGTGTTCTCTTTCCTGGCACTGTACGTTCTCACAACATAACCATACAGTTACATGTCCCAAAAGGTAAGTACATGGGACAAGGAATAGGAGGAAGAAGAAGGAGAAGAAGAAAAAGAAGAAGGAGAAGAGATTCAGGTAAGCATTAAAGACAGGGAAGAAGAAGAAGAAAAAGAAGGAGAAGAGATTCAGGTAAGCATTAAAGACAGGGAAGAAGAAGAAGAAGATGAAAAAGAAGATGGAGAACAGATTCAGGTAAGCATTAAACACAGGGAAGAAGAAGAAGCAGAAAAAAAAGAAGGAGAAGAGATTAAGGTAAACATTAAACACAGGGAAGAAGAAGAAAAAGAAGAAGGAGAACAGATTCAGGTAAGCATTAAACACAGGGAAGAAAAAGAAGCAGAAAAAGAACAAGGAGAAGAGATTAAGGTAAGCATTAAACACAGGGAAGAAGAAAAAGAAGAAGGAGAACAGATTAAGGTAAGCATTAAACACAGGGAAGAAGAAAAAGAAGAAGGAGAACAGATTAAGGTAAGCATTAAACACAGGGAAGAAGAAGAAAAAGGAGAAGAGATTAAGGTAAGCATTAAACACAGGGAAGAAGAAGAAAAAGGAGAACAGATTAAGGTAAGCATTACACACAGGGAGGAGGAGGAAGAAGAATATTATTTTAAGGTAAGTTTTGGTGTGGCTAAAAGTGTCAGTTTGTTGTATGGTGAAAGCTTGAGGGAGGACTAGGGATGTGCGCTTGCGTGGACCCAGAGTGACAACAGGAAAACCATGGAAATGTAAGTATACACGGAAAAACAGTCGGAATCGGGGTGAAAACGGAAACAGATGGCACGAAGCTACGTTTGGAAACGCAAGAAAAAGGACCAAAAAACGGTTCGTCCGTGTGAACGGCAACGGAACCCACGACCACACGGAAAGCACCCGAGAGGGGGAAAAACACTTCCTGAATGAAGACACATAAACGGATCAGTAACGGAGCTCTCCCGACGGAGGCTCTGAATAACATTTGGACCTCGAGACAAACGGAAGGAAAACGGGCCATAGGAAAAACGGAACAAAATAAGGTAAGATCGGGGGAGGCTCTGCATCAGGCCATATAAGGTGTTTTGAACAACATGGGCAGCTGTTTTTTAGTCCTGGCTCTGTTTTTTAGTCAGGCATTCCATCGGTACCGCACTATATGATATTAAAGACATTCTCCACGCAACAACAAACTACAGTGTAAAGGAAACTTACAAGCCAGCCAAACATCAGGTTTCACTTTTATTTTATAGCTTAGAACTTGGTTTTGCCCAGCAACTGTGTGCATGGTCATGGGCGGTGGACTGCCCCCCCCCCCCCATTCTCCCTGAGCTGCTCAGTGCCTCCCCTCCATCCCTCGCCCACTCTCCCTCCCTACCTGTGCGATAGTCATGCCAAGGCTGACAGCCTTGTTTAACAGGAATAAAATGATGTTGAGCATCAGCATAATAAGGGCTATTACAACAATGCTGTGCAGTTCCCCCTTCAGAGTATACAAGCCAGCACACTGAACATAGGGGCTGGGGTCTGCATGACTTTGAGGCCAGGACGGCGGGCAGCTGGCCATGCCAAGGCACCAGCCTCTATGCCCTTGAGGGCAGGACTGTTGTTCCACCCAGGGGTCAACTACAGGCCTGCACTGATGGGCACCGGCCTCTTCTGTACCCCCCTAGCGTTTGGGGATATGTGTAATGGGACAGGGGGCTAATGGCAAGTTTCCTTCCGGATGTGGCAGATTCACCTTAGACAGACAATAGGGTTGATTCAGAGCCTGGTGAGAAAACACACTTCTTTTTTAAGAGATAAAATTGCACTTTCATTATTCCGTCCCATCGGCAGTGAGTGCCAGCAAGAAAGGAAGTGGAACCATCGCCAACCCATGCCGGCAGAAGTGTTTATTTTGATCGCTTCTGCTGGCAAAAGTGGAGGCGACGAGGTACCCCAGACACACCAGAGCAATGACAGGTTTAGGGGACCACTATAGTGATTTATAGGGTAGGGGGTAGCAAGTCAACTTGCCGTTAGCCACCACCCCATTACCCATATCCCCAAAAAACAAGGGGATACGGAGGAGCCAGTATTCACCCCAAGGAGAGCACTGGACCCCGCTGAAGGTCATAGGGGCTGGTGTCATGCAGCCCCCATCTCTGTTATGCCAGCTTGTAGCTTCGGGAGGGGAAACCGCACATCATTTTTTTTTTTAAATGAGCTGCTGTTGATGGAGCACTGCAATAGCCCATTTTGAAGAAAGACCAACCATTATGCTAATTCTAAGCACAAAACCTGCTTGCATCACAGCATTCAGGCCATATCCACAATGCTTGAGAAAAATATTCCTTATGTAAAAATGTCAAACCTCAATAACTTGCCCATTTCTTCTCCAATTTTAAAAAGGAAACAGATTAGGCCAGTGCCAGGTGTAGCCATATACAATTGGCCAACCGTTGGCTATGCCTTACGAATGACTTTAATGATTGTGCTGTCCATTCTTCAGGTGGTGCTGAATGCCTCTTTTCCTGCAGGTGAGCACAGCTTACCCGCTCTTAGTAGTAACTGGAAGCCTGTCTGTTATTATCATAGCAAGGGGGAATTATGTAAAATAGCCAGTAATATTTGTAAGTGTGGGGTGGGCCCCAGAGTCAGTTCTACTGGTGGACGCCAGTAGAATCTCTACATCCTGAATAGAGATTCCAAATCGAACTTTTAACAAAATTGAATTAAAAAAAAAGATTCATCCCCCTTCCATTGTTGGGCGATGTCCTGTGTGGCTTTTATACCCACTTTCTGCCCAGTATAAATAGCCCCTCCAAGCGATGGGGAACAGCCGTGTGCCTCTGCTGATCTCTTTGGCTGGCAGTGAAAGCAGTGGCAGACGGCGTTTGATTTCTTTGGAAAATGGTGATGGATTAAAGGTGAGTATGGAGAAAAAGATAATAAATTATTTTTTATACTTGTGTCTGTGTGTTTTTTTACATTTAACTATTTGTGAACTGGTAAATGGTCCGGTAGAACCTTATACCAATTTGCATAGCAGGAGGGGCCGTCAAGTCACCTGCCAGCAAGCAGTTGACTTGCCAAAACTCCCTGCTCCATTACCTCCACCCCTAAAGCCCAGGGAGGGTGAAAAGTCTGCGGTCCGTGCAAGCTGGTAGCCATCAGGGCCAGGGGGACCTGTTTTAAATTTTAAGGATTAAGCACTTCTCTCTCATGTATGTTGCCAGCCTTACATCTCTCTCATGTCTGTGACCAGCCTTACGTCTCTCTCATGTATGTGGCCAGCCTTACATCTCTCTCATGTCTGTGACCAGCCTTACATCTCTCTCATGTCTGTGACCAGCCTTACATCTCTCTCATGTATGTGGCCAGCCTTACATCTCTCTCATGTATGTGGCCAGCCTTACGTCTCTCTCATGTATGTTGCCAGCCTTACATCTCTCTCATGTCTGTGACCAGCCTTACGTCTCTCTCATGTATGTGGCCAGCCTTACATCTCTCTCATGTCTGTGACCAGCCTTACATCTCTCTCATGTATGTGGCCAGCCTTACATCTCTCTCATGTCTGTGGCCAGCCTTACATCTCTCTCATGTATGTGGCCAGCCTTACATCTCTCTCATGTCTGTGACCAGCCTTACATCTCTCTCATGTCTGTGGCCAGCCTTACATCTCTCTCATGTATGTGACCAGCCTTACGTCTCTCTCATGTCTGTGACCAGCCTTACATCTCTCTCATGTCTGTGACCAGCCTTACATCTCTCTCATGTATGTGGCCAGCCTTACATCTCTCTCATGTCTGTGACCAGCCTTACATCTCTCTCATGTCTGTGGCCAGCCTTACATCTCTCTCATGTATGTGGCCAGCCTTACATCTCTCTCATGTCTGTGACCAGCCTTACGTCTCTCTCATGTATGTGGCCAGCCTTACATCTCTCTCATGTATGTGACCAGCCTTACGCCTCTCTCATGTCTGTGACCAGCCGTACACCCCTCTCATGTATGTGACCAGCCTTACATCTCTCTCATGTCTGTGACCAGCCTTACGTCTCTCTCATGTATGTGGCCAGCCTTACATCTCTCTCATGTATGTGACCAGCCTTACATCTCTCTCATGTCTGTGACCAGCCTTACATCTCTCTCATGTCTGTGACCAGCCTTACGTCTCTCTAATGTCTGTGACCAGCCTTACGCCTCTCTCATGTATGTGGCCAGCCTTACATCTCTCTCATGTCTGTGACCAGCCTTACATCTCTCTCATGTTTGTGGCCAGCCTTACAGCTCTCTCATGTCTGTGACCAGCCTTACATCTCTCTCATGTATGTGGCCAGCCTTACATCTCTCTCATGTCTGTGACCAGCCTTACATCTCTCTCATGTTTGTGGCCAGCCTTACAGCTCTCTCATGTCTGTGACCAGCCTTACATCTCTCTCATGTATGTGGCCAGCCTTACATCTCTCTCATGTCTGTGGCCAGCCTTACATCTCTCTCATGTCTGTGACCAGCCTTACATCTCTCTCATGTATGTGGCCAGCCTTACATCTCTCTCATGTCTGTGACCAGCCTTACATCTCTCTCATGTCTGTGACCAGCCTTACGTCTCTCTCATGTTTGTGGCCAGCCTTACATCTCTCTCATGTCTGTGACCAGCCTTACGTCTCTCTCATGTATGTGGCCAGCCTTACATCTCTCTCATGTCTGTGACCAGCCTTACGTCTCTCTCATGTATGTGGCCAGCCTTACATCTCTCTCATGTCTGTGACCAGCCTTACATCTCTCTCATGTATGTGGCCAGCCTTACATCTCTCTCATGTATGTGGCCAGCCTTACATCTCTCTCATGTCTGTGGCCAGCCTTACATCTCTCTCATGTATGTGGCCAGCCCTACATCTCTCTCATGTATCTGGCCAGCCTTACATCTCTCTCATGTATGTGGCCAGCCTTACATCTCTCTCATGTATGTGGCCAGCCTTACATCTCTCTCATGTATGTGGCCAGCCTTACATCTCTCTCATGTATGTGGCCAGCCTTACATCTCTCTCATGTATGTGACCAGCCTTGCATCTCTCTCATGTATGTGGCCAGCCTTACATCTCTCTCATGTCTGTGGCCAGCCTTGCATCTCTCTCATGTATGTGACCAGCCTTACGTCTCTCTCATGTATGTGGCCAGCCTTACGTCTCTCTCATGTATGTGGCCAGCCTTACGTCTCTCTCATGTATGTGACCAGCCTTACATCTCTCTCATGTCTGTGACCAGCCTTACGTCTCTCTCATGTATGTGGCCAGCCTTACATCTCTCTCATGTCTGTGACCAGCCTTACATCTCTCTCATGTATGTGACCAGCCTTACATCTCTCTCATGTCTGTGACCAGCCTTACATCTCTCTCATGTCTGTGGACAGCCTTACATCTCTCTCATGTCTGTGGCCAGCCTTACATGTCTCTCATGTATGTGGCCAGCCTTACATGTCTCTCATGTATGTGGCCAGCCTTACATGTCTCTCATGTATGTGACCAGCCGTACACCCCTCTCATGTATGTGGCCAGCCTTACATGTCTCTCATGACTGTGGCCAGCCTTACGTCTCTCTCATGTATGTGGCCAGCCTTACATCTCTCTCATGTATGTGGCCAGCCTTACATCTCTCTCATGTATGTGGCCAGCCTTACATGTCTCTCATGTATGTGGCCAGCCTTACATGTCTCTCATGACTGTGGCCAGCCTTACGTCTCTCTCATGTATGTGGCCAGCCTTACATGTCTCTCATGTCTGTGGCCAGCCTTACGTCTCTCTCATGTATGTGGCCAGCCTTACATCTCTCTCATGTATGTGGCCAGCCTTACATCTCTCTCATGTCTGTGACCAGCCTTACATCTCTCTCATGTATGTGACCAGCCTTACATCTCTCTCATGTCTGTGACCAGCCTTACATCTCTCTCATGTCTGTGGCCAGCCTTACATCTCTCTCATGTCTGTGGCCAGCCTTACATCTCTCTCATGTCTGTGACCAGCCTTACATCTCTCTCATGTATGTGACCAGCCTTACATCTCTCTCATGTCTGTGACCAGCCTTACATCTCTCTCATGTCTGTGGCCAGCCTTACATGTCTCTCATGTATGTGACCAGCCGTACACCCCTCTCATGTATGTGGCCAGCCTTACATGTCTCTCATGTATGTGGCCAGCCTTACATCTCTCTCATGTATGTGGCCAGACTTACTGGTCCCTCAAGTCTATTGCCATTTATTTCATGTCTATGGCTAGCCTAACATCTCTCTCATGTCTTATATCTATCTCGTGGTCAGAAATAGGCTGTTTTTTCAGCACAGGCTAGCTCAGGAGACAGACCATTAACACTGAGACAAGGAAAATGGTAAGTTTAAAACTAGTCACCCTTTTTTTTATTTCCTTCCAGTAAAATACACAAACTTGGTGTAACCCTTCCACTTCCTATATAGCATATTTATAGGAGTTTTTAATATTTGACCATTTTCAGTGTGTCAATAGTGAAGACCTTAAAGGCTTTTTTTACTCTAAAAATACTTAGATTGACTGAAGCTTACATCTGTCATTCGAAAATGAGCTGGTTGAATCTTTTGAGTCTTATAGGATGGTGGTTGCTCCTTGTGAGAAAATCCCGTAAGCTCAGCTGTCACTGTCCCTGTGAGCATGCAATAAGTTTTTCTCAAAACTGGTTATTAGTAATGTCCATAACTGACTGAGGTATCACTTCACTACCACAAAAGAACGGAGGCCGCCAGCAGTAATAATTGCCACAAGCTCTAGTCTAGTAATTAAGTTAGGCCTGGTCCGTTAGCAGGTCTTTCTAAGGCCAGAAGCCAGCCTGGTAGAGGGGAATATGACCGAACAGACACGGACGGGTTAGCCTGGGTTCAGGGTAAAAAGAGCAGCTCAAAACTGTATATTTTTAGTTGTGGTACAAGTACACTAGGAAATATACAAGAAATGAACATATTCATATACAGGGCTAAATGGCAGGTTTCAGGTGAGTGATACAGACAAAAATGAGCAAAGAAAATGTCAATACCTTAGTTCAAACAGTTGTTATTATGCAGAGCAACCACTGGGAGACGTGAGCCAGCCTGATGTATCCCTGGACTCCTTTCACATGACATTTGACCCCCTCCAGAAGACCCCAGTTTCCACACTGGCATTTAACCTTGAGCTGTACAATCCTGTTTCCCCCTGGGAGGAGTTTCTGCCTCCTCCCTTGTTGGCTCACAGCGTCAGAGAGATTCACTCACCTCGTCCATGGTCCAGCAATGTCTTTGACCGGCTCGCTGAGGCTGACAGCCCAGCCCTTAGTGGATAAAGCTTGTCGCAACCTTGTCCTGCTTGCATCACAGCAAATGAGGGTCTTGTATGTAGGTGAAACCAATGGCAGAGATTGGGAGTTATTTACTAACCTGGACCTGCTAACTGGTGAGTCTTACACACAGCTTCTAAAAAAGTATTTTGGGGCAAAACATCTAGGGTTGAAGGTTTCAGTCAGGTGTGGTGCATCTGAGGAGTCCAAACCTGGCTGTTGGACATGATTCTGTGCCCAAATTCCTAAACACACAGTCCCAGTACCAGATACATTGATGGGGGGGGGGGGGGGGGGCTATGTATGGATACATCTGGAGTGCCAGGTTCTGAATATGAATTATTGGCTCACGGCTAAGGGGGTTGTCAGCCCAACTGGGAGATAGTTGTAAAGTCTGTGGGCTGAGAGCAAGCTGTCTATAAGAAGTGTCTACGAGCTGGGTTGGCAGATGGCAGTAAAGTCTTTTGAGACAGGACATTTGCTAAGATGGTTCTCTTTTATGAAAAGAAGCCTGGGTGTGTCAGAAATAGAATATGATATTGCCCATATTCCTCACACTCTTTTTATGGCTGTTGGTGAGTGTGATTAGCCGGAAGGAACAGACATGCCACCCAGTGCTGTAGCAGTAATGAGCACATTGTGTATTGGTCACATTAGGAGGTTTCACAAGCTGCAGCCTGGCTCTGGAGTCTTTTACATTCTCGAGCTGGGTTGCAGGTTTTTAATGTGGAACAACTCTCTAGAAATTGATGCTGCGCTGTGTGTATCCCCTGGGTTCGCCCATAAACTCACCTTTTTCCTGTACTCACAGCGAATGTGCATGCGCAGTGTTTGTTCCATTCAGATTTCTAAATGGAACAAGCACCACCAGGCACATCCCCGCCCCAACCTCTAGCTGTGGAGAGCTGTGGAGATGGATTGGGGGCTCGTTGAGGAGGTAAATGGATAAGCAGCAATCTCAGGGGTTTCACACGCAGGGCTTTCAAATGCAGGATGGCTCATAAAGAGGTAAACCAACCCCTCAAGTGTCTTATAGACTGGATATAGACTTTAAAGTGGACCAAAATCTATGCCAACCAGCTCTTTTAGACCCTAGAGCTGGGTGATAGCCCTCCTCACGGGCATCCGAATTGGTAAGCCTTGATGTTTGAAACCCTCAAGTCCTGCCATTACTCATCTCGATTCGGTAATCCAATAGCACATGTGCATGTGGTGGTGGGTAGGTGCAGCTAGATGGCCAGCAATTAATTCATTCATGAATCCCTGCTCAGCATTATTATGCCCGGCAATGAATCTTGTGCATGCACGGCAAAGGAATCCTGTGCATGACCCATCGGATTGGCAACTATGTAAGTATGGACGGTTATGTCCTGATTTCCCACAGCGAGGATGCTCCTAAGATAATGAATCGGTCGGCCTTTTAGACTCCAGGGGCAGCCCCAGAGGCTGATCTTCTGCTTTAAGTGGTGGAAAAATAGAGGGAACGTGCCATCAATTTAGCAACTAAACTATTAGCTACACCACGGCACTGTTCTCCCCTAAAGTAGAAATCCAGTATAAACAGGGCGCCAAGAATTATTTCTGCTGGTGTGCCCAGTTCTACCGTGACCAGATGCACATCCATCACTCTCCCATTGTGAATATTTGCATTTGGACTCTCTGTAGTCCTATTGTTGCTGCTAATTGCCACTTTGTGCCTTGTTAAGCTTGCATACGGCACTTAGCACCTTTATGGACATGTTGTTATGTCTTTCTATGTTTTATTTACCACTATGTGCTCTGTACCCTGGTGGTGCTCAGGTTTCATTTTTGGCTTACTAATAAAGTATATTCATGTTTAGTTTTGAAGGTTGTGCGGTCTCATTTCTTTGTTCATGTCTGCCATGTGTTGTATGCTTGTGTACATGTAGGTAAGCACACCTGTTCTAACATTTTTTGACAGAGGCTGAAGGATGGGAATATGATTTTATTAATATTTTCTGTGCATCAATCCCCAATATTTCTATTAGAGATATCGCAAATACTAATAATCATATCAGCCCAATGGCCATCAATCTGATACAAACCAATGGTCATCGAGGCTATCCTCACACATCCAGTGAAGTGTCCTAGGAAGAAATATCTTCCCTCAAATGCCTTGCATATACAATCTATTGTGTGAGAAATTATCCACCACACACAGTAACATGTATAAATGAAAGCGGACCTTCAGCATCATTTAATGAAAAGCCCAAACCCTTAAAAACTATTCCCCAGCATCTAAAATTAATATATTTATTGTTTTTAGTCACTTACTTATTATTCTTAACCATACTGGCCAGCAACTCTGTTCAGCACTCTAGGATACAGGTGCTGCCATCTTGGCTCAGTAGCATCACATACTGAGGAGATGTGTCAAAAGAGCAGGGGGCGGGGTTATAGCACAAACAGAGCAGAGCTTGGGTCAGGAAAAGGTCAGCAATACCAGAATGCAGAGTGGCACAGTCAGAAGACACCAGCACAGTAAATAACCTTCACTAACCCAATATGTTGAAGTTTCCCCAGATCACCTTAAACCGGACCTTCAGCGTGATTTAATGAAAAGCCCAAACTCTTAAAAAACGGTTCCCCAGCATCTAAAATTAATATATTTTACGTTTTTAGTCACTAACTTATTATTCTTTCCCCCACTGGGCTGCAACTCTGTTCAGGAATTTAGGATACGGGCGCCGCCATCTTGACTCAGAAGCATCACACTTACTGAGGAGAGGAGAGTGGGATAAGGTACAGGGGGGCGGGTTATAGCTGTGCTTTGCTCAGACAGAGCAGAGCTGGGGTCAGGTAACGGTCAGCAGTCCCAGAATGCAGAGCAGCACAGCCAGGAGGCACTTCCTGTTTGCAGGCTGCCTGATAAGATGGCGGCTTCCATAAGCCGCCATCTTGGATGTTTAAAGGCTCATAACATGCAGTAGATGCAGGTAGGATGATTTTTAATGTGGACAATCTATATGTACAGGGTGTGGGAAACATATAAGATAGACTCTTATTCAGAGTGAAGGTCCGCTTTAAATGTTACAGGTAGTTATTACATGAAGTTATAAGTTAGTTATAGTACAATAATGTTATAATGTAGAGAGAGAGATCACAGGTAGAAACTTTATGTAACCTTTTAAACATTATGTTTCAGGTAGGGGGCAGTCCACTGACTAATTAACCCTGCAACCAGCCTCCTAATCTACTAACACTAGGGGGTGTGGCCAACATTACCAGCCTTCTAGGTGTGTAAGGATCTACCTACAACCCGCCTCTGTGAGATTAGATGAATATTCTATAAAGTAAGATAATTCCCTCAATATGCATGTTGCCATAGTGTAACTAAGAAATTCATAATCCCCATTAATTTCTTAGCTAAATGAGCCCAAACACTAAATACATATCATACAGAGTCTGCTACTATGTAGATTATCAGTCTCTGGCCAATACCTATATGCCATGTTTAATATCAAGTGAAATGTCTTATAATCCTGAATATAAGACTCTCTCATTAATATAGTCATAACTGTCATATTTCAGGAGTTACATCGCTCTTCATAATTATAATCAAATGCATGTGTATTTGAATGTTTGAGTCTGGATCCAACCTAATTAGGAATTCAAAGAGGTCTTTTCAAGAGGAAATGACCTGCAGCTCAGAGAACACCCCAGCTATTGAGGTACCTTGTTGGCCGCTAGGTGTGAATATAGTCTATTGTATTCATGGGGCATGGTCTGTTTACAAATAGCGGGATCTCAGGCTCACATCCTATTTAAGTGTTTCTATGAATTCAGGAGTATAATTTGGGGGATATCTGTACTCATATAACATTTAATAAATATACCTATAATTTCAGACATCCTTTCCCTTTTTACAGTGGCCAATGGGCTCGCCAGGCAGATGATAGCATTGTGTGTTCTGCTCACCTGTAGTCTTTTGGGGTGTTTGTCACCTAATCTCTCGGAGGGGGGGTTAAGAGCAACTTTTTAGACACCCACTTGAAATGAAAATCCTCAGCATGTGTCTCTTTTTCACGTTTCATCTTTCTCTCTGTGTGTCACAACTCTTTCTCTATCTCCAGCATTGTTTTCTTTTTTTCTGAATCTTTCACTTTTAAGTCATCTTTTTCTGTTTTCTCACCCCCACTCTTTAACATTTTATACAGATGCTAAATGAAGGTCACCTTTTTTGAAACCTCCACAGGGCACCTAAGACCGGCCCAACTGGTGGCCATGTGGGGCACCAGAGCAGCCACCCACAGTGATGGAACTGGTTAAGTAGTTTTATTTGATATTGTGCTTCCTCCTAATGGTTGCTCAATGGGCCATCCAAAATTGGGAGGTTTGCTTTTACTCTGGTTCATGTACATAGCCGTACCAGCATCTCTCTCAGGTCTATGTCTGTGTACATCCTGCCCTCATGTCTATGTCCAGGTGTATATCTGGCCTCAGGTCTATGTCCAGGTGTACATCTTCCCCTCAGGTCTATGGCAAGTATACATATTGCCCTCAGGTGATTGCCAGGTGTCCATCTTGCCCCCAGGTCAATGCCTGGTGTCCATATTGCCCTCTGGTCATTGCTTAGGTGTATATCTGGCCCTCAGCCTTATGACCATCTACATCTTGCCCTCAGGTCAATGCTTAAATGTACATCTGGCCCTCAGCTCTATGACCGTGTATATCTAGCACTCAGGTCAATGCCTAGGTGTACATCTGGCCCTCAGGTCTATGACCGTGTACATCTTACCCTCAGATCAATGCCTAGGTGTCCATCTTGCCCTCAGGTCAATGCCTAGGTGTACATCTGGTTCTCAGGTCAATGCCTAGGTGTCCATCTGGCCCTCAGCTCTATTATCGTGTACATCTTGCCCACAGGTCAATGCCTAGGTGTACCTGTGGCCCTCAGGTCATTGGCTGTGTACATCTTGCCTTCAGGTCAATGCGAAGGATGCACATCTGGCCCTCAGGTCAATGTCTAGGTTTCCATCTTTCCCTCAGGTCAATGCCTAGGTGTACATCTGGCCCTCAGGTCAATGCCTAGGTGTATATCTGAGCCTCAGGTCTATGACCATGTACATTTTGCCCTCAGGTCAATGCCTAGGTGTATATCTGGCCCTCAGGTCAATGCCTAGGTGTACGCTGCTGGATGCATTGCAGAAGGGCCGGTGTGACAAAAAGGTCCCGGGCCATTTTTCAACCCCAGTCCACCTCTGATGCCCAGTGTACATCCTGCCCTCAGGTCTATGCTCAGGTGTACATTTTACTCTCAGGTATACTATACTCAGGTGTACATTTTACCCTCAGGTATACTATACTCAGGTGTAAATCTTGTCCTCAGTCCTATGACTGGTAAACATCTATGTCCAGACCCGTACGCCTGGTCCTCAAGCCTTAGTCCATTTGTCCCTCATATATATGCATTTGTGATGAATGGCAGCAGGAGGGCAATGGATGGATGGAGGTGCCAGTGTGTGCCAGCTGTCATGGCAGGAATGAGTTGCGGGATCAGCTGATGCGGCAGCCGGCAGAGAGGAGCATCCTCCAGGATGGGAAGGTGAGAGAAGGAGGAGGAGGGAGAGGAGGGGGATGGAAACACAGCGGCAGCAGCAGCAGCAGCAGCAGCAGGAGACAGGCAGCCGGTGACAGGAGCCACAGATAAGCAGACAAAGAAGGAGAAGCCGCGACACAGAGGGATTAGCTCGGCACACGACACCCCATAAGCTGAGCGCCATGCTGCGCCCCTCCGCCTGCCCCATGCTGCTGCCTCTGTTGCTGGCCGCCTGCCTGTGCGCCCTCTCCGCAGCCTCCTCAGCCCAGAGCCCCGCGCGCCGGAGGAGCCGAGACCCGGCCAGCGCCATCTCCTTCGAGTATCACCGCTACCCCGAACTGCGGGAGGCGCTGGTGGCCGTGTGGCTGCAATGCCCCTCCATCAGCCGCATCTACACGCTGGGCCGCAGCCATGAGGGCCGGGAACTGCTTGTCATCGAGATCTCCGACCACCCCGGACAGCACGAGCCTGGTGAGACCCCCACTCAATGTACTGGATACCCACCTGCTGTATATACCCACACCTGTCTAATGTATAGAGCCCTAACCACCCCCTTCTGTGTATACCCTCACCCGTCTAATGTATAGACCCCCACCCACCCCCTTCTGTATATACCCTCACCACCGAATGTATAGACCCCCACCCACCCCCTTCTGTATATACCCTCACCCGTCTAATGTATAGACCCCCACCCACCCCCTTCTGTATATACCCTCACCCGTCTAATGTATAGACCCCCACCCACCCCCTTCTGTATATACCCTCACCCGTATAATGTATAGAACCCCACCCACCCCCTTCTGTATATACCCTAACCCGTCTAATGTATAGACCCCCACCCACCCCCTTCTGTATATACCCTAACCCACCTAATGTGTAGACCCCCCACCCACCCCCTTCTGTATATACCCTCACCCGTCTAATGTATAGACCCCCCACCCTCCCCCTTCTGTATATACCCTCACCCGTCTAATGTATAGACCCCCCACCCTCCCCCTTCTGTATATACCCTCACCCGTCTAATGTATAGACCCCCCACCCACTCCCTTCTGTATATACCCTCACCACCGAATGTATAGACCTCCCACCCACCCCCTTCTGTATATACCCTCACCCGTCTAATGTATAGACCCCCACCCACCCCCTTCTGTAAATTACCCCCCCCCCCCATGTTTAGACCTCCAATACCTCCTGTATTGACCTCCACCCACTTACTGCCTCTATATACCCCCATTTGCCTACTATATATACCCCAAACCCGCTTACTGACTGTATATATACCCCCATCAAGTGACCAACCATCAGTCACACACATCTGTCTAACTGTCTAGCTATTTGCCATATACACCTGTCTGTCTGTACAGCTGCCTCATACACCCTGTTTGTCTGTGTCTCCCTCTGTATAACTACTCCTTACCTTTACCCAACGATGTCTCTCTATTTATCTGCATCTATCTATCTATCTATCTATCTATCTATCTATCTATCCATCTATCCATCCATTCATATATTCTCTGTCTACACATTTCTCTCTTTCTGTGTATCTGTATATCCAGCCATCTATTACCTGTCTGTCTGTCTGTCTGTCTGTCTGTCTGTCTATCTATCTAGCCATATATTCTCTGTCTACACACTTCTACTTCACATCTATAATCTGTTTATATTCATCCATCATTATGAATCAATCCCTGAGCATTTCCCTCTGCCTGTCTCACACAGGTTCAGCTTATCTATCCATCCATCCAACCATCCATCTGTCTCTAAATGTCTCTGTCTTTCTTTAAGTCTAGCACAATTGTCTGTTGTTCTGTTATCCTCTTTTTCAAATGTTCACTCCCTTTTTTATCTTTATGGGTGTGTGTGTGTGTTTGTGAGTATTTATACATATATAGTAATATGTTATAATCTAGAGCCGTGTTATATGATACACCTATTACTAGAACCATTAGGGATTCACAGGCCCTTCACAACCATGCAAAGCAATGGCTCATGCCACGCACAGAGGTGTATAAACAGCTGCTGTATGGCAGATCCATTTCATTTGCACTTCTTTATATATTTTATGCAAAAGTAACAGGCTTATAAAATTGTACAGCACACATATCTGGATCAGGATCAAGGGATTGCGATAACCAGTGAGCATTAGAAGAGGCGAGATCAAGCAGAGTTAGTGGTTGAGGGGTGGTGACAGTGTAGCGCTAGACAACAGCTTTCATGAATGGCCAGCACACGGACAGAGACGTATGGGGATTGAGATGGCTGTTATTATTACCACTGGGTAATCTAATATATGTCCTAGGCAATAGTTATATAGATGGATATAAAAATACAACTGACATTGTCAGGTCTATCTATTAGTACAAGAAAATAATTTCATTGATACAATACATTTTGCTTTAATATAAATAGTACAGTGATAATGAATTGAAGTAATAAGCAGCAACCAACATACTTTATATGGAAGAGTGAATATAATGGGCAGTTCTGGGAGTATACCACAAACAGATAGCAAGGGAGTGGGCAACTAGATGTCCCTGTGGGCTGTTTTGGCTTTAGGTCTCTTACTTATGATGCGTTCATATAAAAACCTAATGAAGAAACTAGCAATGAAGAAACTGCAAGCTACAAATTAAGTATGTCTATCCAGTTGCTCCCAAACTAATTATTGGTAGCCAACAGATATGTGTATGTATGTATACCGTATGTGTATGTATGTATATGTGTATATGTATTATAGGAACAACTACCCGTCATGAAAAGAGAATTGCACAATGTCTTTATATTCATATCTTATATACAAAGCAGGTTGCAAATTAGATAGATCCACATGACGCTCTTCCACTGAATGGAGCTCACAATCTTATGTTCACACTACGCTCATGCAAACAAAAACATACTTGAGTCAGTGTGCTAAATGCCTAAACTTAGGGGAACCTCTATTTGGAATGCCCCACTGTGTGAAATCCCTGGAACAGCCAAAAACTCACCTTTCATGGGGATCCAACTGCACTTTTGTGGCCTATGGTCGCATCCTCGGCTTTACTTTACCTGAGATGCGCTCCAGTGTCCAGCTATTCAGATAAGCTGCCTAGGACAGAGTGATGCCAGGGATTTGACCAGTGGGCTTGTCACATCACTCGGCAGATTTGAGATCAGCCAATCTGCTGCATTGTCTGAGGCACTCGGGTTGGAGAGGGGGAGCAAGCATGGGGGTATGGGGGGATTTTGGTGGTAGTGTAAACCCATGACACTGGGAGACTCAATCCTGGGACTAAATAATTTTTAATTTTAATAATTAATTGAACTGAGGCTGAAAGGCTGGGGCGTGGAGAGTATTAAAATATTATTTATTTATATTTATTGTATTTATTTATTATTTATCACCTGGACTTTGCCTTTAATCTAGCGTGAACTTAAAAAGCAGCATGCTGTTTATAGATTATTTTAATACCACACATTTGTAGCTTTGGGCATGGCAGTAGATGTCGGATTGCTGGTCTAGAACAGATCTTTGGTCAGCCCTGTGCTGCTTCTTCAGCTCGGCTGTAGTATCTGCTACTAGTTCCTCTGCTTTTCCATTTCTCCACCAGGGGCGTAACTATAGGGGGTGACAAAATCCAATGCAGCTCAATGTAGATAATGCACCGTCCACAAACTTGTACTGAGCTGCATTGTACTACCTGCCTGTAGTGCTAGGAGAACCAGGGGCCAAAAAGTTAAAGTACAACTCCTGTCAAAGATTTTTGGAATATGCTAATTGAAAGGTTAGACTCCTTTTCTTGCTTCTCATGGGTTCATTGACAAGGGCTTTCCCTCGCTTAGCGGGATGCCATGGGGTTTGTTGGAACAAAACTAAACAAAAGTAAGTGAAAAAGTGAAAACTAACAAAAGTAAGGTAGATCCTTAGGAAAATCTCCCTGTTCTTAGACGACACCCATTGTTCAGTGTTGACAGAAAAACTGTCAAAAGGTTTAAACATTTACCTGCTTTATCCACAACTAAAAGGAAACACTGTAACTAGGCTGGAGTTGACATAGATGTTCACTTTTTGATTTACCAACAGGTACAAAAGCACACTATTTTCTACTTAGAGGTCGATTCAGTACTAGGTGTTAAAATTAGCCCTTTTATTTATTTATTTTTATCTACAGTACAGTACAGTTTACTCCAAAGTGCACTTTTTGTATCTGGAGCTGAATGAACGGCCTTATGTCACCTTTTTGAACTTCCTATCGGAATTCTATTAGCCTCCAGTGAAAAGACGGCAGAATCCTCCAATGAGGGTCCTGCTTTAAGATCATCTAAAACTAAAACAAAACATTTTATAGTTCTCTAGTTTTATTTGGCCGAAGGCTCCATCTGTCTTTTGTGGTATGAAAGCCTGTTGCACTGGGGAATGTTGTAGTTCTTGGGTAGCAGGTATAGGTTAGGTTCAGGTTTGCAGAAACACCTGCAGTTCTGGATTCTGAATTATATTGGTAAGCAGTTGACTTGGCTGACTTCAGACTTTTATTTTAATCTTTCTTTATTGAAGTTTTATAATAGCAGTAGTAATACAATCAGAGCAAGAAACAGATATAGGAAAAAAAAAAAAAAAAAAGGGGAGCACCCACCAACCCTCAACGGCCCCCAAGCCGCCACCCCCCAAGCACACCGAGGCCCCCCCCCACGAGTGGGCCACCCAGGCCGCAGCGCCTGCATCCCATACCGCCAATAGGAAGATCTTACAGTGTCCAGGTACAGATGAGTGCGTCAGCCCCGAGGGCGGGTAGGGGGCGGAGGCCAGGCGGAAGGTATGCCGAGGAGGGGCGGAGGATAGATAAATAATGGAGAAGAGAAGAAGGCAAGAAAGGAAGGGGAAGGAGAAGAAGAAAAAGAGGGGAAAAAAATGGGAGAGAAAAGAAGAAAGAAAGAAAAAAAAAAAAAAGGGGGGGGGGGAGGAGGGAGTCACCTCCGCCACCTGGTCCCAGCGGGGCCCGAACCAGCACCCCACGACCCAGCCCAGCCATCCCACATCATCTAGATGCCAGCAGGGCTCTCGCCTCCTCTGACTCTCTATATATGATCCAGCTCGTCCATGTCTTGAGGTATGCCTCGGTGTTCCCTCTGTCTTCCGCCATCAATTCTTCCATCCTTCTGATGTGATCCATCTCTGTGAGCCACTCCACCACATTCGGGGGTTGCGAGGACTTCCAGTGCCTGGGTATTATCGCCCTAGCCGCTGCCAAGAAGTATTTGAGGATGCCATTCTTAGCTCCAGACACGGGGCCCGGAATCAAAGTCAGCAAAGCAATCTCAGGTTTATTTGGCACAGCCAGGCCGCCCACCTTTGTATGTACCTTGAAGATGGTTTCCCAGAGCTTCATAACCTCTGGACATGCCCACCAGATATGCAGGATGTCTCCCCGGGCCACCCCGCATCTCCAGTATGCCGCAATGTCCGCCGGGCACCTATACCATCTTGTGAGGACCTTATAACTTTTCTCCTGTACAGAACTGGCGCCGGTAAGTCCATGAGTTAATGTGAATATCTTAAGAGCTTTCTCCTTATCGATGGAAATCCCGAGGTCTCTCTCCCACTTAAGCATAAACCCCAGCGTTGAGGTGTGCCTAAGGGTAACTAGTAAGGAGTAGAGCTGTGAGATCACGTGCTCCATTGGTTGGGCCCGTGTGAGACACTCCTCCAAGGGGGTTAAGGGAAGGGATGCCCCCTCCAGGCGCCCTCCCGATGTAAGAAACGCCTCAAGTTGGCGGTGCAAAAGCCACGACACATGCCGCCCTGCGTTCTGCACCCTGAGCTCGGCCAAGGATGGCACTCTGCCCCCTCTGAGAATGTCCCGCAGCCTAGTATCCTCCGCCTCCCTCCATATCAAGAACCGTGTGGTTTGCTGCCCTGGCATGAACTCTGGGTTGTTGAATAAAGGGGTGAGTGGGCCCGGCCTGTTCACCAGCTCTCCCTGTCTCTGGAGTCTGGTCCAGTTAGAAAGAAAGTGCCGGGCCAGGATAGGATAGCCTCTTCTGTTTAGGTCACCTGGGGTAAACACCCAAGGAAGAGAACTCGGGTTAAAGCCCACAAGATCTCTCTCCAGCTGGACCCAGAGCTTATCCGCTCCCCTGTACGTCCAATCCGTTAGCCGCATGAGGACCGCCGCAGCATGATATAGCTTCAGGTCCGGGGCCCCTGCACCACCAGCATTTTTGGGCCTGGCCAGAATGCTGAACCTAACGCGGGGTTTCGAGAACCCCAAATAAACTTCAGGAAAGCTGATTGGATGGATTTGAAGAATTGTCTCGGTAGGAGGATGGGAACTGTTTGGAAAAGATACAGGATGCGAGGAAGGACGTCCATTTTCAATATATTAATCCTTCCAAACCATGAGTATCGCCCTCTGTCATATCTTGCGAGGTCCTGGGAGATTTTGGATTTGAGCTCCTGAAAGTTGAGGTCAAACAGGTTGTTCAGATTTGATGGTATAGAAACCCCTAAGTATTTTATTGCCGTTGGCTGCCACTTGAAAGGAAAGCTGCTCCTGAGGTTGTTTGCCTCCTGTTGGGTTAGCGTGAGGTTTAGTGCCTCAGATTTTGCATAGCTGATCCGAAAGTTGGACACCCGGCCAAAACGCTCGAATTCCTTGAGAGCCACAGGAAAGGACACGGCCGGGGAGGTCAGGTGGAGGAGCAGATCGTCAGCAAATATTGATTCTTTGTACTGCTGGCCCCCGCACTCAATACCTCTGATGTCCGCATTGTTTCTGATTGCTATCGCTAGGTGTTCCATCGTTAAAGTGGACCAACACCGAGAGGTGATCGGCCCGGAAATCTATAAGATTCCCGGGCCGATCACCTCCCACCCCGCGGGACATCCGAGATCGGGATGTCCCGCGGGGTGAAACCCCCCCAAATCACCTACCTTATCTTCCGTCGCCGCCGCCTCCCTCGCGCCCCTCTAGGCGTGCGCGCCCCCGCGCCGGCCGTCTGTGAATGGCCGGCACGGGCGCGCACGCGCCGAAAGTGACGCGAGGGAGGCGGCGGCGGCGGAAGCCGCTTGGACGTTCCTGTTCCCCGCCTGGACGTTGGCGGGGATTGGACCGGGCAGTCACGTGGGAGCGGGGAGAGGTGAGTTTATTGGGGTTTCTGGGGGGTTTCACACAGCGGGGCACCCCCGATCGGGGTGCCCCGCCGAAGTGGACCAAAACCCAGGATAGTCAAAATCCTGGGTGTTGGTCCACTTTAAAATGTAAAGTAAGGGCGAGAGGGGACATCCCTGACGCGTGCCGTTTGCAATTGTAAAAGGTTCAGATAGGATGCCGTTGGCCCTAACTCGTGCTGTTGGATTCTGGTATAGGGCCATGATCTTAGAGATCATGCCAGGTCCAAGGCCAATTTGCGAGAGCGTCGCTTTAAGGAAGCGCCAACTCACCCTGTCGAACACCTTCTCGGCATCACAGGAGAGGAGACATGCTGGGGTTCCAGTGTCGTTGACGAACGCAATAAGATCCAGGAGCTTGTTTGTGTTGTCTCTGGCTTCACGGCCTGGGACAAAGCCCACCTGATCTAAGTGAATCAGGTGTGGAATCAATGGTTGCATTCTGGTGGCTATAATTTTGGCGAATAGCTTTAAGTCCACGTTGAGTAATGAGATAGGCCTGTAGCTTCCACATACAGAAGGTTCTTTACCCGGTTTGGGGAGCACAACTATTGTTGCTTCCAGGGCTTGTTTTGGAAAGGGATTATCTCCCCCCACGTGGTTAAAAGCCTTCGTCAGGAAGGGGGCAAGTGGTGCCGCCAGGGTCTTAAAGAACCTAGGGGTAAAGCCATCCGGACCCGGGCTCTTCCCAGAAGGGACCTCTTTGATGGCCTTCAAAACCTCCAGTTCCGTGAAGGGGAGCTCCAATTCAGCCGAGGACTCTTCCGTGAGCATCGGAAGTGGGGTCTCAGCCACGTAGTCTTGGATGTTCGTCTCCAGCTCCTCCACCTCGGCCGGGGACAGGTTCGGCTGGAGATTGTACAGGTCGCTATAGTAGTCCCTGAACACCTCCGGGATCTTAGCTGGGTCCACGACATTCCCTCCTCCGCTCGTCTTTATACTTGGTATGAACGGTGCCCCAGTTCTACAATGGAGAGATCTGGCCAAGAGCTTTCCGCATTTGTTTGCATGCTCATACATCGAGGCGTGTTGCCTGTCTCTGTATGTAAGGTAGGCCTGATCGTATAGCTTCAGGAGCTTGTTTCTATTGAGAGATAGCTCCGAGAGCAGCTCCGGGAAGGGAGCCTGCTTGTGTCTGGACTCCAGATCATGTATGGATTGCAAGGTTTTGGTGATCAGCGCCGTCCGCTCCCGTTTCAACCTCGCACCCTCCTGAATAAATATCCCCCGAAGCACGCACTTCAGCGCCTCCCACCGTATCGTTGGGGAGCAATCATCATGCTCGTGGTCCATGACAAAGTTTGATATCGCCTCCTTGATTCTGCCCAGGCATACTGCATTTCTAAGAAGGTTGTCGTTCAAGCGCCAGCTCCACTGTTTTGGTGCGGTGTCAGGTAAGTCGAAGGTCAAGAAGACCGGCGCATGGTCGGACCACAGGAAGGGGCCAATGCTGGTCTTAGGGTGCCATTGCAGGGCATGGTGACTCAACAAGATATAGTTAATGCGGCTGTATGAGCCATGCACGGGTGAGAAGTATGTGTAGTTCCTAGTGTGTCCATGCTCCAGTCTCCAGACGTCCATCAGCTGTAGGCTATGCAGGGTCTTCCGCAGGGACTGTAGTTTCCCTAGAGGCACCGATGACCTTCCTGATGAGGTGTCCAAGGAAGGATTCAGCGCCAGGTTCAGGTCGCCTCCCAATATCAGTATCCCCTCCGCAAACTCCTCCAATTTCCTGAGGTACTGTTGGCACGCTGTCACTTGGTCATGGTTTGGCAGATAAAGGTTTGCCAGTGTGTACTTTTTGTGGTGGATCACCACCTTGAGAAAGATAAATCTCCCCTCAGGATCAGCTAGTTGATCCACCGCTGTAAAGGGCACAGACTTGTGGATTGCTATAGATGCACCCCGTGATCTGCCCGAGGGGTTGGTGCTATGAAACCAGGAAGGGAAGTACCTGCCCCTTAAAGCAGGCACCCTCCCCTCCTGAAAGTGGGTCTCCTGGACCATAAGGACGCCCACCCTTGTGTTTGTGGAGGTCGTACAACACCTTTGAGCGCTTCTCTGGGACGTTAAATCCCTTGATGTTCAGAGAGCAGATTGTCAGCTTGGCCATACCGAGTATGAGAGGCCGGGTCAGATTCCACCCCCGCAACCAGAGCACAAAAAAATAGGTAGGCCACTGGGGGTACCCGCCGGGCGCAGCCGGCCCCGCAGGGGGTGGCGGATGCAGAAGGGTTAAGTAAAGTAAGTTTGGGAGGACAGCCTAAAAAGAGAAAAGAAAAAGGGGGAGAGAAGTAAATAGAGAATTAGAGAGACAGTCAGACAGGGAGCGGAAAGCAAGTGAAGCCTGGGGGGGAAGGTGGGTAGAAGAGGATGACCGCAGCTGGGGCCGCTAGGGCTCGGGAAGAAACACCCCCAGAGAACCGTGGCGCACCAGCTAGCGAGTGGGGATCAGGGGGGGAAGAGGGAGATCGATATAGCGGGGCACCGGGGTTAGGTGCTCTCGCGTCAAACTCTATCTGAGGGAGACCTGTGACGCGTGCGTCAGGACGGTACCCTCTCTACCCTGTTTGGGGCAGACCCTATAAATATCAGGGCCAGGTCCCACCAGGGATACCTAAGTTGGGGGAGTGTAAGTCGAAAGCGATAAGGCGTAGGAGATGCACACGCTGAGACATCATGACACATAATAAACGGACTAGAGACCCTGTGTAATATACTGCATATATATACACCAAACTTTAGGAACTATGAATAGGCGTTTGAAAATGAAACTGTAACTATGAGAGGCACTAGACAATGAAATTAACAATGATACTTAAAAGATACTTGGGGGGGAGCCAGTGAAAAGGCACCCGAACCTGCAACTAGAAGTGCTCCTGTCACTGGAACTATTAGAATATTTTGGGAAGTGCGATCCGTATGGGGCGTCCAAGGGCGGCGTCTACCAGGCAGCGCCCGCCACGGGGAGGGGAGAGAAAGCGTCCCCCGCCTGCTCCTCCCTCCCGTGCCAGCGCCCCAGCCACCCCCCCCCCATCCAGACCGAGCAGAGAGGATATCCTGGATGAAGCGCCGGGGGCGGCGGGCCCGCAAATAGGGCCCCGGCGCCCCCACGGGAGGGAGACAACGCCCCCCAGGCCCCGCAATCACGGAGCAGTCAAAGACTAAAACACTGAGACATTAAAACATTAAATGGAACAATGACATTACCCGTCGTCAACTACTCTAAACCTAAACCCCCGGCACGAAGCGTGCGCCCATCTGCAGACCCCACGCCCGCCACCCCGCCGCCGGGCCCCCGGGCCGATGGTCCCCCCCAGCAGAGGGGGAAGTCCAGGCACCGGATGGTGGCGTGCCGCCAGGCAAAAGGGGGGCAAAGTCACATCTTAGTGATGGTCAGCAGCTCAAGCTCGAGGGCTCGAGGGTCACAGGACCTGGACTTGGCAGCAAGTGCTGGCATAAGCAGAACCTAGAGAGGTACTAAAGTAACTAAAATGTGGAGAGCAATTCTCTATTAATCAGCTGTAAAAGCTTTAGCACACAAATGTAATGTTTAGAACATTGCACACTTTCTCCAAATGTGGTGGGTTGGTTCCCCACACTTGGTAAATTACAATCCTCCAAGTTTTAGGTGAAGCAGTTCCACCTCTCCCACTCATCATATGTGCCAGGGCATTTTACCATATCAGTGACAGCCAATGTGGAGACAGCATGAATTCCTTGATCTTCCCTCGATAGCTTTCTTGTTCCTAGCAGCCAGACATAATACCGTTTTTGGCTGTAAATACCAGGTACTTACCCCATCTCAGTTATGAGCAAGGTGTGGACCTTGTATACCCCAGCAGATGTAAGCCAGTTTGTCTCTAGGCATAGGCACACTAGTAAATTAGTCTTTTTGACCCTCCCACCATTTTTGTTCATTGCTTACAAAGGTTAATAATACAACTTCGCATAAATATTATAGGGTTTCCAACCTTTTTTCATGAAGCACCGCTTTCCTTTTTCCAATTTTCTCAAGTAACAGCTGGGTGGTATGTGAGGGTTGTCGGTTACCTAAAACCCACAAAACAGCCATTTAAAGTGCATGAAATAATGTCAATTGTTTTTATCAACATTTGGAGCAGTTTTGTACTTATTGAGAAAATCAGGCTTGAGTAAAGTATTGCTGAGGTTGGGGTACAGGTCAGTGTGCAACCTCTCTGAGGACCACCTGAAAGACTCTTGAGTACCACTAGTGGTAGCTGTACTACTGTTTGAAATCCCTTATTCTAGATGACAAAAATCCACAATAAACCAGGTGTAATTAGGAGCTCTTTAATAATGACATAGCAAATTATGACAGCACCTTGTATGTCCCCACATTCACAGGTGAGACTGTGACTTAATTGCAACTACATTGATTTAAATGTAAGGTGCGGGTAAACTGGTAAGATTGATTATATAAATGGCAATAAATAACCATCGGCCACAAAGGCAGAACAAAGGCCACAACAGCTGGCAAATCAATCACAGTGGATATTGACAGAAGCAAATGATCTTCTGGTTAGTGTGAATGAAGGTGAAGCCAGGCTGAATATAGATGGCTGTGCTATCATCAGTGTCATAGCAACAGGGTTACATTAGTTTCTCCATGCAAAAAGACAGCATCTGTGAAATACATTTTGAATCAATTACTTTAAACTAGGTAAGTAGGCTATATATTGTATTAACTTATTTTACTATGTCCTTTTTTATATTCAAAAGATCAGAAGTTAAATGTCTCTTGCGACAGTAAGAAATGACATTTGGTACAAATCAGCAAGCATAAAAAAATACAAAGAGATTAGTCCAAATAGACTAGGACCCATACACAATGTAACACTATTATAATAGATACCATGTTGTTTCAAAAGGCCAGTCACTAGCTTTTAGCATAACATATAAAATCGTAAAGCATGTATCACCATAGAATAAGGTTTAGCGTGAAAAGAGAGAGAAGCAGGAAAAAAAGAAAAAGAATACTGAAAAAGTTAAAAGATGACACCACGTATTTGCTCCACAGTGACCAAGTGAAAAATGGTTTATATGAATAGTTACGAATTGTGGAAAGCTTTTCGTTATTCATTGTTTCGTAAAATGTTATTTCTGACCTCCTGGAAATTCATGCTCAGGGTTTTCCAAGAGCTAGCAATGGTTTACCTTGTAGCCCCAAATGTGAACATCAGGAGTTTTTGTGCATGTTTAGGAAAATGATACAGGTTTCCTTCAAGCATGGCCATTTTTCATTAGACTTTGGCCATGTTGTATACTATTACCCAGAGGCATTTCACTTTAGGAGGTACCTAATTTGTCTACACCGGTAGATCTACGTGGCTAGATGAGTGCTCAGCTTGGGCAAGGGGTTAGGTAGAAATTTTAACTGTGAGATGTCACAAATCCTGAGTTTTGGTCTGGTTTAAGCTCCAGGAGTGAGAGGCTGTAGAGAAGGGCGGAGCATCCAAGAATAAGGCAAATACTTTTTTCGATGCTTTATATTCTTCGGATTAGCCACATATGGATATGTGATGAAAGCTAAACCTACCACTGTGAATATAAACTGTTTTGTATGGGTTCACTTTAGGATATTCTCACCATTTATACTTTAACGATCCCAAAAAAAAGGTTTCCCTGAAAACAATATTTAGATATTCCAGCATACTTCTTGCTAGGCTTTCGGTGACTAATAACCTGTTCATAAGGATCCTAATGTTTGTTTTAGTTACAGAAACTCTTAATAATGCCTCCCACATTTCCTGTTAAGTTTCAAGAGCAAGCAGAGTTCCCAAGTCTGCCTTCATTTTGATTGCATGAAGAGTAGATGGGTCAATTGAGGTGGTTAATAGGGAGTGTTTGCTTGTGTAGCTGTTCAGATTCAGTTAAAGTTAAATTACTTTGGTCTGATCAGAAGTGGCAATATTTTGGAAAAAGGCAGAGAGTGCTTTCCTAAAATGGAATGTGTTTGCATGGTGCATACGTACTAAATGTAATGGAATTTCTCCCAGGAACCCTTGCAGTAGGCTGGACCATGCAACTGATCCCTTACACCTCATAGAGCTGTTTCCAAAGAGCCTGGATCCTCCAGGGTGTGCAATGCTCTGGAAAAACATATAAGAAACATATAAGAAAATATGTCCCCATCCATTCCTTCCTGTGTATACGTGTCCACATGCAAACGGTCAAATGCTTTTCATTTTAGGAAAGCACTTTCTGCCTTGTACCTGTATTGGGGTTTTTTAGATTCCTCCAATTTCCCTATACCACTTAACATGGGTGTCTCCCTAACCAGGCTTATAACAGTATTTTGAAAACATTTTGTCAGCTCTGTTTTTAATTAAAAAAATGTGAATACCAGTAATTCATCTTTAGATATCGGCACATAAGTGCAATAAATTAGTACCGTATTTTTTCCCTCTAAAGGACGCACAAATGGCAGTGCGTCTTATTGGGCGAATGTAGAAAAAAAAGTATACTTACCTGTATCTCGCACCCCTGGCCTCTGTCACCGCCACTGCCTCTCGGGCCGGTGCGCGCTGTTACTCGAGTGTTTGTGTCAGCGCACACTGATACCCGAGATGCAGTGGCGGTGCTGGAAGCCTAAGCGGGGACACAGCATCCCCGCTCTGGCTTTTGGCGCCGCCGATGCCTTTCGGGATGTCACAAACACCCGAGAGGAAGTGGCGGTGCCGGAAATCAGAGCAGGGAAAGACAGTGTGCCACACTTGGGAATGAGAGGGGGAATGCTACACTGCCTATGGGCATGGGAGGGGGAATGCCCACTATGGGAATGGGAAAGGGAATGCCACACTGCCTATGGGAATGGGATGGGGGAATGCCACACTGCCTATGGAAATAGGATGGGGGGATAGGAGGGGGTGCCACACTACCGATGGGAATGGGATGGGGCTAATATAGGAACTATATAGGGAATGAGAGGAGGGAAATGCCACACTACCTATGGGAATGGGATGGGGTGAATGCCACACTGCCTATGGGAATAGGAGGGGAAAATGCCGCACTGCCTGTGGGAATGGGATGGCGGGAATGCCACACTATCTATGGGAGGGGGAATGCCACACTGCCTATGGGGAATGGTAGGGGGAATGCCACATTGCCTATGGGAATGGGAGGGGGAATGCCACTCTGCCTATGGGAATTGGGGGGATGCCACACTGCCTATGGGGATTGGGGGGGATGTCACACTGCCTATGGAAATGGGAGGGAGGAATGCCACATTGCCTATGGGAGGAATGCCACACTGCTCATGGGGAATAGGATGGAGGAATGCCACACTGCCCATGGAGAATGGGGTGTGGGAATGCCATGCTGCCTGTAATTGGGTATTTTAGCACAACATTTGGTTTAGAATATTTTTTTTTCTTATTTTCTCCCTCCAAATCCTAGGTGCGTCTTATGGACAGATGCATCTTATAGAGCGAAAACATATGGTCTTCCTTCTATCTCCCTGTGTTTCCCATTGTCTTATATATCTTAAAGTGGATCAACCGCTATTCTATAGGGCAAGTGGTCTCCCTCTTTGCTGGGCATCTCCATTTGGATGTGTGAAACCCCTGGGATCACCTGAAAAACCCACTTCTTCATGGCACATGCGCATGCCGCATCTCCACTCGCCTCTATCTTTCTAAACCCAGGCCAGACAATCTGAAAAACCTGGCATGGGTACATGCTGAGGAGCAGGAGTTATGACCAGTGGTGTACCCTCTATTTAGCTTTGGTTAAACTAGTTTTTCTATAGTAATTAAATACTTAGCATTGGTGGGAGCGTAGGTGGTTTGAGTATTTGGAACATGGTTTTGAAGTGAGACCAATATATTCAGAGAGGTAAGCCAATTGGCATGCGCATTGCTAGAATGAGGGGATTGTTACATTTGAATGTAGGGGAGTGGTGGAAGGACATATATGTGGAGTTTTTGGAGATTTTGGTAACCTAATTGAAAATTTTCATTATTCTATTCCAATTAAAACATTCTAAACCTACTGACTGTAGCCCGAAACCAGGTTCCAAATCATTTAAGTAGCCCTCGCTTATCAAAAGGTTAAGTACCCCTGGTTTCAATGATTGCAAGGATTTCCAATGCTCAGGGCATCTTTATTTTCTACTGTACTGGTACAGGTGAGATAATCCCTTAATCCTTCACTGTAGTGGTCAAAAATAAACATCTGTCATTATATATGAATTACAGTTTCATTTTTACATAGCATAAAGAGTTTACTATCCAATCCAAAAGCAGGCTAATCATAAATTATTTAGAGTGAGACAGAAAAGGCTGCTCAAATAACACAGATCCAGGGCCATCCAGAAATAGCATCTAATTGATCAGCGTTTCTGCCCCCCCTCTATCGTCTCCAGAGAATTCATTGGGATTGCAAACTCTAAGCCTTGCCTACAGCAAAGCGTCACTGCTAAAATGTAAAATGTAGATGCTGCATGAATTGTTTGCTGTAAAATCACATAAATAGTATTATCGTGTCAAATAAAAGCTCACATCACAGTATGTAATACACACAAAAGTGATAGTAAGCCATGCTCACTAAATACTTTGAGTGGTGCATCATATATCTGTGTAACATTTCAATTCCTGAATACATTTGATATTATTCTGCACCTCTGACAGCAAACTGTTTAGTAAAGATTTTACCAGGCAAACAAGCGTTATTGTCTTTAAGGCTCCTATACACAAAGCACAAACAAAATGGGGTCCCCCACACCCCATATTTTGCCCCATTTTGTTTGTGCTTTGTGTATAGGAGCCTTAAAGACAATAACGCTTGTTTGCCTGGTAAAATCTTTACTAAATAGTTTGCTGGTAGATTTGCAGAATAATATCAAATGTATTCAGGAATTGAAATGTTACACAGATATGTGATGCACCACTCAATACTAAAACTACAAATCCTAGCATGCCTTGCTATCTCTACGGGGCTCTGAATATATATATATGTATTAAGGCATATAACACGGGCAAATGTAGTAACTGGCCTGTAAACATGATGTGCCTCTATACTGAATACATTTTAAGAATGGTTCAATACTAAGCATATGTTTGGGAATAGAGATAACCATAGTAATTTCCTATTTCCACAATGACCATGCTTTTTTATAGAGCACTGGTACTCAACTAGTGGACTGCGGCCCTACTGCAGGCCCAGGCACCAGTGCTGCCCCACAGGCCCTGCCCCAGAGACAATTGTTTTCATTCTTTTATTTTTTAGTTCAGTTTCCCCCTCTGTAAGTTACCTATGGCCCTATGCAGGACCTTTAATTAGCTGTGTTGTGCTCCTTGATTATATTTTGTGTGCTTTGCAGTTGTTTTCCGCTCTGGGGACAAAATAAAGCAGCACTTTAGAGAATGAAACCTAAACCCTCTCTGACGTTGTCTCTGCACACAGCGTATAATCAAGCAGCGCAGCACGTCTAATTATAAGAGATGCATAGGGTGGGTAACTTATGGAAGGGGAATCTGGATGTACAGAGGAGATGGTCCGGACCTGTGCAAAACCAACTGGTAAATCGGTGCCCCCAGGCAGGGTCTGTGCCTCCTCACTGGCCTCCTCACAGATGAGCGTCTGTAGCGGCATTTTCAGAGCGCCCGCTAGTAGTCGCAGTGCTCGGCCGTGGGTCGCTAATTTATAGCGACTCAGTCGCTGTTCAGTAATGTTGAATACATTGTGAGGAGTCGCTATTTGACCAGTACAGCACTGTATGGGAGCGCATGTTAGCGACTGCTCATAGCGACCGACTCACACCATATTCAGGAAAAAAACAGCCTCACTAATCTCTGGCGCTGAAAAATACTTGTTTGAAGCCCAGAGCGCTGGAGGCTGTGTGATTAAAGGCTGTTTTTGAACATGTATCCACCAGTAACAAAGCGAAAACATATGGAATTACATTGTAACAACATTGTAACATGAACACTTTAATGCCAGACCTGTAATGTCATTTTTGAGGAAATATTTAAAAAATGAAAAAACTGCTTTTTCAATGCCAGAAGAGGTCAAAGAATTATTTGTGATTTTTGGGGGAAAAAAATAAAAAAAAACCCGTTTAAAGAGAAGAAATGGATCGTCCATTGAAATGTATGGGAGAGCGTCAGGTAGCGAGAGGTCATACCTGGCGCTGTGCAAGGCTGAACGCTGGCGCTGTTCGCTGAGGCTGTAAAAATTATGAATCAGACGCTACATGGCGCTATTCCAGTCGCTCAACAGATTCTGCTTGATAAATGTGTAATTGCGTGCCGTGTCCGGCGTTCACCAGTCGCTATCCGTTGCTACCTCTCATTTACCAGGCGCTACCTGACGCTATCCCTTCTTAAATAAGGGCCTAAGCAGTCACTCAAGCTTAGCTTGGCAGCTCAGATGGTGGAAGCCATGCTGCCCAGTGCTGCTCCCACCAGGGGATTCAGCACCCAGCACAGTAAGGATGAGTTATTGTTTTTTTTTTTATTTTGAAGGGACATTCCAGGCAAAGGGTTAAATTAGCTTACTTTCTGCTTGCTCAGTGCTATTTTTCAGGGGTTGCGTCTTTCGTTCACCAGCACTTTGCATTCCCTAATAAATCCTTTAGGTGATTCATTTTTCAGGGTCCCTGGACTTCTGAAGGGACCCTCATTTTGAAACATGCATAGATGAGTCATCATCTGCTGCTGAGGAGGCCCTGCAGAAGGGGCAGATTTCACTAGGAGTTATTGGGAAGTATGAAGCAGCCTGAATGAAGGCTGGATAAGAGATGCAGCTCCTGACAGACGGCATGGGTAGAGCAGAAAGCAGGCTGATTTAACCGTTTGCCTGGAATGTCCCTTTAATCTCTCCAATTAGGTTTATAGCTGGGGGAGGGGGGCTTCTTTACTAATTTAGTCCTGAAACCAGCTAACCCCCCCCCCCCTTACGCATGGTGTACGGCTGCCCAAGCCTGGAGTCCCGGTCAGGGAAAGGCAATAGTAACAAAAGAATCCAGCTGGAGACTCGCCATAAATGTAAGCATTTCATTTCATTAAAAAGTTCCAAAGGCAGCATCGAACAGCCATGATATGCTTCAAGTTATGCAAGAAAGCCCTTAATTATATAATGATATTCTCAGAGGTCGCATTACAGTGGACCAAAACCCATGCCCTGATGGCCCTGGGATCTATGAAAAAGTATGAACAAAAAAAAAATTCATAATGGTACTGTAGCTCTTCTCAAATGCTTACAGGCTGATTCATCACTAACGCCAGGTAGCGACAGATGAGCGTCTGTAGCAGGAATTTCAGAGCGCCCGCTAGTAGTCGCTGTGCTCGGCCGTGGGTCGCTAGTTCAGAGCGCCTCAGTCGCTGTGCAGCAATGATGAATACATTGTGAGGAGTCGCTATATGACCAGTACAGCGCTGTATGGGAGCGCATGTTAGCGACTGGTCAGTGCGACCGACTCACAACATATTCATCAAAAAAACAGGCTCACACACCTACGGCGCTCAAAAATGCTTCGCTGTAGGCCAGAGCACCAGAGGAGTGATTAAAGGCTGTTTTTTAACATGTATCTACCAGTTACAAAGCGGAAACACATGGAATTACATTGTAATAACATTCTAACATGAAAAGATTAATGCCAGACCTGTAATGTCAATTCTGCATAAATATATAAAACATGAAAAATATTTGGAAAAATGGCTTTTTCAAGGCCAGGAGAGGTCAGAACATTATTTGAGATTTAAAAAAAAATAAAAAAAATAAAACCCCCCTGTTTAAAGAGAAATGAACGTCCATTGAAATGTATGGGAGAGCAACAGGTAGCGAGAGGTAATACGGCTGAACGCCGTTGCTTTTCGCTGAGGCTGGGATAATGATGAATCGGACGCTACATGGCGTTATCCCAGTCGCTCTACAGAATCCGCATGATAAATGTGTAATTGCGTGCCGTGTCCGGCGTTCACCTGACGCTACCTGTCGCTACCTCTCATTTACAAGGCACTACCTGACGCTATCCCTTCATAAATAAGGCCCATAGTAAAAAGTGCCATTGGCCTTCATTGTCTTCCTAGCTTGTGATTCACCAACAGTGAAATTCTCATAGATTTTTCACCTAAAATGAATTTTTTACCACCAAGAACATTTTTTCAACTCTTACTGAATCTAGTCTGTTTCCACAAAGGAAGCAGGAATTACAGAATAGTAATCTGGAGAGGCAATTTTGGCTTCAACTATGTTGTCCATCCAACCACTTGCTAATGATTGTTAGACATATCGATCAATAACAAATATGTCCAAAGCTCTACAACAATAAAGGTAAGGACGAGAGAGCAGCCTACCATTGCATCACTCTGCAGCACCTCATATGAGGACAAACTGCTGTGTCAGAAGCCTTGAAGTGACCGGGCCACTTAGAAGGAGCCACCACTGCCTGGTACATGTCAGAGGGCCACAGAAAAAGGCTTGGAGGGTTGCATCCGGGTTCGTGCATTGAGTTTGACACATGTGCTTTAGATAGTGACTGTATAAGTATGGCAACTACCTAGTCGATATGGCGGGATCTTGAAAGCTTTAAAGACCAACAGCCTGGCAAGGAAAGGTAGCGACCATTTTGGAGCTTCTTCTTCCAACTGGCATAACTGAAATGCACAGTAACATGAAGCCCAGCATGAGTTCTTGTTTGCAAGTGGCCTGCAAGCCCATGAGCAGCCATTTTGTTTTTAAAATTTACCCCAGCAGACGTTAGAAAAAGGTAATTTATTTATTCCAAGTATGTCACACACCCCGCTTCCAGATTAATAACATTTGGGTTATGTCCAGTAGAGGGCGAACTTCTGCAGAGATGACTAGAAAAAAAGGAGCCCCTCCCGGTCCATATATACCTGGGACCTCCCACACATTACCCAGTAATCGTTTCTGCAGACGGCGAGCCAGAAGGCAGAAGATGGCTGTTTCTTCCTTGCAGGTAAGCCGGGTTTACACCCGGCCATTTTATTCCCTATTTCTGCCCGTTCCGGGCGAGGGTAGGGTACACCTTAGCAGGTGTACTAATAGGAGCCATGCTCCTCCGTGAGACCCCATATAAGGGGGTAGGCGGTTACCAGGTTTGGTGATCCTGGTTTGGGATGCCCTGTCCTCATTCCCCTTCACTACCAGGTAGTTTGGGATTACCCCCTGTCGTTTCTCCCTGATCCCGCAATGGGGGGGGGGGGGCTGCCTTCCTCCTTAGCCTTTTCTTTCCCCTTGTCAGCCTTGTGTGTGTGTCTGTGTGTGTGTGTGCGTGTTACGTTTCACTTGTAACCTTAGGACACTGAGCCCTGCTGCGGCCGAGTGGGGAGCTGGCCGTTCCGCCCGGCTCCGCACTATCGTGAGGAGAGCTTCTTCTCCTCTGGTCAGTCAGGAGAGGGGGCGGGCCGGGCGCTCGGCACGCTGGCAGCGGCCTGCCACCTGTTTCTGGCGCCCTCTGCGGCGCCCAGCCAATGGCCGGGAACCGCATTCTTAGCGTGCGATGGGGAGGGGGCGGGGCCAGGCGCGGCGCACGATCCGCACTGGCCCGCCCTTCTTCATCCTCTTCTCCTTACTGTGCTGAAGGCGCCGCCATTACGCCGTGCTGTGAATACCCTTTTTTCCTTGTCTAGTGCTGTTAATGGTTTCTCACCCTTATCAACTGTGGTGGCGGCCATTAACCCTTGGGGTTATATGTTTGTGGACGCATTATTGCATATATGTTTATACTTATTCAATTCACTGCATATGTTGTATGATTGCTTTTCTTACGGGGTCCCCTTTTATAATTATGACTTTCAGGAGGACTCCCTGCGTCATAAAAAAGGGGGTTCTCCCAGTCCTAGGGTCCCGTGACTAAAATTGGGGCATTACAAATCCTCCCACTAACGGACTTAAGGGGCATCCCGGGTAGCTTACTAGCGTAATTCCCTCTGGTCATTGCGACTGCCATTAATATCACCATATGGAGGCTTCTCAGGATACCGGGCTCGGGCTCCCTTCGGGGCAATCCCGGTAGTGTGTGGGTTGTGGGGCATCCCTTTTGGGGGATAATGTGCTGGTTTGCATACCATGTGCACAGCAGGCCATAACGCGGCAGTCGGGGTCCCAGGCGTCTGGGTCAGTGCCGCAGGCCTCATCACCTACTCCACCACGCCTGATCCGTACCCCAAGTGACACGGTCATTAGCGGGGAGTCGCAATCTGATGTATGTGCTAGATTGACCAACATTGAGAAATTGATTTCTAGCTCTGCGGCCAGAAAGGCCCCGGCTAAGAGGAGACATTTGTTACCGGCCGCGCTGGGTTTTGAATTTGATGATTATGACTCCTTTGATTGGTCTGACTATTCCCCACTGGAAGAAGGGGAATTGTTCTCTGAATCTGAAGGCTCTGAGGATCAGCAGTTTTTGGATGCTGATGCTGGGCCGGAGCGTGGGGATGCCGTTGATACCCCCAAGATTCTGGCCCATATATTTGAGGTGCTGGCCATTTCTCCTCCGGCGGAGGCCCCTCTGCAGATGCGGGAATTTTTTGGGACCTCTAAGCCTCGATTGGAGTTCCCAAATCAGAAGCATCTTGACAATTTGATTCTTAGGGAATGGAAAAAGCCTAGCCGGCTTCCTGGTGTGCCTCAAGGATGGGATAGGAAGTATCCCTTTCCGGTGGACGCGGTGAAGAGCTGGTCTTCTCCTCCCGAAGTCGATGCACCCGTTCTGGGTTTGTCCAACACATCCGTTGTACACTCACCAGAAGCCACCACGCTGAAGGATAGTGAGGACCGACGTCTTGATCAAATGGCATGTCATGCCTTTGCCAGCGTGGGTTCGGCTTTGTGGCCTGTTTGTGCTTCTGCGTTCACGGCTGTGGCTACCAGGTCTGTAGTTAGGGGCCTGTTGAGTGGTTCCCAGCATAATCCGGCCAGCGCTGAATTTGCAGCGCTTACGCGGTGTAAACTTTTCATTACCTTTGTCTTATCAGCCTTGGATGACACAATTTGTATGTGTAGCAGAACCTCTGCGTTGCTTGTGGCTATACGCCGATCGGTCTGGTTGCGCCAGTGGGTGACTGACATTGCGGCTAAGAAGTCACTTATAGGGCTACCCTTCCTGGGTATGCTGCTGTTTGGAGATAAATTGGACTCGGTAGCGAAAGGAGGAAAGCTACCACAACGCAAGAAGCAGCGTTGCTCCTTTCAGGGGGCAGGCTTCTTTAATCCTTCCTTTCGTAGCACCAGAGCAGGCAGAGGACCTGCCTACTCTGCCTTCAGAGGTGACTCCTGGGGCAGGGGCAGAGGACGTGCCCGTCCTGGGGTTCCAAGTCCAAGGCCGCTGCCAAGCCAACTCAGCATTGAGAGGGTGCCCTCACCCTTGCGGGTGGGGGGACGACTACGGCACTTCATCCAGGTCTGGTCCCGGGAGGTCACAGACAAATGGATCTTGGAAGTGGTCTCTTCCAGGTACAAGCTGGAGTTCGAGTACCGGCCTCCTCCCAGATTCCTCAGGTCTCGGTTTCCCTCGGACCCCCGGGCTGCGCAGGGGCTGCTGTTGGCAGTACAAAATCTTCTGGACATGGAAGTCATTTGCCCAGTGGCCTTTTCAGAGAGAGGCCGGGGCTATTATTCCAACCTTTTCACGGTGCCCAAAAAGGATGGCTCCATAAGACCCATTCTGGATTTAAAGCTTCTCAACAGGTTCCTCAGAACCAGGAAGTTCCGCATGGAGACTCTCCGTTCAGCCATCAGTTCTCTGCGTCAAGGGGACTTTATGACGTCCATAGACATCAAGGAGGCTTACCTTCATGTACCGATTTTCCCAGGACACCAGAGATTTCTCAGGTTTGTGGTGGGAGATCAGTACTTTCAGTTTGTGGCTCTTCCATTCGGCCTGACCTCGGCACCAAGGGTGTTCACCAAGGTGCTGGCGGGTATAATGGCCCTTCTCAGAGTCCAGGGCATTCGCATTGTGCCGTATCTGGACGACCTCCTCTTCACAGCATCCTCTCTCAGCCAGGCGGAACTGGACACCAGGACGGTGGTGACAACGCTGGAGATGTTCGGCTGGGTGATCAACTACCCCAAGTCTTCTCTCTCCCCGTCAAGGGAGATTTCCTTTCTGGCATGAATCTGGATACCGTTCAGACCAGGGTGTTCCTACCTCAGTCGAAGGTGCAGATGGTTCAAGATCTGATCCGTCTTTTTCTGTCCAACCCTCGCCCGTCCATCCGGCTAGGGATGAGGCTGGTGGGGTTGATGGTGGCTTCCTTCGAGGCAGTTCCTTTTGCTCAGTTTCACATGAGGTTGCTTCAGCTCCATCTACTGTTGGCTTGGGACAGATGTCCGCTGTCATTGGATCAGTCATTTCTGATGTCTCCCCTGGTTCGGCAGTCTCTTCAGTGGTGGCTGGAACCAAGGAATCTTCTGAGGGGCAGGTCCTTTCTGACCCCTTGTTGGGAGACGGTCACCACGGATGCCAGCCTGTCGGGCTGGGGGGGTTTCTGTAAGGATCATCAGTCCCAGGGACTGTGGGGTCCTCAGGAGGCTCACACCCCCATCAATGTCTTAGAGCTGAGAGCCATTCGGTTGGTGCTGTCACGCTTGACACATCACCTCCAAGGTTTACCGTTCAGGTTCGATCAGACAATCGGACGGCGTTCGCTTACATCAATCACCAAGGAGGGACTCGCAGCAGGAGTGCTCTCAGGGAAGTTTCTCTGATTCTTGCTTGGGCGGAGAGCAACGTCCCATGCATCTCGGCAGTGTACATTCCGGGAGTGGAGAACATGGAGGCGGACTCCCTGAGCAGGGGATCCTCTTGCCGAGGGGAATGGTCCCTCAACAACAAGGTATTTCGGTCCCTTTGTCACAAGTGGGGGTTCCCGGAGGTGGATCTTTTTGCCTCACGTCACAATCACAAGCTCCCGGCATTTGTGTCTCTGTCTCAGGACCCTCTGGCCCTGGCAGTGGATGCCATGTCCCTTGCTTGGAGGGATCTGGGGTTCCTGTACCTGTTTCCCCCCTTCTCCATGGTAGGCAAGGTGGTGCGCAAGCTGGCTCAAGAGGGTGTGCCAGCAATTCTGGTGGCCCCAAGGTGGCCAAGGCAGGTTTGGTTCGCAGATGTTGTGCGACTGGCGGTCGATCAGTACAGGTTGCCCCTGTTTCCGGATCTGGTCACTCACTGGTCACTGGTTAACTTTGTTACCCCAATTTACAAAAGCTGGCTTTGACTGCATGGCTGATGAAACCTACATCCTAAAGGAAGAAGGTTTGTCTGATGCTGTGATTCAGACACTTGTCAGGGCTAGGAAGAGATCTTCCTCTAACATCTGCTACAGGACTTGGTGGTCCTATATTGATTGGTGTGAGGCTAGGGCCTTGCCTTGCAGGGTGTTTTCGATTCCGAGGATTTTGGAGTTTCTTCAACACGGTCTGGACCTGAGTTTCCAGCTTAGTACCTTGAAGGGGCAGGTCTCTGCCCTGGCGGTCTTCTTTCAGAGGTCTTTTGCTCTTCATCCTTTGTTTAAGATGTTTTTCCAGGGGGTCGCTCATGTGCAGCCCCCTCGAAAGCCGTTGTTGCCTGTTTGGGACTTGAATTTGGTTTTGTCTGCCCTCCAGGGGCCTCGTTTTGAGCCGATGCCGAATGTTGCACTTTCTATTCTCACACAAAAGGTTGCCTTTTTGGTGGCTATTACCTCTGTTCGACGTGTTTCTGAGTTGGCGGCTCTGTCTATTCAGGCCCCCTACTTTAAAAGACACCAGGACAAGGTGGTCTTTCGCTTTAAGCCAGATTTCCTACCTAAGGTGGTCTCTGCCTTCCATCTCAATCACGATGTGGTTCTCCCTTCCTTGTGTCCTAAGCCTAGCAATGACAAGGAGAGGATTCTGCAGTCTTTGGATGTTGTTCGTTGTGTGAAGTACTATTTGGTGGCTACTTCTCCCTTTCGTAAGACAGACGCCTTGTTTGTGGTGCCCTCTGGGCCCAGGAAAGGTTTGGCGCCCGTCAAGTCTACCATTAGTAAATGGATACGTCAGGCCATTGTTGGGGCCTATACTGCCAAGGGGAGGGTTCCCCCTTTTCAGATCACTGCTCATTCTACTCGTGCTGGGGCTTCCTAGGCTTTTCAGCACCAGGCTTCTGTGGAACAAGTTTGTAAGGCTGCTACTTGGTCTTCTGTTCATACTTTTTCCAAGTTTTATAGGGTTGATGTGCGGGCCTCAGCGAATGCTGTGTTTGGCCGCAAGGTTCTGCAAGCTGCAGTGGTTTAAGTTTGTGCATTATTGACTTTTGGGGATCCCCACCCATGTTGGACACTGCTATTGGATGTCCCGAATGTTATTAATCTGGAAGCGGGGTGTGTGACATACTTGGAATAATACCATTTTGTGATTACTCACCTTTAAAATGGGTATTATAAGTATGTCACACACCCCGCTTCATCCCGCCCTGATTTGTTTTCTAGATCCTCTATATGGTGAACCTTATTTGGTTAATTAGTTTTTTTATTGGCTCTTCCTGGTCCCCTTACTGCTTTCCTATACTGGGTAATGTGTGGGAGGTCCAAGGTATTTATGGAACGGGAGGGGCTCCTTTTTTTCTAGTCATCTCTGCAGAAGTTCGCCCTCTACTGGACATAACCCGAATGTTATTAATCTGGAAGCGGGGTGTGTGACATACTTATAATACCCATTTTAAAGGTGAGTAATCACAAAATGGTATTTTTATGCGCAGCAATGTAAATTGGCCTGGAAAGGGATGCATATGAGCCGATTTAATTTATTTTTGACTTGGTCCGCTTTAAGTGGAAGAAACAGGTAAAAGCAGCATGTCTGGGTGATCTTTAGCATTGTATATTTGTACATATATATGTTTTCAGCCTCGCTCCCGTTAATCCCACACTGTCCTTGATCACTTTGTTGGAAGGTCTAAATATCTGAAACGTTTCTTCTATAAATCTCTGCAAATGTCTTATCGTTGCCATGAAGGAAAATAGAAGAGCTTTAGACACTGTGCTCCCTCATGAGCTAATTCTGGTATCCCCAGTGAATATGCAGAATGAGACAGAAGTTATCAGCAACACAAATATACTCATGCTCATAGCTGTTTGTTGTGTTTATCACCACGGCATAACTACAGTGCAGGGATAGCGACCGCACCAAGGCCCATAAGGTCGGGGGGGCATCATTGTGGCTTCTCCACCATATTTATTAGATTCTTGCTCATATGGCGTGAAGTACAGGGAAAATAAGCCAATTGCCTGAGCTGTTTCAGTCTTTAGTTGTTTAGTTGTATCCAAGTGAGTTAAAATTATAGGAAAAAGGGTTAATGTATGAGCCATGACAGGGCCCCATTTTAAGAGGAACATCGGGGGAGGTTAAAACTTCCCTCAAACCTCACCAATCTGCCACCCCCTGCGGTTTTCACCTTTGGGCACTATTTACTCACCTTGCTGGGGATCCATCTTCTGGGTCCCTTGGATTCTAATGGGCGTCGCCATCTTGCATCCCATTAGGCACTGCGCGTGGCCCCCGATCTCGCCCCCGATCTTGCTCCTGCGGAGTGGGGGATGCAGTGGAACCTTCCAAAATCCCAGGCAGAGGCGCGGGACTTTGAAGAGCATTGGTAAAGCCGCAACAGGGCCTGGCCGCATTTAGTTACACCAGTGTCTATCACCAGTCGGTGTTCCCACAGGTTTCTGATGATATTCACACTGCTTACACTGTTACCAATATTTTCCAAATCCAATTGTATCCAATTAGTTAAAATGTGGTCGATAATTGCTCCAAAAATGATTATGCAAAGAGAGTTTTATGTACCAAAAAATTTAACTGTAGCAGTTTAAAGCAGAACAAAACCCACCAGCAGCCGGAGATATTTGCAGTAGTCAGGATATGGCCAGGGTATGTACTAGAATGTTAGTGGTGGCAATTGTGAGGAAAGGGATGGATTCGGGAGACGTTCTTGAGTTAACGACGTGTCGTCAAAGAACGCTTCCTCCATTAGGTGGTGCTCCCCTGTTATATTGATCAATGGAAATTCCGCTTACACCTTGGGGAATAGTCATCCATCAAGATCTGTAAGGACATCAAAAGTCACATTTATAAACAATTTGCATTTCATTTTTATACAATTTTGCTCTTTTCTTTTATATGTTATTGCCTTTTCAACACCTATTTACAGAATTTATAGAAAACTAGTGAAGAGTTAGGAATTGCAACAGCCACCCATAAATATTCTTGCTTTTCCTGGGTGTCAGTTGACATCAATATTTTTAGTACAGGTTTTTGTCATATAATAATGTTACCTTTGGTTTTCTTCCTTTAAAGAGCAACTAAAATATACATTTACACATCATGTGGTGTTCCAGTTTTCACTCTTGGACCGTATACCACCTAGAGTCTAGGATTAATATTGTTTACCCACTAACGCTCTTATGGGAGTTAAATTACATTTCAACAATACTTTCATTGCTCTCGAGCATATCCAGAACTAACCAATGAAACAGTCCCGTCAGTTCTCTCTGAATGTTTATAACATATGCACAGAAGGAGATGCTCTGAATAGAGGAGCCGGTACGGCATGTTCTGAAGGACGTCATTAGCAGCAGTGCATAAACCTGTTCATACATTCTGATTTCCTATTTCCCAGAATGCAGAAAAAATGGACTGACCTTTATAGGCATCTATTTTGTCAGCGTTTGATTTGTAACTATTTTTACATTTTCATATATCAAATGTATTATTTTGAAAATTGAAAATGCTTATTTTCATTGATTGATGGGATTGACGGGCTGACATTTGACGTGAGTGGTGACTTGCCAGATACTGCCAAGTAATTTCCAATGTGAGAGCTTCCATACTCTATTCAGAAAAATGGTCAGAGGGGTATTTGGGGGCAAGAGGTTCCTTAAAGGAAAACTCCCTTTTTGTTACATTTTTAGAGTTTAGGAAAGTAAAATAAACATTTGTTTTAGGATTGTGCCCCTACACCTGTGATTTACTTATCAGCATGCTGTTTCCAAGTTTCTTATATTTCTGTGGCTCTGTGTTGCTTGAAGTGGAAGTCCAATGTAGCAATGCTTCTCTCTGTTACAATGAAAAAAACAGCTTACATTGCCCATTATTCAGCGCCGTTGTCACGATGCTTTGAGTCCTGGGGAGCAGCCATCTTGGATTTCCTGACCTTGAGTAAAGACTTTAGTATAGTTTCTAAATCCATCCACTGTAACAGGTGAGGCCATCAGCAGCTTTGGCTAAATCAAGCAGCAGTATTGACCTCACCAGGTGAGAACGCAGACAGAAACCCTTTAGCAACCGGAACACAAGGTTATGATCCCCCATCTGAAAAAGCTGAATTAGAGCAGGAAAAGTTAAAACTGTGAGTCAGGAAGTCTCTAAAATGAACACCACACATGGTGTTATCTGTTAAGCTAAATACATTTTTGGTAGAGAAAACGTTTTCTTTTCAAACATGCAGTTGCTAAGAAATAAAAAGGAAAAACAGATAAGCTCAGGAACTTGAGGGCATCACTAGAGTTGATTCAGCAATTCTGAGTATTTTTTTACTCAGTGCTGAATCAGCCATATTTTGGCACACAATAATGGAAACTATTAAAAATGCCATCAAAAGTGGAATTTGGTGGTATTCAATAAAAAAGTTCCCCTATTCTTTGCACATTTATTCCCCCAAAATGGGGGGAGGGGGGGAGGAATATGCCTACGTCTTATGCACCCACATAGCCTGCACTCCTGCACTGTTGACTGGGCTGCCACAGCCACTGGGAGACCAGAAGATGGAGAAGCGGTGGGCGGGCAGGGTAACTAATCCCTGTCCACTCTCCTCGCCGATGCTGCTTATGCAAACACCCAGCTCCATGCAGCTGGTGGGCATGGTCTGTGCCGGTGACCATTCTCAGTGGACACTTGGAGCAGACCACCGCCACCTTCTGTCGGAGCCAGGTGTTTGCGCATGCCTGGTTGGAGAAGCAGCAGCGGTGGATGGGACAGTGGGCAGGAATCAGTTCCCTTTCCCTATCCCTGCCCGTCTGGCACTACTCCATCTCCTGGCCTCCTGCTGGCTGCGGCAGCCTGGCCAGTAATGTGGGAGAGCCTGCTATTTTGGTTTCCTTTTATTTGTTAATTTTTTTCTTCTGCCTATTGGGAATAGGATGGGGTAATTCCACAGTGCCTATGGGGAATGGGCGGGAAGAATGCCTATGGGAGTGGGAATATCACGCTGCCTGTTGGTGATAGGAGGGTGGTATTCCACACTGCCTTTGGGGAATGGGAGGGAAAACATGCCACACTGTCTATAGGGAATGGTAGGGGGGTGCAACACTGCCTATGGGGAATGGGAAGGGGGAGAATGTCACACTGCCTATGGGGAATGAGATGGGGGGATGCCACACTGCTTATGGGGAATGGGTGGGAAGAATGCCACACTGCCTATGGGGAATGGGAGGGGGGATGCAACACCGCCTATAGGGAATGGGATGGAGGAATTCCACACTGCCTTTATGGGGAATGCCACACTGCCTGTAATTGGAGGAAACCGTGTTTTAGCCCTGCATTTGGTTCAATATATCTTTTTTCTTATTTTCCTCCTCCAAATCCTAGGTGTGTCTTATGGGAAGGTGCGTCTTTTAGGGCGAAAATTGCAGACATATATTGTAAAAATGTGTTAACTGCCATCTACTAGAGATGGCTTTAAATACAGTGTTTTTAAGTGAAATCTGGTGTTGCCCACACGCCACTAACAGGACTGGGCAGTGTGGGGATATTGTTCATGGATTCGTTAGGATTCTGAAGGAACTTGAATTGGGGCCTGTGGAGTCAATACAAACTCAGTTCAGTCTCTTTCTGCAACTTTATTTCACACAACTCAGCAACTTCAGTTTAGAAAATTACAGTCTCTGCATCCATGGCCTCACTAGGGACTGGGACTATACAACTTCTGCTCCCCTTCTGATGGTGTACTGATCCTTATTCACATGGGTTCTCTAACAGAGTCACGCTGTCCTGCTTACTGGCTTGCCAGAATATCTTGCTCCAATTTCTGTGTGTGTATTAACTTCCCCAAAAGGTGCTCTCGATTACACGTTCTCTCTCTCTGGTTGCCTCACTAAGCCTTATACTCGCCCTATCGGGCTTAGGCTGACTCTGGAGCACTATACTATAACTCTGATGCACTCACTACACACTCTACTCTCTGAACTGGACTCTTACACTTCACAACTCCCACTACCAGGAAGTAGCAGCGATATTTATCATCTCTGTTTTCCCAGACTGCATTGGGCCTTTTACTGTGATGTCACTTCCACAGCTTCTGCTTATTAACTGTGTAGCTGCTGTTCCTCATTATATACAGCTTTACTGTTTACTGTGCAGAGCTGTAGTATTTTTTATACCCGTTTCCAGCCGGGCCACACTGGTCCGTATTGTACCATGATTTTCTTACGTTTCTTAGTTGTCATCTTAGTCTAAACAACTCCACAGAGACTGATATGCTTATTCTTGGAGTATTCTGATTTGAGTTGCCCAATTTTGTGAAAACACTATAATCGCCTGGTATACTCAGATAAACGGTGAACCTACAGTGCATGCTCGGGCTATGGCTGCATCTGCGCTTGCTTCTAGAGACATTTACCCACTCCAGACAGGCTCCATGAATGTCAGCATGGGTACGTGGGGGAGCGGCCAGAGGCGTGTGCTTCATTAATTTTTCCTAGCCGATCTGACATCATTCTTCTTCCACTGGGTCCTTGCTGAAGTAGAAGAGTAAAGTAGCTACAGAAGGTGCTGGACAAGATGAGGATGCCAGCTACCGCCGCCTATTGATGTCACTGGTCTTCTCTAGGATCCTGCGCCCTGAGCACCTTCCTCCACCAATGCCTCTGCTCCCGCGGTGACTGGAAGCAACGGTGCAGTGAAGGGCAACATGTAGTGCATTGCACCGCATTAGAGGCACATGACCACTGGCAGCCATTAGAGGCTCGCATGACGGGTTCACACAGTGCTTTGCTGCCACCTACCAACGAGCTACCAATGTGTGAATGGGCAGAAGCATTCCGTGTGGGGAGCACCCGCACCTGACGACCGCCCTGGACTTTTGCAAGATGGCAGCGAGCATCGGGCGGCATCTCCGGCATTGCAAATGCAATGCGTCGCAAATCCTGGGCTGGAGTGCCATAATTTGATACCAGCACGAACTCGATTGTCCATTTTAATGAATGTTGCCTGCTATGACTTTATCTTTGTGACAACAACTCATATTTTTAATGGCTATGGTAAAAGGTACAAGTACAGCTGAAAGTGGACAACTTATATTTTTAATGGCTATAGTAAAAGGCAGAAGTACAGCTGAAAGTTCATCTCTGGTCACTTGACATAGGCATAAAAGATTTGTCCAGGAGATGTTGCCATGGAAACTGAAAGGATTAGCACGCAGGGATAATTTTGTTAGTCCTTCCATTGGCTCTGGATACTGTTGTGACATGCTGTAAAATGTCTGCTCCTGCTGTTGCGTGTGTGTATTGGCCATCTGCTGTTAGGCTGTTGCCCATGATCAGTCTAAGCTGTGTCACGTGATAGTTTTGTGCTATATGTAGCTCTAAAGAACAGAGCACCTTGAAGCCCAGCTCATGGCTAAATATTGCTTTAGCTTTTGATATGTGGGCAGAGTTAAAACTAGTTTACAACTGTAGTAACATGAAAACGGTCTACTCTCCTTATCCCTGGACTGGCAGCTGCAGTGTTAAGCTGAAAACAGACAAGGTTTCCCTCCGGAGCTCCTCAAACTGACAAGGCTGAGATGATGCCTGTGCTTCCTGACCCCCAATCAACAAAGTGCGCCTGTTCCTTCCTGACTGAGGTCAGGGCAGCTTTATGATGTAGTCCAGACCTGCCCAGCTATGGAGAAGAGTTAGCAACAGAAGAAGGAGACTTTCATTTTATTTTTGACCTTTAAATAGGCTTCAGGATAATTTTTGCTACCCAACTGGAAGTTCTAGATCCAATTTGGGTTTAGTCGCAATAGTCACATTACAGAAAATCTGTAAGACACCCCTATAAAGCCTTTATGCAGCGAGCGCATAAATTATGTTTCTATTTGTTCATATAGCCCAGAAAAAATGCATCTCTGTATAAAAGGCCGCTCCCTGCAGCTATTCAAATGCTCATAGGCTGGTATCTGGGATGAAAAAAGCATAGACCTGTGTCACTGCACTTTCCTACTGGCAGCACAGGCATCGGCAGTTGACCCCCAGCACTGCCTAAATGCTACTAAGAGCCCCAAAAATGAAAGTAGACCCGATACGGGACAACGACCGACCCGCCCGACCAGATGAGGGCACTGCCTGAGGGGGACAGAAGAAAAAAGACGGGGACCGGTAAGTAGTTACATTTAGATTATTAAATGTTTTTGTGTGTGTTTTATTTTTTTACACCAGCACCAGTTCACAGGGTAGGGAGCCACTATGTCACCTGCCAGCATTGGTGATACCCTGGCCAGTTACCCGCACCCCCCATTTTGGATGTTGGGGGTGCGGAAGAGCCTGTTGCCCATCGATGGAGCCCTGAACCAATGCTGAAGCGTTGAGTTCTGGGTTACCACCTGTTATGCCTAGAGCCAAAGCTAGTTGGCCCAGGGGGGGGGGGGGGGGGGGGTGTGCTTTTTCCAGTACTCAGTCATATTAAAAAAAAAACACACACACACACACACACACACAAATGCAGCCTGTCATTTTCACTGGTAAAAAAATGGGGGCAATTATACAATGGGTGTTAAGTTATCAATTAAATCATTTACAACCTGCTTAGAGTGATTCAGTAAACTGACATGCAAGCTGTAAAATGGCTGATGAAGAGTAATTTTACTCATGGCTTTGGAGCATTGTTCACGCACCTATGTTATTATGCCGCATGTGTCCCTGAATCATGCACCCATAAGTAAATTTAGATTAGCGCGGGCAGGAGTAAGTCTCCAACCCGTGCTGAATTGACCCTATGGAGAAGTGGTTCTCAACCTTTTTTACGTCGAGCACCCCCAAGTGACAAGCTGTTGCCACCAAGTAGCCTCAAGGAGGAGATGAATTACTAATGTAACCAAAATAAATAAGGCCCTTATTTAAGAAGGGATAGCGTCAGGTAGTGGCTGGTTAATGACAGGTAGCGACAGGTAGCGACTGGTGAACGCCGGACACGGCACGCAATTACACATTTATCAAGCAGAATCTGTTTAGCGACTGGAATAGCGCCATGTAGCACCTGATTCATCATTTTCACAGCCTCAGCGAACAGCGCCAGCGTTCAGCCTTGCACAACGCCAGGTATGACCTCTCGCTACCTGACGCTCTCCCATACACTTCAATGGATGATCCTTTTCTTCTTGTTAAACAGGTTTTTTTTTTTTGTCAAAAAAATCAGAAATAATTCTGTGGCCTCTTCTGGCATTGAGTAAATAAACAATTTTAGGGAAAGATGAACACCCAACTAGAAAAAGTTTGCAATAACAAGAAGTGATTTAATATGGTGAAAACACATATACAAGTACATAAGGAACATAGATACAAGCAATAAACATAATGACCGCTAGGTGGCGCTGTTGAGCAGGTTCTCATAGTCCATTTTTCTGGTGCTCAAAGCAAGAGATTAGAGAGAAATGTCCATTAAAGTGAATAAGAGTAATTTCAATATGAGCGACCAGAGTTGTAAATCCAATCTTGAGATGCAAACAGATAATAAGTACATCAGTAAAAAAAGGCTTACAGGCTGGACAAGGTGGAACAACAGCAAAAAGCTTCCCAACGTTTCGACACGAATGTCTTCCTCAGGGGATGCGGTACCAAGCAAGGGGCGAGACAGTCTTATATACAGATCAGACCCAGCGTGCTAGATGGCGCCAAAATCAAGCTGCGTGCGCTCTGGCGCTGCTTGATGACGTCATCAAGGATCAGTAGTTGCTCCATTGAGGACTCCGAAAAAATGGAGGCTGGTAGATGCAGTAATCTCCTATAAAATGGCCGCAAGTCTCGCGGGATTCAAGATGGCCGCCACAACTCTCGCGGCTTCCTCAAAGGGCTGCAGACTGTGGATAACCTCCAGTAAGTAAAATGGCCGCAAGTCTCGCGGGATCCAAGATGGCCGCCGCAACTCTCGCGGCTTCCTCAAAGGGCTGCAGACTGTGGACAGTTATCCACAGGTTATCCACAGTCTGCAGCCCTTTGAGGAAGCCGCGAGAGTTGCGGCGGCCATCTTGAATCCCGCGAGACTTGCGGCCATTTTATAGGAGATTACTGCATCTACCAGCCTCCATTTTTTCGGAGTCCTCAATGGAGCAACTACTTACTCACACTGCGGGCGCTTCCGTTATCAGCGCCATTTTACTGGAGCCTTGGTATTCTTTACCCATACTAATCACTCTCCCCTTTACAAATTATATGGCAGAATATTGGTCGTGGACTTCGCGCGGTGCCCCCTGCGCCGACCCACCACTGGGGGGCTAATGTTGCCACCCACTGTGCGGGCGGTCGGGACACCCGATCCTTGATGACGTCATCAAGCAGCGCCAGAGCGCACGCAGCTTGATTTTGGCGCCATCTAGCACGCTGGGTCTGATCTGTATATAAGACTGTCTCGCCCCTTGCTTGGTACCGCATCCCCTGAGGAAGACATTCGTGTCGAAACGTTGGGAAGCTTTTTGCTGTTGTTCCACCTTGTCCAGCCTGTAAGCCTTTTTTTACTGATGTACTTATTATCTGTTTGCATCTCAAGATTGGATTTACAACTCTGGTCACTCATATTGAAATTACTCTTATTCACTTCAATGGACATTTCTCTCTAATCTCTTGCTTTGAGCACCAGAAAAATGGACTATGAGAACCTGCTCAACAGCGCCACCTAGCGGTCATTATGTTTATTGCTTGTATCTATGTTCCTTATGTACTTGTATATGTGTTTTCACCATATTAAATCACTTCTTGTTATTGCAAACTTTTTCTAGTTGGGTGTTCATCTTTCCCTAAAATTGTTTATTTACTCTGTGGTTGTACTGTGTACTGGGCGGACACAGTTTTGGGAACATTTTGAACCCCACGAAAAATAACTCTGAAAATCACCTACTTGATCTTATTGGTGTGCTATAGCCTTATATCTAACATTGTCTCTTCTGGCATTGAAAAAGCAGTTTTTTCACAATTTTTTCATGTTTTATATATTTCCTCAGAAATGACATTACAGGTCTGCCATTAAAGTGTTCATGTTACAATGTTGTTACAATGTAATACCATATCTTTTCGCTTTGTTCCTGGTGGATAGATGCTGAAAAACAGACTTTAATCACACAGCCTCCTGCGCTCTGGGCTTCAAACAAAAATTTGTGAGGCTGTTTTTTTTGCTGAATATGATGTGAGTCGGTCGCTATGAGCAGTCGCTAACATGCGCTCCCATACAGTGCTGTACTGGTCAAATAGCGACTCCTCACAATGTATTCAACATTACTGAACAGCGACTGAGTTGCTATAAAGTAGTGACTCACGACCGAGCACTGCGACTACTAGCGGGCGCTCTGAAAATGCCGCTACAGACGCTCATCTGTCGCTACCTGCCGCTAATGATGAATCAGCCTGCCCGTCACAGACCTTGTAGCACGTTTGGACACAAGAAAGAATAATGTTTTACTGTTAAAATAATATACCAGACCTGTTAGACCCCCATTGTTGGTTGAGTAACAGTGTTTAGAGGAATGTGGAGAAGCCACTGTTGTCTGAAATGCTGCATTTTTCAGTCACAAATTAGTTTACCATGTGAGGGGGCAGTAGCTTAGCTAATTGTGGCGGGGCCCTGGTGCGAATATTAAATGGGGCCCTGCAAAGGCTGTTAATGTAACCAAAATAAGTAAGTCACAGATCTTGTAGCACTTTTGGACACAAGAAAGAATACCGTTTTACTGTTAAAATAATATACCAGACCTGTTAGACCCTCTTTGTTAGTGCACCTTTAAACGTTGCCAAGTACGCCCTGGGGTATGCGTACCGCAGGTTGAGTAACAATGTTATAGAGAAAAGTGGAGATGCCGCTGTTGTCTGAAATGCTGCATTTTTTAGTCACAAATTAGTTTAGAACATGAGGGGGCAGTAGCTTAGCTAATTGACGGGACCACGGTGTGAATATTAAATGGGACCCTGCTGAGGCTGCCTTTTAACTCAATTAGATGCAGCTTGATGGCTAAAGATTGAGAAAGCAGAGCCAAATGTTGCTTCCTTTCTCTACATGATGCCAAATGAGCACAAATATGATAAATAAGAGGAGCAACAATGATGGGGCCCCCTGACCTTCTGGGCCTAATGCAGTAGCACCCCCTGGTGGTGGGGAGGTAGGGGGCTTCCCAAATTAGAATGGTATCTAGATAAGATTTCTGGCAAATGTCTTTTGAAACTTTTGGTCTGTTTTAAACCGGACCTTCACCATGATTTATTGAATAGCCCAAACCCTTATAAAATGATTCCCCAGCATCTAAAATTAATATATTTTAAGTTTTTAGTCACTTATTATTCTTTCCCCCACTGGGCTGCAACTCTGTTCAGGACTTTAGGATACGGGCGCCGCCATCTTGACTCAGAAGCATCACACTTACTGAGGAGAGGAGAGCGGGATAAAGTTCAGAGGGTGGGGTTATAGCCTTGCTTTGCTCAGACAGAGCAGAGCTGGGGGTCAAGAAAAGGTCAGCAATCCCAGAATGCAGAGCAGCACAGTCAGAAGGCACTTCCTGTTTGTAGGCTGCCTGATGTCCCATGAGCCACCATCTTGGATGTTTAAAGGCTCATAACATGCAGTAGATGCAGGTAGGATGATTTTTAATGTGAGCAATCTGTATGTACAGGGTGTGGGAAACATATAAGATAGACTCTTATTCAAGGTGAAGGTCCACTTTAAGTATATCTGTATATAAAACTTTAAAGTTTTTGTACCCTTCTGCTGCCCTCAGGACTTGCACCCCTTCTACCCTACACATTTTGACAATTGCACTGATTTGACTTTGGAAGCTCCACACTCCCTTATTTTAGCTTTGGCACTTCTGACGGTTTAGTGTGCACAGAGGTGGAATATGCATCGGTAGGATAGAAAAAGATGAGAGGAGTCAATAAAGCTGTCAAACCTTAGAAGAAATGAAATATATATAGCTTTCGGCAAAGTGCCATAAAAGCATTTAAAGCTTTGACTATAGTGAGTGAGCACAGGCACACAAGATGGAAGGAAGGCAAGGGAGCGCTGAGACCTTAACATCAGGTAGACTCATCTGGCTGGAACATCAGCAGTCAGTGTAAAAACACTTGCCAGTCATTTATTACTGCAGAAATCGACGTAATGTCTTTCCAGTAAAATAGATTTTTAACATTTGTGAGGCCAGCAAGGTGTATTGTAGAAAAAGCCATTTTGAGACTTCCATTCATCAGGATGGCAACTTACAAAGGGTGACAGACATGTGACACGAGTTTAGACTTTCCTAAAAAGCATGCATACAAGCATGCTGAAAAATATAGGAAATATATTAGGGGTTTTGTGATTGGGGATGCCCCGTGGTGTGAAACAACATGTTTTACCCATATACTCATCTCAATCCTTGGCATTCTCTCTTTGAATGTCCATCAGGGGGGCTGCACAGGTCGGAGGGAGCAGGAAGGCTGCAGGGTGCTGATGGAGTGCTTTGCCACAGCTCTTGGGTCAAGAATTGAGGAGAATATATGGGGAAATTAGAGGGTTTACACTGTGAGGCATCAGGATGCCCCTAGGAAAATCTCTTAAAAGTCTCTCTTAAAGTGGACCAACACCCTCAAAAACGACATAACTCTATTCACTTTAATAGTAAAAGACACTTACCTTTTGATCACTGTTGGAGCCGTCTGTCCCTCGCTGCGCCTGGAATCTTCTGAATCCTCCGCCGGAAGTCCCGCTCTCCAGCTCTTGTCCGGTCATTAGCATATATTGTCCGGTCATTAGCATTTTTTGTCCGTCGCTGAGCTCTTCTTTCTTCTCGCGTTACTTCTGTCTGTGCTCCTCTTCTCATGATGTCATCCGGGGGCGTGGACTCTCGCTGCTCTCCGGAGCGAGCGTAGTGCAGCGAGACCTGAGGCTGGAGTCGGTGGATCGGGTCACCGGGCGGGCCCTGACCATGACCGCTGGGAGACAGCAAAGGGCCCTGGCGGTGGAGGCGGCAGGTGAGGACGGTTGTGCGTGCCCGTACCCGCACCTATCTACCGCGCATGCGCGCGATTTTAACAGGAAGAGGTCAAAGGATCTCTTCCTGTTTGGGGGAAAATGAAGATGGTGGCCGGATTTTTAAATTATAGCGACGCGCAGCGGGAGCATAACAGGTAAGTTTTTTTTCCCTAACTATGCTAATCGGGTCTTTCTGCTCATTTTGTATATTTTAAAAATAGACATTAAAAAAAAAAGGGGGCAGGGTGTTGGTCCACTTTAAGGAATAAAAGCCTCCTTGGCTGGCTGATTCCCTGTCCCAGGGACATCCCACTTTAATGGCATCCGGCCAGCCCATGAGAAGCTGACATCCATGTGTAAGCCATGTGCTTCCTGCCTGGTCAGAAAATGCGTTCCAAGGCGGGTAGTCTATACTGAGCAGGGGTTCCCAACCAGTGGTACTAGTACTAACTATCACTATAATACTAACTAATAATAATAATATATAATACTAACTACCATGCAATATAACATACAAGCTCCATCCTATCTCCAGCTTTTCAAACAACCAAATACCAGACTACAAGCAGGCTAAACAGTTCTTATATCACACCCCTGACTCTACCAATTATGGTATGCCTGTATCATTAAAGTGGAGTTAAAGGCAAAGGCGACAGTACACCATTTGGCTGTTTTCTATTTTTAAGTTGATGAAGAAATGGCTGAGATATCAAGGTTTGTATGATTTGACTCTGTGATGCTGCGTAATAATCAGCATAATGGGCGGGGACTGTAAAATTCCCAGAGGTTGCTTCAGACACCCTGGCTGTGCATCTCCCCTCTCCCCCTGTTGCTAGGCGACATTGAATCCTAGACCAGTACCCCCACAACGTCCCACTCCTAAGCGTCCATGCGTGCACTCCCAAACATTCATGTGCGCATTTCCAAACATGCATGTGAGCACCTAAAAAGCGCATGCAATTACTCCCAAACAGACATGTGCTAAATTTGAGAGGGGAAACGCAAACATGCATGCATGCACTCTAAAACGTGCATGTGCGCACTCCCAAACATGCATGCTCGCACTTCCAAACATACATGCGTGCACCCCCAAACCACATGCACACACTCCCAAACATGCTTGCGCACACTCCCAAACATGCATGTGCGCACGTCAGCGGTGGGGCAGTGCTTTCCTTCCCCTGGCATGGGCTGCAGGGACAGTGGCTCTCTTTCCCTGGTTTGGTCGGCGGGGGCAGTGGCTTCTTTAACCCAGCATGGGTGACAGGGCATTGGCTTCCTTCCCCAGCTTGTGCGGCAGGGTCAGCGGCTTCCTTCCATTGCATGGGTGGCGGGGACATCAGCTTCCTTCTCCCACCCGGAGCGGCAGTGGCAGCGGTTCCATTCCCCTGGTTCGGGTGATGGGGGAGGCAGTGATAGTTGGAGGCTGGGGAGGGAGGGGTTAGCTGGGCTTGATGGCGGAGAGTGCAATTGAAGCTGGGGGGGGGGGGGGAAGTGGTTCTATTATGGGACCTGTAGGGTGATTGGTGGACTGCATCAGCGGGGTGTGCAAAGTGAGGAAGGAGATTTCCTCATTCAGGGTGGAGACCAGATGTCGGCAATGTAAGCTTTTTTTGCCTTTAGAATCACTTTAAAGTGGACCAGACCCCCCCCCCCCCCCCCTGAAGTCTGGGAGACTCCAGTGCAGGCATACTCACTCTCCCTGGGGGATCCAGATTTGAGATGCCCAGATAAAACCCCCAAGGTCGCCCGGAAACTCACCTTTCCCAGTCCAGAAAAATCCTGGTTTTGATCCACTATTAGCACAGCACCACCTCTGCTGTCATATCTAAAAGCATCTAGAGAAATGTACATTACGTATAATGCAGATCTGGGATAGGTGAGTAGTGTGTGTATTCGAGATGCTCCATGATAAATAGCGGCTGACTGACAAAGAACAGAGCAGCTTTCTGGCAAGTTACAGCCTTGTTGTTATTCATTGTTAGTGTTCACAGTGGTAGAACACACTTTCTGGGAAAATCAGAGAGCGTTGCAATAGTTGCCATAGAGAAGCATATTCTCAAGAGATCAGAGGCCTTGATAGAATTAAATCCTTTCTTCTGCAGATAACATCAGCATAAAGGGTAGTTCAGAGTCAGATTTGCTGAAGGCAGAGCATAGGCCACTGATGAAGATAAAGCAAAGCAGCAGGGGAAGGGGAAGCCATAATGAAGTGTAAAAAAGCATCTAGTTAAAAGCATTGTTGCAATCCATATTGATATAGCATATATATATATATATATATATATATATATATATTGATATAGCGAATTCTGCAGTAAAGTCTTTGTTTTGCTTCTTACAGGAGCATACCTATGATAGAAACAGGGGAGGCAGCCGCTACTGAGCCTGTGTCAGAAGGGGGCACTGTGCAAGTTTCTTCCCCCCGCCTTGCAGTGCCTGTGGCAGTGCTCTAACTTGGCCACAGGAGGATTGGAGGATCCTCCGGTGGGCCCAGACAGGAGAGTACTGTTCCTACCTTGGTCTGCGCAAACGGGGCACCCTGAAGGTCAGACAGATGCAGAATATTTTTTTTCTAACATTTATAAATAGCAGTGACCTATAGGTTCTTAAAACAAATTATAAGTGGCTCATTTTAGTATCTGTCAGGGAACCGCGGGTCACATGATCCAACTATCAGCCAGGGACCTCTGGACACACAGACCGCATTCCCCTAAACCCTCTTCCGAGTCCCTCCTATCAGGAATACCAGGCCCAAAGCCTGCGGACACACAGATTCTTGGCTTAAGGCAAACAGGTCGTTCAAGTTAAATATAAGTTTTAATGCTATAGAACACTAGGCAGTGATAACAAATATTTGGCTAGGATGGAATATGAAATGATGCAAATGCTGTTCTGAGTAGGTTACAGGATACAGTGAGTTACACAGAGAGACAATGGTCAGTTACCTTAATATGCAGTTGCAGAGTAGTGGTAATGGAGAGCTCCCACAAGAGGTAAGTGAAGAGCTTACAGATGATTTTGGACACCTCCAGCATGCTGCCGCGAGACCCCTATCCAGAGAATGACAAAGTTCTCATCCCCTTGGCCTACTTTTAAGCAGGTCTCTCCCCTCCACCCCTCCCATCTGTGGGACGGGTTGTCACCTCCCACTGTTCTGAAGCGTGCTTTAGCCCCTAAAACCCTTTAGTGTTATAACTTTGGGCAGGGGGGTTGTATGGCTTTGGATACGGCACCAAACAATTGGACTGGATGCCGGGCATCCGATGAGTCCAGAAATGGGGTCCCTAAGTGGGTCAGAACCTTAGATCTCCCTTTTCCTGGTTTTCCTTTATTGTCGAGCCCGGTGAAACCTACCTCCATGTGCGGATTTGTGAGCAGGTTCTGATTCTGTACCTGGTTTGGTCCTGGGACACATGGGGGCGCAGCTATGGTCCGATTTGTGTTGGCGCCGCTTGTCTGCTGCCCTCATCTTTTGATGTGACAAATTCACAGCCAGGGGTCCAACTAGCTGCAGACCCACTGTAGCCTCCCCAGGCTGGAGGTGTGAGAATCAGCAGCAAGGAGTCTGTGATCTGTCCTTCGTAACCCATAAATGCTAATTCCTCTTCCTGAGGAGATAAGGACCTGTGCATTTATAACTAGGAAGCCTTAAAGGGGGGGGGGGGATAAAGGTGAACTCCAGACTTGTATATGTGAGTTTTCCACACTTAAGCTGGAACGTTCCTTCACAGTATCCCATAGGGCAATAGATTTAGGGGGTTATTTAAGAAACGGTAACTCCACGTAGTGCCACATAGCACCTTGTAGCACCAGGTGATTGTCGGGCACAGTATGTGAAAGCCGTATATATGAAAGTCAATCTGGTGAGCGCCTCTAATAGCGTCATTTAGTGTTGAATTTATTGCTAGTGGCGGCTCAGTGTAAAGCACCAGCGCTGTATGTTCAGCAGCGCCATGTAGCACTTGTCGCTCAGTGTCGCTCTTCCATACATTTCAATTCAGTTGTGTATAAATAGCTTTTTCCTAAAGTTATAAACAATTGTATGTGCAGGTCTGCCATTGCAGTGTCTTTGTCACAGTGTTAAAACAATGTAATTCCACATGTTTTCGCTCTAGTGCTGGTGTATATGTGTTGAGAAACAGACTTTTTGCACATAGCATCCGGCGCTCGACCCAGTTTTAGAGTGCTGGCTGTGTGTAGTTTTTTCTTAAATATGGGCTTCTTTTACAAAGGTTTTATTAAGGTTTTCAAGTACAAAAGACAGCATATCAAAAAATCACATGCTATGACATTGTCTAACAGATGTGTCTTAAACTGTTGTCAACTGAAATAAAGCTTATAGTCTTTCTGCTGACTATTATGGATCTCGTTGTCTGATTTCGTGCGCTAGTGTCCTGGATTTGACGGATAAAAGGATATAAAAGAATATTTAACTGAAATTTAGTTCAACTGGTTGCTGATTAAACCTTCTAAGGTAAACCTTGATCTTAATCTTTGCTTTGGTCCAAAGTGCTGTCTTTGCTGATATCAAACATTATAGCCATAGATTTTAAGAATAACACAGACAAATTAGAGTTGGAAGAAATAGGTTTGGAGCGGGGGGGGGGGGGGGGGGGCGGGGAAGTGGCTTGAGTAAGATTACCAGGGATGGTGTATTGGTGTTCTTCAGGATAGTCCAGAGGGGGGGAATTAATTACACCGGGAAGACCGGGTCAACCTGGAAGTTCTGCAGGCCTATATATTCCACCCATGGGTCCCACACTTTCCTGAACTTATCATAGGAATCATTTACTATTGCCGTTATTTTTTCATTGCAAAGGGTGTCAGATATTCTATTTTGTATCTCTGACCAAGGAATGGAGGGCGTTTTCCAACACCTGGCTATCGTGGCTTTCACTGCTGCGAAAATATGGAGGGCTAAACGCCATCCTGCTTTGGAGAATGTGCCCATTTTCAGAGACAGAAGGGCTTCCCAGGGGTCTTTGTTCAATGGTGTATGGAGGACTTCTGATATAACTTTATAGGCCCTATCCCATAAGTCCCACCAGACATGCATCATGTCACCTCTCACTTTACAGCCTCTGAAGCAGCAAGGGGATTCTGAAGGGGAGAATTTATTGATCCGATCAGGGGTGTAGTACCATCTGAACATCACTTTGTATGCATTTTCCAGCACTAGAGCATTACTGGATACTTTCTTAGTTTGGCCCAAAATGCTTTGCCAAGCTTCTGGGGGCTTTGTATATCCCAATTCTGACTCCCATCTTGCCATATAGGCGTGCCTGATCGGGTTTGGTGGGGTGGCCAGAACTGAGTATATACCAGAGATGAGTCCGCCACTGAAATGATCGCGTATGCATCTAAGTTCAAAGTCTGTTCTCCGATAAGAAGGGGAGGATTGCTTTAGTAAGCATTTAATAAAGTGTTGTATTTGAAATAGTCTGACCATCTCATGTGGCGGGAATTGACCTCTGGGTGACAGCTCTTGCATAGTTTTCATTCTTGTCGGTATACATAAATTGTCCACTATCATAAGATTTTTCTGTGTCCACCAGTTAAAGCTGGTTGGATGTGTGATTCCCGGAGGAAACATAGGGTTGCCTAACAACGGAGCGGCTGGTGTGTGGGGTGAAGTGCACTGGTGCTTAATTTTGTCCCATATTGATAAAGAGAATGAGAGTATGGAGGGGAGAAGTTTGGGCCTGCGTGCTTTGGGTGTCCATAATAGAGCAGCTGGCGACGTCGTACCACATTGCATTCTGTCAATGGAGACCCAAGTGGGAGCATAGTTAGAGATGTGCAGTAGAACTAGTGGAGCTATTTGGGCAGCAAGGAAATACTTATGTAGGGATGGGAAGGCAAGGCCACCGTGTTCCTTTTTGCAGAACAGTGTGGCTTTTTTAACCCTATGTTTAGCTTTGTTCCAGGTGTATGCTAGAATTTTCCGTTGTGCTATATCTAGCTCCTTTTTCGGAACTAGTATTGGGAGGACCCTGAATAAGTACAAGATCTTAGGAAGGAATACCATTTTCAACGCTGCTATTCGTCCTAGCCAGGATAGCCTCACCATTTGCCATGATGTTAGTAATTTATCAAGAGTTTTGAAAAGTTCTGGGTAGTTTGCGTTGTAGAGCTTATCATAGCTGTTTGTAAGTTTGATTCCTAAATAGGGTAGTTTCTGGGTCCAGGTCCAGGCAAAGTTATTAGTTAATGTTTGTCTGGTATTGCTTGTTAAGGAGATATCTAAGGCTGTTGATTTTGAAGCATTTAGTTTTAGGCCTGAGATGTGTCCGAAGTCTGAGAGGAGTTTAATGGCATTGGGTGCTGAGATGTGGGGGGATGTCAACATGAGGAGCATGTCATCCGCAAATAGAGATATCTTATGATCTTTATTAGCTAGTGGGATTCCTTTAATGGAGGGGTTTTGCCTCATTTTCATTGCTAGAGGCTCCAGGGCTAAAATAAATAATATGGGAGATAGGGGGCAGCCCTGCCTGGTGCCTCTCTGTATGGGAAAATTTGAGGAGTTAAAGCCAGCATATTTAATGTGGGCTGATGGTTGGGTGTAGATGGCTGAGATCCAGGAGAGGAAGCCGGGGCCAAAACCCCATTTTTCCAAAGTGAAGTGGAGGTATTGCCAGGAGAGGGAGTCAAAGGCTTTTTCTACGTCAAGAGAGAGTAGCATGGCTTCAAGGTTAAGACCCTTTACGCCTTCTATTAGCTGTAATATTCTTCTGACTCCGTCTCCAGCTTGTCTCCTGGGCACAAAGCCTACTTGGTCCCTGTGTATTATGTCCCCAAGAAACTCATTAATTCTATTAGCTAATATTTTATTTAGTATTTTTAAATCTATATTCAGTAGTGATATTGGCCTAAAGTTTGTCCAATTTTGATGGTCCTTGCCCGGTTTGGGTATCATGACTATTGCTGCTCTCAGCATATCTGGGTCCATGTGATGGCCTTGTTTTATATAATTGTACACTTTAGCCAAACGTGGGGCTATGATGGGGGCCAGTTTTTTATAGAAGAGAGCTGAGAATCCGTCAGGCCCAGGCCTTTTATTGGTTTTTAATGTTTTAATTGCTTTTAGTACCTCTTTAACTTTAATATTATCATCCACCATTTCCTCTTGGGTTGTGGTGAGAGAGGGTACTTTGAGGTCTTCAAAAAAGGCCTGAGCTTTAGGGATGTCTGGTTGAGAGGGGGCGTCATATAGCTCAGAGAGACCCAAGGAGAATTCTTCTAGGACTTTCTCGGGGTTACTAGTGATTAGCCCCGATCGGGTTTTGAGCTTTCCAGGCTTTTTTACTTGGTCTTGGCATTTGAGCTGGGAAGCTAAAAGTGTCCCAGGTTTATTTGCGGAGATGTAGTACCTTTGTTTGGCCCTCCTGTATCTTCCCTCTGCTTCCTCTGTTTGTAGGAGATTGAGCTTGGTTCTAGAGCACTCCATTTTATTCTGGTGCTCTGGGAAGGGGTTAGTTTTAAAGTTCTCTACATCTCTCAAATATTGGGCCTGTAACTTGTTTGCTAGGGCTATTCTTTCTTTCTTCTTCCTGGAAGCCAGGCCCAAGAAGTACCCTCTCATGACTGCTTTAAAAGCTCCCCACAGCATCGTTTGGGGGGTTTCTTGATTTTCGTTGGAGGTAAAGTAATTCATGGCAGCCTGGCTTGCCTCCTCCACTAGGTGTGTTGAGGATAGGAGGGAGTCATTTAAAGTCCAGGAGGAGGGTTTGGACTTTATCATTAGAGAATTGCATGAGATGGCCACCAGGTCGTGATCTGACCAGGGGATTGGGTGTATCCTGGCTTGCTCAACTCGTGGTAAGAAGGAGGAGGGGATAAGGATATGGTCAATTCTTGTGGAAAGTTTATGTGGGGCAGAATAATGTGTATAGTCTTTCCTGTGGGGGTGTAGGTCTCTCCACGGGTCTGACAGCCCGTAGTTTCCTAACAGGTCTGCGAACCGCTTACTGTCTTGGGTCACTTGGGCGTTTGGGGGCAGGGACCTGTCCATGAAGGGGTGAAGGGTCAAATTAGAGTCTCCGCATAAAAATACTGCACCTTTTCTTTCTTTCTGTACTAAAGAGCACATATGCTCTAAGAAGGGGATTTGCTTTGTGTTAGGGGCGTAATATGTAAGGAAGGTTACCTCGGAGTCCTGGAGAGTACCCTGTAAGAGAAGGTATCTCCCATCAGGATCCGCAATCTGTTTATGACATATAAATTGTGTGCCATTGCGGAAAGCTATTAGGACTCCTTTTTTCTTCTTTTGACTGTTAGCCTGAAAGAATAAGGAGAACTTGTGGTTTAAGTGTTTTGGGGAGGAGTTAGATGAAAAGTGTGTTTCTTGGAGGCAGACTACGTCTGCATGGATTGAGTTGAGGTACTTAAAGGCTCTGGAGCGTTTATTGGGCGAATTAAGGCCCTGGACATTTAGTGATACAATGTTAGTCACCATGGTGTGTTTTGGGGGCGTCTATGTGCTGGAGATATACTATCCCTGGGGTTGGATATATATGTAGGAGGGAGGGAGGAGGGGGAGAGGGGGATGGGTAGGTGGGGGGATGCAGAAAGAGAAACAAAACATATATATATGCAACAGAAAACATTATGAACAAGTGATCTTTGCACACCTCTGTGTGCGCCTATTCCAGATGCTCAGAAAGAAAATAACAAGGTATTTCCGTGCACTGGAAAGTGGGGTGAGCTCCTTTAAGATCGGAAGGCTATTCTGTAACATTACATAAGAATACAACTATAACATTTTCAAGTTATGAGTATATGAACCTCAGAGCGGTCCTCCGCCGGGTCCGGCCCGCCACCAGCAGGAGAGACCCACCGAGGCGGACACCAGGCCAGGCAGAGTCCCGCCCCACAGCCCAATTTCACATTTTGTCCCACCACTAGGCCAGCGACCCGCATCTATGGGATGCCCCGCCAAGGTTCATGACCACTAGTGAGCCGCGGCCCAGCGGCGGGAGCCGACCGGACTAACATTTTGTAGATATAGGATCAGTAAGAGATTATCAAAACTAATAATAAGCAACTGTTGGTTAAGATAGAAAAATATATGTAACGCTGAAGGAGTAGATCCCACGGACCCCAGAGGTACAAGTCCTCAAAGGCAGCCCACGTGTCCCCCAAGGGGGGTTCAAGGCGCCTGCCGCTTGTAAGGGTGGACAATGTCCGACAACAGTAGCCGGACTGCCGGGGTTTCCCAGAGGACCCGGCCCCAGGCGGCTGGTTACTTGGGGTCTGTCAGGCTATTTTCCAGCAATTGTGCATATCGCATATTTAAGTCTCAGTCCTATTAAACAGGGTGAAACTTCTGGGAGAGTAATCTTTTCATTGCTAAGGATTTCTGTGGTTGGGTATACTGCTTGGGGGATGGGGTGACTTGGTTGTTGCAGCTATGAATGGGTCTTGGTGTTCTGGGCGTCGAGGGGAGAGACGGGGCTGCTCTGTCTGCCTCCGGCAGTCTGATGTCCAGGCTTTTGAATGTTTCTATGATTTCTGGTAAAGAGGAGGCTTGCACCTGTTTTCCCTGGAAGGAAAAGGAGAGCTTAAAAGGAAAGCCCCACCTGTAACGCACTCCTTGGGCTTGTAATGCTTGGAGATAGGGTCTGAAGGACCATCTCTTCATGATGGTGGTTTGCGAGAGGTCGGTGTAAACTTGGTAGTTATGGTTTTGGAACGTCAGGGGTGCCTTTTCCCTAGATGCTTTTAGCACTGCTTCCTTGGTTTGATAGTAATGAAATTTAACTATAATGTCCCGTGGAGGGCCATCTGCTGGTCTTTTGGTTAAAGGCTCTGTGTGCTCTATCGAGCTCCAGTCTTTCGACTGGTATTTCTGGGACCAGCTCTTGTAGGAGTCCTGTGATTGTGCCCACAGAGTCCTCCATTGCTTCTGGGAGCCCCCGGAATCTCAAATTGGACCTGCGGTTACGGTTTTCTAATTCTTCGTTCTGGCCCTTTAAGAGAGATATTTCATCCTGAAGCTGTTCCAACATGGCTCCCTGGCTCTCTAGGACTGTAGTAGTGTCATCCATACGGGATTCCAGGGCTTCTGTCCTCCCTCCCAGGTCCCTGATTTCCTTTAACACTGTCTCAGTGTGTTTTACTGTTACAGCAGTGATCTCTTCTCTAACAATAGATCTGAGGTGTGACAGGATGTCACTGCTGACATGAGGGATCTGAGGCTTAGGCTGGGAGGTTGGGGAAGGGGGTGGCCAGCTATCAGCAGAGTCTAGGGAGAGGTCCTCTGCACTCACCACTTCTGTGTCTTGCTCTGGCAGTGTGTTGCCTGAGGGAGCCTCCTTGCATGTCCTCCCCTCTGCAGCCACCATCTTGGATCCAGGGGCTGCCGATCTGCAAGTCTCCCTGGGGCCCTTCTTCCTGCTGCTGGCTGGGAGCATGGTCTGTGAGGGGTCCGGCCGCCTCCTGGATGTCTGCTGAGGCTGTGGGTGAGTTTGTGGAGCTGCAGCTGTGCTATTTATGGCTCAGGGCCTCCCAATCTATCAGAGCTGTGTCAGCAAGCAGCCATTACTCTCGGCTGCCAAGCCACGCCCCCCCCTAAATATGGGCTTCAGCACAATTGCTGGACGCACTTAACTGGTGCTACCTATGGTTCGTTGGCACGGTTTCCTATTGTTAGTTGTAGCGTTGTCTTGGGCGCTTTGACCTTGGGACACCACCTAGCGTTCTCGATTGGCTCTGCAGTGATTCAGGGAGAGCGCTTCTACAGCTCTCACCACACATCACATTCATCAATGCTGGACACGATGCTACAGCGTCACTTGTCCGGGCGCTACGCTAGGTTATAGTGCCAGACACCCGCTTGCAGCGAACACTTGTGGACGCTCTAAGCACCGCTACATAGATGCTCAAATGGAAATACGTGGAGCTAGACTTAAATCAGCCTTCCCATAAAAAAATGTAATTCCATAACCCTCATATTTTTACATTTGTGTGTGAAGTTGGGGAGACTCCCAAAACAAATTCACATATATTTTATGACGATTGAATAATAAAGGTTAAACATAAGAGCCCCTCCTAATCTTATTAAATTCCCGTATCCCGTGAGTCTCAGTCATAATATATTGCATGTTCCTGTATTCCATCTGCTGAACATTAGTTGCAAATATTTCTGGCAACTAAAAAAAACTTAATTACTTTCTCACAGCAGATCAGTCCTAGTTTGTGTAAAAAGTACTAGTTCCCAAGATTGAGTCTCGCGCCCTTCAGGTCTGTCCTCCATTCAGTGGGGTGAATGAAGAACAAACCTGCACGTTGTGGGACTTGATCTTGTGAACAGTTTTACACTAATGGACTAGGACTGATCAACTGTAAAGTAGAAACAACAAGTATGTCATTTTTTCAGTTGCCTGGACAGCCCCTTTAATATTTACATTTAGTTTTTAATGCTGAATTATGTACCAAAAATTCTAAAAATGTACATTTGTATAAACATTGTGGTTTCAAAACAGTTTATGTTGCAGAATCTATTGTATGTACAAAATCTTAATCTACGGTTTAATGCCTTTGCGATGGACAGATCTGGTGGTGAAGTTCCCAGCTAATAGCAGTCATGACAGTGAAAAATATAGCTTTTGCACATGTACTCAAGGAAATAAGCTTGTTTTAATGAAAATTAGTCATATTTCACTGCCTTAAGTTTTTCCCTCTCCATCATGGAAAAAAACATATGCGCACATGAAGACCCTGGACATGTTTTCCTTTATTACGCTTACCTGCTCTAAAAAGGCAGCTGTTGTCTTTGGTAAGCCCCATTGAGAGAGCATACAGCACCTTTGTTCCCTGGTAGCAGTTCCCATTATACGCCTACTCACATCCATCAACTGCGTCATAGACACAAGCTCCTGTCTCCTGCTCGATGGCAACGTGAAAATCAATTCTACATGCTGACTTCATGAAATGGAAAGGAAGCCACCATGATGCATCTGCAATTGTTATCCTCCTCAGAAAATATTGTGTGTGCAGCTTTATATATATATATATATATATATATATATATATATATATATGGATCTAATCATTTCCTAACTGGTTATTTTAAATAAAAATCCTCTAATCCAGGTGGAAATTCTGGATCTTAATTGTAGGGCGTTTTAATCGGACCTACATTTTCCTATTCCTGTGGTGTAGGGCTACAAATGTAAATGTTCTAATTTTTTTCCTTTAAAAAAAACAAACTATATTGCCAGAGTAATTTGAAATTGAAACGTAATCTCCTTTTATTCATGTCCACTGTGATGGGAGTGTCAAGGAATCCTTACAAGGCCAGTCATACAATCACAGTGTGCATTGCATTAGATTGAACTGAGCTGTGACTCGCAGTGTGGAGAGCTTAGCCAGGGTCTAACAGAGGAGGTGTCAACCTGACACAAGCCTCAGAATTGGATTGGTGGTCAGGATCAGGGGAGAGGCACTGGAGGCAAAGGAAGAGGAAGAAACATTTCCCTGTACCAGAGTACAGAGACATCATGGGACTGACACTGCATCAGGAAAGATGTCAAACAAATAATTTTAAAGTTTGACTAGCCTTAGTGCTATAAAAATGTTAATGCATTGTTGCACTTTTTTCAGATTTGCATGATTGCGTGATTCAGTCCAGGCGACCAGCCAGGCACACCAGGCATAGGGGCTAGCGACTCAGAGCTCAGAGGCCAAACTGCCATCACTTGGCCATGCTAGCTTGCCAGCCCCTGTTCCCAACGACAGAGGCCCGGTGCTTTTCCAGGGCTGACTCCAGTGATGCTGCTGTCAGCATCAAAAGAGATGTCTGGTAACCTGGAGGGAATCCTGTATTCAGTGGGGGATAGAGGCAGGAAGACACGGAGGAGCGAGTACTGGTAAAGGTTTTTTGTGTGATGTGTTTTTTCATTTTACTACTTATTGGAAGAATTCACAGAGGAGGGCCACAAAAGTGGTAATAAGTGGTTCAGGGGAAAAAATAAGGGAATTTAATTTTTTGATATTGGGAGGAGGCCTATGAGAAGGGAGATGATCAACTTGAAAACAAAGAGGGCTCCATCTAAAGATAAAGGTTTCAGCTTCTGAAGGAGACAGGCTTTCTTTATCATAAGTACTGTAAGTCTGTGGAATAGACTCCAGCAGGGGCTGGTCACAGTGCCAACAACTGACATCTTCAATAAAGGACGAGATGATAAAAAAATATATGTGTAGCATATTTTATTTATGCAGTCCCTGTATTTTTTTAGCCCTACAGCTTGTCATGTTTGTGACCACTACACAAGTAAGAACATATTTTAAAATATGTAGAGTGGCGGGAGGGAGTGAGTGTTCTAGCAGACCTACTCATTCATTGTACCCTCCCTGCCATCAACTTTCATTGTCTTCCTATCTGATGATTCAGTGACAGTGGAATTCTCAGGCTTTTTTCTATGAAAGTGAATTTTTTACTCCTGAGAATTTTTTCAACTTTTTTGAATCAAGGCCAATTTTTGTTTGGAGATGGACTAAAGCAAGATGCTCAAATGTTAGTGAAGTTCAGGGTGTTATTAACAGAATGTAGTGCAAGTTAGAGGTTACTAATAGGCCATGGGTCTGCACAGCATTTTGGAAAAGCAAACACTAGTACGCAAATGAAATGACAATAATACACAAGGACCCTCATCTCCACTCTGCTCAATGCTGCACCCTCATCTCCACTCTGCTCCATGCTAAATCCCCATCTCCACCCTGCTCCATGCTGCACCCTCATCTCCACTCTGCTCCATGCTGCACCCCCATCTCCACCCTGCTCCATGCTAAATCCCCATCTCCACCCTGCTCCATGCTGCACCCTCATCTCCACCCTTCTCCATGCTGCACCCCCATCTCCACCCTGCTCCATGCTAAATCCCCATCTCCACCCTGCTCCATGCTAAATCCCCATCTCCACCCTGCTCCATGCTAAATCCCCATCTCCATCAAGCTCCATGCTGCACCCCCATCTCCACCCTGCTCCATGCTAAATCCCCATCTCCACCCTGCTCCATGCTGCACCCCCATCTCCACTCTGCTCCATGCTAAATCCCCATCTCCACCCTGCTCCATGCTAAATCCCCATCTCCACCCTGCTCCATGCTGCACCCTCATCTCCACCCTGCTCCATGCTGCACCCTCATATCCACTCTGCTCCATGCTGCACCCTCATCTCCACTCTGCTCCATGCTGCACCCTCATCTCCACTCTGCTCCATGCTGCACCCTCATCTCCACTCTGCTCCATGCTGCACCCTCATCTCCACCCTGCCCCATGCTGCACCCTCATCTCCACCCTGCCCCATGCTGCACCCCCATCTCCACTCTGGTCCATGCTGCACCCTCATCTCCACCCTGCCCCATGCTGCACCCTCATCTCCACCCTGCTCCATGCTGCACCCTCATCTCCACTCTGCTCCATGCTGCACCCTCATCTCCACCCTGCCCCATGCTGCACCCTCATCTCCACCCTGCCCCATGCTGCACCCCCATCTCCACTCTGGTCCATGCTGCACCCTCATCTCCACTCTGCTCCATGCTGCACCCTCATATCCACTCTGCTCCATTCTGCACCCTCATCTCCACTCTGGTTCATGCTGCACCCTCATCTCCAGTTTGGTCCATGCTGCACCCTCATCTCCACTCTGGTTCATGCTGCACCCCCACCTCCACTCTGGCCCATGCTGCACCCCCATCTCTACCCTGCTCCATGCTGCACCCTTATCTCCACCCTACTCTCTGCTGCACACGCATGTGTCGTGGGCTTGAGGGAAAGGTAGACTCCAGGGTGGGTTTTGGTCAACTTTAAGCAAGGAAAAGTTGTGAGACAGATGGTAGATCTCTTATTCTGTAGATAACAGCAGAGTCTTTGAGATCAATTAGCCATTTGCTTGCTAAGGAGGGCATCACAAGAAGTATGGCTGCTGGAGACAAGCAAGGCTGCTGTTATATTATAATTCTTCTGTGTGAGTGTGAGTGTGTGTGTGTGTGTGTGTATGTGTGTGTGTGTGTGTGGAGGGGGGGGGGGGGCTGCCTGCAATAGCCCTGCCAAACAATGAGTTATACTTGACAGGAGATGACCACTTCATAAAAGAAACACTTCACTGAAACCACATTCTTCAGGGGCCAATCCTAAGAAGATGCAGCGGCAGTGTAGCGCTTATATGTGAAGCCAGCCCAGCGTGTGTAGAGGGGCCCATGCTGCTGCAGCCACAGCTTTCACCATCCTGGAGACATGGAGGGCAGGAGAGGTCAGATCTCTGTCCCTAGTGGGGGGGGGGGGGTAGCGGGGTAGCATGCGCAGACAGCCAGCACACTTCCTGGCAGAGCATGATTACCTGCTGTCTATCTGGGAGCGGGGGTGGGCCAGATGCCCTTTAAAGATACACCGCTCCTCCCAGATTAGTAGCTCGTCAATAGCTGTGACTGGGCTTCAGGCCCCCTCCCCGCCTGGATATCTGAAGTTTGTGGGAGGAATTTATTTTTCTAATGACGCTGGCTGGGTGGCTGACGTACAGCAAGTCACTACCCGACCGTGGCGGTCCAGGGCACATTGCCAAAGCCGCAGGGCATCCTCGGGATGAAAATAGTAATGCACGGCATACAGCTCTGTTTGCACACAGCTTATCTAAATCACTGGGAGTCGGAGTGCGCCTCACCTGCAAGATGCTGGGGATGTGGCTTAAAATGTACAAATATAGGCTTTTAAAATCCAGGTCTGTCAATAACACTGATAGGTCCACTTTAACTCAAACTCCAGAGGCATCAATGTATCTCTGACAGATACAGTGGTAAACACTGGGCAGGGTGTGACTGGTTACTTGTCTCATAAAGTAGATTGTCTCAATAGACAAAAGAACCCTAATTAGCACTGATTACTTCCTGTAAATGTTTTGGCTTCTACTTCAGACATATTGTTGTATATGGTAAGAGTTATTGGTGTATAGAGAATATTTTCCTGGACTGATTAGTATAATCATCATACCCATCCTGAGGAAGAAGAATACTGTAGACTGCTGATTTATTTATATACATTCCCAAACCTCCCCTACCGGCTATAGATCGTCCACCTCAGGATTTCTTGTTGTTGTAAAGAAGTGGGGGGTTGGTTGAATCAGACATCAATGAAATCTATTGGGCTTTTCAAATATTACTCATTTTAGGGTTGTCAGGATAACTCATTGTATATTTATAGACAGGTCTGTATGAACATCTTATTTTATTTGGAAGTAGTACAGTGAATAAGGTGTTTGAAAGCAGTATTGACGAAACACCCTGTAAAACTCAACTCTTCCCGGTCCTTGGCATATGCATGGGCTGAGGTCTGATCAGAGCTATTTGCTGTGACTATCCTATTCGACAAACAGCTTTGATGTTTGTTGAATAAGATGCACAAGCGGTTGCATCGCCAGGGCGCCCATGCTCCCGCCTCAGCCTATCTGACATGCTTCGACGGGAGCATGTGCACAGCCTAAAGATACAGGGCCAGGGAAAGGTAAGCTGATACCAGGGGGGGGGGGAGTGTCACACAGTGGGGCATCCCAAGCCGGGCTGCCCTGGAGGAATCTTGCAAACTCCAGAGCCAGCCACCCTGGGCATGGTTTCACTTTAAAATAAGCCTTTAACCAAAACCTTAAAGGGGACAGTCTAGCCAAAGGCAATAATAAGGCAGCAAGGAGCTTGCCTGAAGCCGGTTCCCATGCACCTCTCCTCCATTTCCTACAGCACGCTGTAGGTGCCATAATAGGTCTCCAAAGTTTGCTCCTTCTTTCAATTTCATTACTTCATGACCACATCCAAATGTGATTAGACGTGATCCCATGACTACCTCTGTCCCTCATCGTGAGCCCTGCTAGCCACAGTGGTTGTACTTGACACCACATTTGTAGGGCGGTCAAGGAAAAATGAAAAGGAAAGGAAGGGCACATTCTGGAGACCTGCTATAATACCTCCACTAGTCTGACTCGGCACATGGCAGTAAGTGGGGGGTTCTGGAGACAGCTTCACCCTGTGTGTGTCTTCATCAATCGAGATCCTACCCCAAAAGACTATCAGATAGCTTTAAACTCAGCTAATGAGGCACATAGAAGTTATCTTTTGATGTGCCTTTGTTACAGCAGGTGAAAAGCCAGAGCTTAGCAGACCATGTGCTCACATTAAAAACACAAAAGAACATGGCTAAATGGAAGAGGAAGGGAGGAGCTGCTGGCATCGAGGCTAAAGGCTAATAGAGCAGAGGAGGGGACAAACTAGTAACAAAAGCATACTGCTCAGCCAATGTAAATAAAATAACAGACATACAAAACAGCAAAAAGACACACAGGTTGTCGGACATGACATCCAATATGCTGCATGGAATGAGGGAGAGGCACATAGGAAAGGCTTCAGGTGAGCTCCTTTAAAGAGGAACATCAGAGGCCAAGTACCACTCCTTGGGGGCATCCCGAATTGGGATGTTTCACTGTGCGAAACCCCCACAATCGCCACTTTCACTCACCTTCCTCTGGCGCCCTCACCGCGTCTCTGCACTCCGTTGGTATCCCTGCTCACCTCTAGTCGGCTCTTTGGAATGGGCAGTGCAGGCCCACCACGGCTGCAGGGTGTAGGCACCGCTCAGCTGCTTAGCCGTCCCGGCAGCTTAGTCAGTGGCACCAAAGGGAGCTGAGTGCCTGAGTGACAGCAAACGCACTGATTGGCTGAGTGGCCTGAGTTAGCACCGTGGGAGCGGAAAGAAGGTGAGTGAAATGGGGGCAACCTGGGGGGGGGGTACACACTGCGGGGCATTCCAATTTGGGATGCCACTGCACAGAGGAACAACACACAGGAAAATGAAATTCCTGTGTGTTGTTCCTCTTTAACCAGTACATTTAAAGAGAGACAGCAAATGGGAATTTCACTTTTCAGTGTGTTGTTCCTCTGTGCAGTGGTATCCCCCCAGGTCGCCCCATACACTCACCTTCCTTCTGCTTTCACGCACGCTTCTCAGCCAAGTACACTCGCTCGAGTCTGCTCTGTGGGAGCAGCACTTTGTCACTTGGCTCCCTTCAGCGCCACTGACAGCTAAGCCACCTGGAAGGCTAAGCACCCCGAACAGCGCTGAAGGTAGGCGGGTGCGCCACCAGCCACATTCCCCTCTAACCTTGCAGCCATGGTGCTCATTCAGAAAGGCCGGGCACGGCTAGAGGTGAGCAAGAATGTGGCCGAAGCGCGGAGGGCTCGTGAGAATGTGAGTGGATCTAGGCATCTGGGGGGCTTCACACTGTGGGGCATCCCAATTTGGGAAGCCCCAAGGACAGGAACTAGCATGGCCCAGGAGTTTTTTAGTCTCCGGGGCTTCCAAAGTTCCTCTTTAAATACAACCCTAGACTAACACAACTTACCAAACTGTTTTGATGCTCAACCCCATTTGTCAATTTTGCCATCTTGTCTGATGCATTAAATACCAAAGGATGAAACATTTCTCCATCCTGCTGGATATTTTCTTTGCGCTCGGTGTGTGATTGAATTAAGTTAGGGTCTAGGTTGATAAACAATGCGCTTAATAAAAGGTGATGTTCTGGCTATACTCCACTCAGGGCGCCTTTCTTTCTGTTAGTACTTGAAGTGGAATAGGATGGTAAACCACAGATGGCCAGATCACCATGGTGGTTTAAGTGGTCCAACACCCATTTCTTATCAAATGGGTGAAGGACCACATTGTGACAGATTATGGGAGACCTACCTGCAAACCCCCAGTTTCTCTCACCTGCAGCGGTTTCACTCACATGACTGCTGGTGGCCAATTACTGGGACATACTTTGCCAGGAGATCGAGGTGCAGGTAAGTGAAACCGGGGTTTTGCGCGTGTGGGCAGTCTGGATCCCCCCTCAAACCTGTCACAATGATGTCCTTCACCCATTTGGAAAGAAGTACAAATATTAATATTATTATGTAAATAATATTTTGACTATCCCAGGCTTTGTTGCTCTCCAGGGCATACTGATTCAACATGTCGATGTCGGAGAGTTCTGGGGCAAAATGTAGTACATGTTGCTCATATGTATTGTTGTCACCATTTTGCGCTATTCACTTTGAATATGGTAGGTCTGCTTAAGAAAGGCATTCTCTTACTTCCCCCAGTGTCAGATGTCAATGCCTGAATAGAGGGTGAACTTCTTATCTGAGGCCAGGACTGGTTCAATGACAGGATGAGGATTCCAGGGCTTGCTGGCCTGGAAAGTGTGGAACACAGCCGCACAGGAAATGTATTATCTCACTGCTGCGTCAGATAAAATAGGGGCACATGTTCCCCAGTGAATAACCCTGCTGATGCTTAGAAAGAAATGCTAATACACATAAAACACATATCAACATATAATTAAATACAAATAATAAAGAGGTTGCAGAGGTAGTAACATTAATGCAAGGAGTTAAATAATGAACAGATGTTTTTTGCTTTAGTTTTTATCGACAACATTTCATTATTTTCCTATAAAGATTAAATGAAAAAAATTGAGCACTAGGTAGTATTAACATTTTACTATATAGCTGTTGTAAAGGCCCTATAAAAGCAGATGCTTCATTATGGATAATTCGAATGTCCCACTCCAGCTATAACTGTGACATGGCCGTCTTATGCAACAGCTGGGATTGTACACCTACATTATAAAGAGGTTTTATTGGCTCATTGCTTTATATATAATGCGGGGCAGAGACACTGTATACAAGAGACAGCCTGTAAAAAGACTGCTTTACCTTTGCTCAACTGCTATGATCAACTAAACTTCACACCGAGAAATCTAGGAGTTATCCAAATGATGTTGGATTTTGGAGAGGCTGAGCAGGGCAGTTTCCTAGGGGAGGGCAAGCAGGGCGATCGCCCTAAGCGCCAAGGCCATTGTGTATTCGGTGGGCACCTTTATCCCAGCCATCCTGTTTTCTACAAATGGTGCAGGCTAGACAAAAATAAGGCTAGCTGATTAATCCACAGCTTATATTATGGCAGTTAAAGTGGCTAATGGACCCCTGCTGGTTGGCTCATGGGCTGTGTGGTGTTGTTACGATGTCCGGCAGAGGGGGTGCTGATTTTCTTATCTCTGTAGTTTCAGAAACCCCAAACAGTCAGACAGATAAACAGGCTAAGGAATCAGTGGCATAACTAAATCTGATGGGGCCCTATCATGGCTTATACTGTGCCTTTTTCTTGTTATTTTACACCAGGCCAACTGCCTTGCACATTTGGAAAAGAATTCCCCTATTCCAGGTACCCATCTGCATGCATGATACTGAATCATTTAATTTGCTCCTGCACCACTCAAAGCCGAAACACTACCTCACAGCTTTTCCCCTGGTAGTGGCCATCTTGGAGCTTCTTTTCCCAGAATCCCAGCAGTGCTCTGCCTGAATTTAACTGACACAGCAGCAGTAAACTTCCTCTTTGCAGGCGGTCTGTAGCTTCATGAGATGCCATTTTTTTTAATCGACTACAGCTGGGGTTACAAAAAGATAAGATGTGGCAATATGAAATGCTCTTGGGTGTTTGTCCGGGTTTAACTCAACTGGATGGGTGTTGGTTCTGTTTAACTCAATTGGATACAACTAGACAGCTAAAGACTGACCAAGTTATGTCAAATGGTGCTTCTTTTTCCATTATATGATGGGGCTGAACTTCTGATCCCTGGTGCACTTGCACCCCCTATGGTTACGTCCCTGTAAGGAATCCACTCATTGCAAGGACAAGTATTCTCTAGGATGGGGAAACCATGCAAACACTCATTTTGCAGTTATTACTTCTCTCCTACTCATGAGCTCCACTCTATATTTTTACTTATAAAACCTTCCTTTTTACTAAAAAAAACATCTGTACGGTTAACTCCAAAAATACATATACAAACTCTCTTTACAATCAACTTATAACGCTTGTTTTGTTAAAGTGGACCGTCACCCAGGGGTGATCGGCCCGGGAATCTATAAGATTCCCGGGCCGATCACCTCCCTCCCCGCAGGACATCCGAGATCGGGATGTCCCGCGGGGTGAAACCCCCCCAAAACCCCCAAACCCCCTTACCGCCGCCGCCTCCCTCGCGCCCCTCTAGACGTGCGCGCGCCGGCCGTCTGTGAATGGCCAGCGCGGGCGCGCGCGCGTCAAGAGTGACGCGCGGGAGGCAGCGGCGGAGGAGCCGCTTGTCCGCGGCTTGTCCGTCGGCGCTGGGAGCGGGGAGAGGCGAGTTTTTCGGGGGGTTCGGGGGGGTTTCACACAGCGGGGCACCCCGATCGGGGGTGCCCCACCGAAGTGGACCAAGACCCAGGATAGTCAAAATCCTGGGTGTTGGTCCACTTTAAAGTCCTTTTGGTTGTTCTCCTTCCCTGTTTATCCAGAGTTTTTTTCCATCTAGATGTCCTGGCAATTTGGAGAAAGACTTTTTCTGTTCCCGTCCCAAGATATTTCACCCTAATTGGCTTCCTCTGCCATTTTTTTCTTCAATTTAAAAACAGGAAACAGTTTATGACTGGGCTAAATGTAGCCTGACACAATGGTGTAACAATTACCTTTTCCTCCAGTAGCACTTTAAGCTCTGCAACTGAAACTGAAATTGGTCTTCTCACATACAGACTTGAGTTTTTTTTTAAATTTAAGTGGATGTACAGTCACATATTAACAGGCGGTTAAAAAAAAAACCTTACCTGGATCTAGCGCTGGCACCAGTGCACAGAAAGTATGCAAAGTCGCATGTTGCTTATTGCAACGGATCTAAGGCGGTGCCCAGGACCCAGTATGCCACTAGATTTGAGAGAATGAATTCCACTTGTGGTCCAGGGTGTACCCTGCTGCCTTTGCGCCAGTAGAAGCTTTCCAGCCAGCAGATTGCTGGGGACCTGTCAGAAGGTGACCATGGGCAATATAACTTTATTTTTGATTAGTGATAAACCTGCCTTTACTTTGTCTTTTTTATTTTAATGTTAATCTATTAGTGAAGCAAATATATAACATGCTCTAATTTCTTGCAGGTGAACCCGAGTTTAAGTATGTTGGAAACATGCATGGAAATGAAGCTGTGGGCAGAGAACTCCTTATCTACCTGGCCCAGTACCTCTGCAATGAATATCAGAAAGGCAATGAGACGATCATCAATCTCATCCACAACACCCGTATACACATCATGCCTTCCATGAATCCTGATGGGTTTGAAAAAGCTGCACAGCAGGTAAACATCCTCCTTCTTAAAAATACAATGCTATAATGTGATGTAATATTATGCACTGGTGCTTGTATGTGTGACATGCATGTCATGGACACAATCGTTTTTTATACCATGTACATAGTTTGAATAACAGGATCAATAGCCCAGCCAGGACATTGACATCCATAAATATGCATTGCGGAACCAGCGTCAGGAATCAGCAGTTGTGGATTTCCTGGTGACTGATGTCCCCCAGGGCCGTATTTAGGATTTGTGCTGCCCTAGGTACTTTTTGGTCATGTCCCCCCCTCCCTGCACTTATTCAATTGGCAATTCTTTTGCAATTAACCAATGCCCCCAGCCACAGCCTTAAGGGGAAGCTACACCTAAGAATGACATAAAATACAGACAAGTCCCTCACACACATGCAGACAAGCCCCCCCAACACACACATGTAGGTGGTGAAGTCTTCCTCAACGGTGAGGGAGTGAGGGGGGGCAGGTACATACACAGGCATATGAGCACCCCCCCAGGTTGGCATCAATCCTCCCGGCGGGGGCAGAGGTGTGATTAGGAAGCGTTTGCATTGGGGACTTGCGGGCAAGATCAGGTTTTTAGTCTAGAGCCAGGTTTTTAAGTTTAGGCGAGAAATTCATTAATTAAAAAGCCATGCCGTAAACTCTGCCATGTTTTTTATTTCAACGAAAATTTAATTTAAACCCTTTTTTTATTTGTAAATAAAATGTGTATTCCCTCTCCCCCCAGAGTCAATTAGCCAGGGCACCAAACATAGGGGCTGTTTACCCAAGGCTTAGATATAATGCCCCTGGCAGTACTAGTCCTTATGACATTCTGTATGGGCCTGGTGCTGTATGGGCCATGGACCGAGGAGTGTTTAACTTGGCGAGCTGGGGGGTTTCATGCCCAATCAGGTTGTCCCTGGGGAACAGAACAAAACCAGGGAAAGTCACATTCGTGGGTTTTGTTCTGCTTTTAGCAATGTTACAGCTGATAGCTGAATGTGCAGTGAGGTGTTCTTGCCCCCTCTAGTGTCCATCAGTGGTTTGCTTAAAGAGGACCCACACCCTAAATAGAAGGGAAGCCCACAGTATGCTGCTACACAGGGCTGGTTTCTGGTACTATGTATCAAAATGACAAAACTGAATGTTGCATTACACCACTGAAGATTGTATTTAGTAGCAAAAACGTTCTCGTTTTAAATGTTGTTTTTTTTTTTCGCCCGGATACAAGCCTGGAGATATTAAGGACTGGTTTGTGGGTCGCAGCAATGCACAGGGTATTGATTTAAACAGAAACTTCCCCGACCTGGATCGCATTGCGTACATTAATGAAAGAGATGGTGGAAACAACAATCATTTGCTGCTGAACCTGAAGAAGACAGTGGATGAAAACACCAAGGTATTGATCACATAATCACTCCAGACTTCAAATAAACTGCTTAATATAGAAGTCTGCAGAACAAAGACAAAGCAAGATTCCCTTCCACCCCCCCACCATTAAAGCAATCGACCACCCTAATAAAAAAACACAAAGGTACTCACTGCTTTCTCTGCAGCTGATCCTACAGTGATCAGCAAGTCACCCAATCGCTGGTTTGCATCCCTCACCGGCCAGGGTCAAACTTCAGTCCAGAGCACTACAATGTCGGGCTCTTGCCCCTTCTCCATCAGTGGACTCCATCTCCCCTTCCCCAGACAATAAGCCTGATTTGGGCATTAAAACTAAAATTGTGTACCTGTTAGTCCGTGGCACCTCTCATAGGGCTCGTGGTAGCAGCTCTTGGTGAAACTGCCACTGGCAATTCTTCAGTCAGTCTAAGTACGGTGCTGCAGCAGGGGACTCTCAGTCACTCAAGCTTTGTGTTGCTGCTTCTACACAGCACTTCTCCCATGGGGTGCTTGGAAATCCGGCACCAGCATAGTACGTTTTTTTTTTGCCCCCTAATTGGGACAGCCCCTTTAAAGTCTAAAATACTTTAGTTCTAGTAGAAACCCTTCCTTCCCAAATCAACTTACCCTGCAGTATGAAACTGTTTCATGGCAATGCAAAGGGCGGGTAAGGAAAGTTTTCTGCCAGACCCAACGTTTTTTTTCCCTTTTCAAATTGTCTAATCTTGTCCCTGAAATAATCCAGCTTCTGTGCCTGGTGTGGACTGATTTAGCTTTAGCATTCTGGTCTCTCGAGTCTCCGGGTATCTAAAGTAACAATTTCGTCATACAGTCTCTGCAGCAACAGAGCCGCTGCGACTTCAATCATTGGGTAACAAGAACGTCCCTCTGATCCCCAATGTTCAGCAGCTGCAGAAGATCAGGATAATGTGCCTCATTTCTGGTGTGGAAGCAGGTGAAAAGCTGGGACCAGGGGAGTTTTATTTTAAATCCCAGATCAGGTCTAGCACTTACCTAATTTAACTTTAAAGCGGACCTTCACTCTGAATAAGAGTCTATCTTATATGTTTCCCACACTCTGTACATACAGATTGTCCACATTAAAAATCATCCTACCTGCATCTACTGCATGTTTTGAGCCTTTAAACATCCAAGATGGCGGCTTATGGAAGCCGCCATCTTATCAGGCAGCCTGCAAACAGGAAGTGCCTCCTGACTGTGCTGCTCTGCATTCTGGGACTGCTGACCTTTACCTGACCCCAGCTCTGCTCTGTCTGAGCAAAGCACAGCTATAACCCGCCCCCCTGTACCTTATCTCACTCTCCTCTCCTCAGTAAGTGTGATGCTTCTGGGTCAAGATGGCGGCGCCCGTATCCTAAATTCCTGAAGAGAGTTGCAGCCCATTGGGGGAAAGAATAATAAGTTAGTGACTAAAAACGTAAAATATATTAATTTTAGATGCTGGAGAACCGTTTTTTAAGAGTTTGGGCTTTTCATTAAATCACGCTGAAGGTCCGGTTTAAGTAGGCTGAAACTTCCCATGTTTGTTTATAATAACCCTTATAGCCCATGTACCAAAATATTCCTAAACTATAGCACTTATTGTATTTTAAAAACTAATCTGATTCCCTGAATCTCACCATAGAACATAGCTAAAGCATGCAGCAGGCGTAATCTTTCCTGTCCTTGCCTTTTTATGAACTGAAACAATTTTTATAATTGTGTTTCCCTAGCTTGCCCCTGAAACCAAAGCAGTAATTCACTGGATTATGGATATTCCATTTGTTCTCTCTGCTAATCTGCACGGAGGTGATCTTGTTGCAAATTATCCATATGACAAGACTCGCAGTGGTAAGTTTGCTGAATAAAAATTTACCTAGAAACTATAGACAACAATATCGAGTACAGAGCTTTGCCCGATGCATTTTCTTGTAAAGTTACCCAAAGATGTTTCACATTTTGGGGCATCCTTATTGGTAAACCACGGATAATTTGTACAACTGAAATTATGGTACTTGATTTATACATATTTTTGTAAATGAAATTTTTTTATCTCATATTATAACTAGTTAAAGTTCACGTGGAGCCAGCATCGAGGGGATTTTTAAACCTAGTCCATCTTTCTTCTGTATATTTTATTTACATGGAATAGTATTAAAGTCATTCTTCACAGTGTAAGAAACAAAAGACCTGCTATCCTAATCCCCTGCAGGCGAACGCTGCTAGTTCGGCACTGAGGCACTTACCAGACCACTTGCTCCAGTCCTGCACTGCCTGTGCCACTGCCACCTTCTAACAGCTGGTGTCCATTCAACACATGAAGGACCATCCCATTTAATTGTCACAGGAACATCGCAGCTTTTCAGATAGGCTTGGGATCGGAGAGCATGTTATAGGGGATGTGGCCACTCTCGCTCCTTTTGCCGAAGCCTTGTAAACAGAGCAGCTTCCCGAGCCCTACATATGTCAGGCAAGCGCTCTGTTCGGGTGAGAGGCCACAAATGCACCTTAGGACCGGGTAAAGATGAGTATGTATGAGCGTTTTGGGGGGTTTCACACAGCAGGGCATCCCAATTTGGATGCCCCTGGGCCACAGAACAAAACCCGAGATAGTCAAAATGCTGCATTTTGTTCCACACAAGTGTGCAGATATTTTGCTGATGTCACAGAAATATGGCCTTCTTCTGCTTAGTTACTAATTTAAATTATGCTTCCCTAGAACAAACTCTTACATAATCTATGACTTTCATTGACCTTCCCCAACAACCAAAGTTCTACCATGGAAAAAAACATGTTGCTTTGCTGGATTTCATTTAATCTTCAGAAAAATGGACATTATACTCCAAAGCATAGCTACAAACACAGCTGATAAAGTCAGCAAATACAATTCAAGTGGTTTTACACCCATTTTTCTACGTAATGGGTGTGGGTCTGCATTGTGATCCAGATTGCTGGAGCCCCCTCACGCATAGACCCCCGCAACCACACAATCCGTACCGCTGAAGGTCACATGGACCGTGGTCACTTTCTCTTTCCCAGCCCCAGTCCAGACTGGCCCACATGACTGCTTGCAGCCAATAGCAGGTCCAAATATCGCTGGGGGATCAAGGTTCAGGTGGGGATTACAGAGGTCTATGTGCGAGGAGGAGGGCTCCAGAAATCTGAATGCGCCCCTGAGACTGTCAAAGTGCAGTCCCACATCATTATGTATAGAAAATCGCTGTGGGGCTGCTTTAATATCTAATTACAGTTCTGTCAGTTTTTAAATAAAAACTGTTCTCCGCAGTTGATAGACTCTGATGTACCAGGCATTGAGATTGGATCCCCTGGTGTCCGCACACCACCTGGGACCTCCTAAAGAGGAGGTGCACTGAGGCAGCACCTTGCACGACAACCCTATTGCAGTGACTGAAGTGGGCACAATGTTCATGCTCGCACCAGGGCCCCATTACTCGTAGTTATGCCACTGTGTCACTGTGACTGTGAAAAAGCACCTGAGCCGCAAGATATCAAGGATGTAGCCACTTGCCCTGTAGGACTGGTGGAGAGGTAAGATGTGCCGGTGATCGACGGGTTTTACTCAGCGGAGCATAGCATTTTGCATAACAGTGTTTAATCAGTCCAGGGTCATGTAATCGGCCAGCACTAGTGGTGTTAGCTCAAATATAATTATTTTCATCAAGTTGTATCACAATAATTATTTTTTTGTCTCTGTAGGCAGTTCCCATGAATACAGTGCTTGCCCTGATGACAGTATTTTCCAGAGCTTAGCCCGTTCCTATTCTTCACTCAATCCAGCCATGTCTGACCCAAAAAGGCCACCATGTCGCAAAAATGATGATAAAAGCAGTTTTGTTGATGGAACCACAAATGGCGCTGCCTGGTACAGTGTTCCTGGAGGTAAGCTACACTTACTGGTCTTGATTTTTCAAAATGTAGTTATTTTAAGAATGTTTTAGATATAACATTTTAGGCAATATGTAAAAAGCAACAATTGCTGTAAAGTTTTATTGGCTAATGAGCTGTTTCTTTTTTGTGGACTATAGAAAAGGGCAAATAACCTAAAACCCATCATTTAGTTATCTAAAGCTGTGGTGGTCTCTATAGTTTTTCGCCAAGTACCCTCTATTGTCAACCGAAATCCCCAAGATATCAATGTTAAATGTTACCAAAATAAGTAGGTCGCTGGCATTTATCCCTTCTAAAGGTCAAGAAGTAATAATGTTTGATTGTTAAAATATATATCAGATATAATAGACCCCCCCCCCCAATTTTGTACCCCTGAACGTTGCTATATAGATATATACCCACCTCAGGTTGAGAAACATGATCTAGACCAGGGTTTCACAAGTGGTGGTTCATAAGGACCTGGCGGGTGGTATGTGAAGCAACCATCAGCCAGGGACAAACCCATGGGGGAGGGGAAGTTGCCATGGGCCACGGAAATGTGCAGACATCTGATGTCACTGAGTGTAAAAATGCTTCTGGCCCGGGTGGATTGAGAAGCTAGAGGGCTCATTGGTGCCACTCTCTGCCTCACCCCAGTGATGTGTGGTCACATTAGTAGGAAGCAGCATAGAGTGTGAATAGTTGACAGTGGCACCGGTGGGCAGGACATCATCACGCACCAGTAAGAGCTGTCAGTGCTTCCCCAGCATAGAAGTTACCAGGCATCTGGGCCAATGGCAATGTTGGGTCCCATTTATATCACACAGCAGTGTGGAAGCAGGAAAGAGATGAGAGTGCAGGAGGGAAGATAGGGATAGGGATGCAGAAAAAGAGGGGCAGAGACTGGGGTGCAGCAAAAAAAAGGGCAGAGATGGGGGTGCAGCACAAAAAAAGGGCAGAGATAGGGGTGCAGTAAACAAAGGGCCAGAGATGGGGGGCAGCCAGAGTTCACTCATTAAAGAGCAGCAAGAAAGGCAACTGCACGACCGGCCTCATGATGAAGCAAGGCTCATCAGTGGCCCAACAGCCTGGAGCTTATGAAGTACAGCTCTGCACCTAAACACTTTACAAAAAGAGGTGTTTGGTTGCTAAGGTGCACATACCGGCAGTCACGTAGGCCGGCCAGGGTCGCCTTCTTTTTCCCGGTTGCCGGTCCAGGCAGGCCCACATGACACGTGACCACTGACAGGGGAACGGGGCGCATTTTGCCTGAGGAACGAGGTGCAGGTAAGGATTGTGGAGGTCTATGCATGGTGGGGGGGGGGGGGGGCTCCATAACTCTGGATGCTTCCCCAAGACCACATAGGCTGCAGGTCTCCTTTAAAGGTTAAAAGTGGAGACCTGTCGAACTTACCCACAATGATATTCTTCTTCTCAGAACATTTTAAGTGGACCTTCACCCTATTACATACATAACATACCTAAAGATCTAAACACCTGTCCCACGGGCCCCAGTGAGTGATACATTTTACCCAAGTTCCATGTGTTTTTTTAGCATTTTAACATACAAAACTGATTTACAGTGCATTGGGTGCTACTTGAGACCATAAGAAAAAATGGTAGGTGGTACTTCATGAAAACAGGTTGAGAACTCCTGATCTAGACCATAGTTGGTTAGGAGGCCATGCTGTAATATACTTCTTGTGCCTGCTACAGTATTCATTGCTTTAGGGTGTTGATTTTCTTCCAAATGTCTTTTGACTTTTGGTGACATGAGATGAAGGGTGTGATTCTGTATGATTTTGACATTCTCTCAACATTTTGCTGTGCCTCTCTTATCTCTAATTATTTCAACCACATTGAAAAAAATTGTAACTTTACGTAGAACTGCCCCTAACAAGACTCTGCTGGCGTAATGTCTCATCCTAAAAATAGCAATCAGACTTCCCCACTTTCCCTGTGATATTAATTCCAAACATTAAAAAAAAATCCTTGTCATATTGAATATACTATGTACTTCACATGTAAAAATGTATTTTTGCACTTTTTTAATTGTACAATAGAAAAGGTTACTGGAATGCTGATTGCAATTCACACTGTAAGGCATTCCCTAAGTGCACCTTCACTAAATACTTGGCCTCCATTTGACTGCATGACCCTTGTCTGCCAGCCTACCTAGAGATATTCCAAGTATGTCACACACCCTGCTTCCACTATTCATGACATATGGGTTATGGTCCAGTAGAGGGCGAACTTCTGCAGAGATGAAAGCAAAAAAGAAGCCCCTCCCGGTCCATAAATACCTGGGACCTCCCACACATTCCCCAGTTCCTTCTCTGCAGGACGGCGAGCAAATTAGAAGATCATCGTAAGACTGACGGTAGATCAGTACAGGCTGCCCCTGTTTCCGGATCTGATCTCTCAGGGTCAACTACGTTACCCCAATTTGAAAACGCTTGCTTTGACGGCATGGCTGCTGAAACTTTCATCCTGAGGGAGGAAGGTTTGTCTGAGGTGGTTATTCAGACCTTGATTAGAGCTAGGAAGAGGTCTTCCTCTATCATTTACTATAGGACTTGGCGGTCCTATATTGACTGGTGTGAGGCTAGGGCCTTACGTTGCAGGGTGTTTTCGATTCCTAGGATTTTGGAGTTTCTACTACACGGCCTGGATCTGGGGTTCCAGCTCAGTACTTTGAAGGGTCAGGTTTCTGCCCTGGCTGTCTTTTTTCAAAGGTCCTTTGCTTTGCATCATCTGGTCAAGACTTTTTTCCAAGAGGTCACTCATGTTCGGCCCCCTAGAAAGCCTTTGGTTCCAGTTTGGGACCTAAATTTGGTTCTCTCGGCCCTCCAGGGGCCTCCTTTTGAGCCGGTGCAGGATGTGGCACTTTCTGTGCTCACTCAAAAGGTTGCCTTTTTGGTGGCTATTACCTCTGTTCGGCGTGTCTCTGAGTTGGCGGCTCTGTCTATTCAGGCCCCTTACTTTGAGAGACACCGGGACAAGGTGGTTTTTCGCTTTAAACCAGATTTCCTTCCTAAGGTGGTTTCTGCTTTCCATCTCAATCAGGATGTAGTTCTCCCTTCCTTGTGTCCTAAGCCTAGCAATGACAAGGAGAGGGTTTTGCACTCTTTGGATGTGGTTCGTTGTGTGAAGTACTATTTGGTCGCTACTTCTCTTTTTCGTAAGACGGACACCTTGTTCGTGGTGCCCTCCGGGCCCAGGAAAGGTTTGGCGCCTGCCAAGTCTACCATTAGTAAATGGATACGTCAGGCCATTTTTGGGGCCTATTCCGCTAAGGGGAGGGTTCCTCCTTTTAAGATCACTGCTCATTCTACTCGTGCTGTTGGGGCTTCCTGGGCCTTTCAGCACCAGGCTTCTGTTGAACAAGTTTGTAAGGCTGTTACTTGGTCTTCCGTTCATACTTTTTCCAAGTTTTATAAGGTTGATGTGCAGGCCTCAGCGGATGCTGTTTTTGGCCGCAAGGTTCTGCAAGCTGCAGTGGTTTAAATTGGTGCATTTTTTGCTGTATTTGGATCCCCACCCATTATGGACACTGCTATTGGATGTCCCATATGTCATGAATAGTGGAAGCTGGGTGTGTGACATACTTGGAATAATACCATTTTGTGATTACTCACCTGTAAAAAGGGTATTATAAGTATGTCACACACCCCGCTTCATCCCGCCCTTTGGTATTTTGGATCCTTTATATGGTGAACCTTTTATTGTTAAGAATGTTTTATTGTCTCTTCCTGGTCCCCTTACTGCTGTCATATACTGGGGAATGTGTGGGAGGTCCCAGGTATTTATGGACCGGGAGGGGCTTCTTTTTTGCTTTCATCTCTGCAGAAGTTCGCCCTCTACTGGACCATAACCCATATGTCATGAATAGTGGAAGCGGGGTGTGTGACATACTTATAATACCCATTTTACAGGTGAGTAATCACAAAATGGTATTTTTGTCACCATCTGTTGCCAGACCACTTTTTAATATTTTGTGCTATATATGTTTAATTGTGCTTTTTAAAGGGATTTCCAGGGATTTCCCAGGACAATTATATGTTGTTTTTTTCAGCAGAGTCTGGGCTTCAGCATGAAATGTTTGTTTCATTTCTTTAGTGTATTCTGAATATTTTTGGGTGAAATATGTGCAAAAATTTATAAAATAAAAATGTAAATTTTCAATAAAATCATATTGCATGTAAATACCCATTTCTCCTAGTTACAGCGGTACCACATATGTATAGGTAGACACCCTTTCCTGCCCAAGAGACTCCCCCAAACTGAAACAGCGTTTTAGGATATTTTTAGAAAAAATACAACTGCAGTGTGCACCTTGCAGTTTCAGAAAAACAACTCTTTACTTTTAAAATACCCCCAACAAACTATATATTCGCTGTAAGTACACACCTCAAACTTTCTAGGCATACCAGGCTTGTTGACAGGGGCACAATTTTCTGGAAGTAATCCCTCAATTATTTATTTTGTTGCACAGGGTTTCCTCTAAAAAAGGAATAATACGCGGAATCAAAGCCACAAGAAACAATATGCAAACAAAAAAAAAAACAAGTTAAATCTCTAAAAGAAAGGCCCCCCAAACAGAACAATACCCAACTTGCATAGCTACTTTCAAGGAAAGGGTTACCAAACACACCAAAGTAAAGCATGCGCATAAGGGTAATTTTAGTTGAAAATTTCAGCTCTGCAGACAAATTGTGCAACTTGTGCTTGACATACCCCCCAGAAACCATATATTTGCTGAAAGTACACATCTTAAGCTTCCTTGGTGTACCCAGCTTGTTGTAGTGGGCTCATTTTTTTCAATTCTTTAGTTGCACAGGGTTACCCTAGAAAATTTATAAAAAAAGCAGACAAAAAACACATTTCCCTAAAATATCAATATGCACACAAGCTAAATCTGAGGTGCAATGTCCCCTGAACAGAAAAATATCCAACATGCATTAGTAATTTTAACCCTTTTAACTGCCAGCCAACTTGAGATTTTGCTCCCCTATGTTGACAGGTCATTTTTCAGCATTTTGCGCTATGGTTAACTGTGATTGTTACAGGAATTTCCAGGATAATTATATTTTTTTCAGCAGAGTTTAGGCTTTAACAAGAAAAGTCTTGGTTGTAAATTTTCCAGTGTTTTTTAGATTTTTGATTGAAAAATGTAAAAAAAAAATGTTTTTTTAAATTTGTCTTTATTTTAAATAAAACATTTATTTTATTCAAGAAAACCATATTGCATGTGAAAGCCCCATTTCTTCCAATTGCAAACAGTACCACATATGTATCAGTAGCCCACCATTCCTGCCCACCAGGAGACCCCCCCCCCCAAACTGAATAAAGGGGTTTATAACATTTATAAATAAAATACAACTACTATCCACACTATAAAGGGTTAAATAAAAAAATGATGTGGGGTCCCTCTTTTCTTTTTTAAGGGTTAAAACCCAGACTGGTGAGTGAAACAGGTGATCTGGGGGTTTCACAAAGCAGGGCATCCCAATTCTTATAGACCCGAGGAGAGTGTTGTTCCTCTTTAATGTGCTTTGCTTATAATTGCCCTTGATACTTATTTGATTACACCCAGGAATACTATAGCAAAAATACATTTTAATTTTGACCCACTGCAGGGAGATTTAAGGGGTTTTCCAAAGAAACACAAGAAACCGCAACTTATTTTAGGGGAAAATGAATGAGCTTTGCACATGCTCAATGGGGTAATTGCTGGAGGAAAAAACACTGTAGAAACCTTTTCCAACCCAAAACAGTATCACAACTCAAAAGAATCCTGCTAAGCAAGAATCTGTAGAATGTGCTTATTTGGTCAGATATATTAATTGGGTTTGTGTTTTTTACATCTTCGATATGCATCATGTGCTTGAATTCTAGGTATGCAGGATTTCAATTACCTGAGCAGTAACTGTTTCGAGATAACTGTGGAGTTAAGCTGTGATAAATTTCCACCTGAGGAATTACTTAAAAATTACTGGGATGAAAACAAGGATTCTCTAGTAAACTACATTAAGCAGGTATGAAATAGTTTATTGTATGATATATATATATATATATATATATATATATATATATAAGTATTTGAATTTCCGAAAAGGTCTACTAAATAGATAAATAGAGTGTGAATACGTGTGTTATTTATACATTTTTTTCAATAAGCTTAACTGTTGTGTACAGTGATGTAATCATATTCCACTCAAGCCAATTAATATCCAGTGCATAAATACATATACAAAAGGAATTCTATGGTGCTGGTCAGAGTGAATTGAAGTTGCTGCAAGGAGACTTGGGCTGCTAGCCAGCGGCTTAAAGCGGACCTTCACTCTGAATAAGAGTCTATCTTATATGTTTCCCACACCCTGTACATACAGATTGCCCACATTAAAATTCATCCTACCTGCACCTAGTGCATGTTATGAGCCTTTAAACATCCAAGATGGCGGATTATGGAAGCCGCCATCTTATCAGGCAGCCTGCAAACAGGAAGTGCCTTCTAACTGTGCTGCTCTGCATTCTGGGATTGCTGACCTTTTCCAGAGCACAGCTCTGCTCTGTCTGAGCAAAGTACAGCTATAACCCACCCCCTGTACCTTATCCCACTCTCCTCTCCTCAGTAAGTGTGAAGTCAAGATGGCGGCGCCCGTATCCTAAATTCCTGAACAGAGTTGCAGCCCAGTGGGGGAAAAAATAATAAGTTAGTGACTAAAAACTTTAAAAATATTAGTTTCAGATGCTGCGGACTCGTTTTTGAAGAGTTTGGGCTTTTCATTAAATCACGCTGAAGGTCCGGTTTAAGTATTCTAACTTAGATTACCCAAGGGCCAATGTTTAGTTGTATCTTGTTCCGTGTTTTCTTCAAAGAGCAAATAGATCTCTGTTAAGAATAGTAGACTCATAGTTGTCAACTCATAGAGACCATATTTTGGGAAATGTGTCCTTTGTATCATTAGGGACAGCTACCATTTTGTTATGACATGCCATGAGATTAATTCTATTTTTTAATTCAGCAAAAGAAACTGATGAAGATTTGGCTGATGAGGATTTTGACTTCCATGACTTGGCAATAACTTGCTTAGCAGCAGATAATATTAAGCACAGTAACATCAGTTGGAATTTGCTGCAACCAGGGAAGGGTTTATTCAGTAGGGCACTTGCACTTTAACGATGCCCTCTAAATACCGGGCCTAAACACACTTGTCAAAAATGTTATTGAGTTTGGTTTTCCACCTCTTGGTGTATGTAGGGGTTGCAGTGGAAGAGGCAGAAGCCAGGCCTAGGTAAATATCAGAAATGGCTCATGGGTCTTTCCTGTATATTCTTAGTATACAGTACGTCCTGCTCCAGATAAGAATCATTACACTTGGGTATTACTCCGCCAGATGGCGCTGGACTGCAGAGACCGCAAAATTGGCTCCTCCTGGCCCCTCAAATACCCGGGACCTCCCACAAATCCCCTGAATTTCTCTGCAGTCTGGACTGCGAAGGACAAGAAGATAGCTCTCTCTTCTCGCAGGTGAGCGGGGCTATTAGCCTGCGGCCCTGTAGGACTATTCCCACCCATTCCATTTTTAATGTGCCTCCCAGCCTTGGCTGCGCTGGTCGGGTGATGGTAGGCAGCACCGCCGCCAGGTGCTTAGGAGCGCTGCTCCACCGCAGGCCCCCACCAAAGGGTAGGAGGTATAGGCATATGGTGAGCCTCTATGGGATGCCCCTCCTGCCCTATTGCCCTTGCCCCTATGTTAAGTGGCCGCTGCCCTCCCTCGCTCTCCCTTGTAGCTCTCGGGCAGCTTGGTTTACCAGTAGCTGGGCCTGCGCCTTGTATGGCGTCACCTACTCCCCCAAGCTTGAATTTGACTCCTATTGAGTTGCATACCAGTGGGGATTCTCAGCCTGATGTGTCTTCCAGACTGGCTAATGTTGAGAAGTTGTTTGCTAATACCTTGGTGCGTAAGGCCTCTGCTAAGAAGCGGCACTTGACGCCTGATGTCACTCTTTTCCCTATGGAGGCTGATGAGTTCTTGGAACTGTCTGGTTATAACCCTTTGGAAGAAGGGGAGTTATTTTCTGACTCGGAGTCATCTGATGAGAGGCCCAGGGGTCATGATGATTCTGGCTCTGACCCCTGGGCCCCAGATGATACTGATAGGCCGTTGGCTCAGATTTTTGAGGTACTGTCTATCTCTCCCCCGGTTGCGGCCCCCAGGCAGCAGGGGGAATTGTTTCATACTGCAAAGCCACGTTTAGAGTTTCCTAAGCAAGCCCATTTTAATAACCTCGTGCTCAAGGAATGGGAGCGTCCCAGCAGGCTTCCCGGAGTCCCTAAGAGTTTGGATAAGAGGTATCCCTTTCCTGCTGATGTGGTGAAGCGTTGGTCATCCCCTCCAGAGGTGGATGTCCCGGTCCTAGGGTTATCTAACACCTCTGTCATGCATTCCCCTGACTTTACTACGCTGCGGGATGGTGAGGACCGGTGTATTGATCAGCTGGCGTCCCATGCCTTTGCCTGTGTGGGGACAGCGCTGCTCCCGGTCTGTGCCTCTGCCATTACGGCTGTGGCTATTAGGACCCTGCTTAGGAGTGTCCTAGATGGTGCTCCTGATGATGCGTCTAGTGAGGAGTTTAATGCACTCTCTCGTTGTGAGGTTTTTGTGACTTATGTCCTCTCTGCCTTGGATGATACCATTAGGATGTGTGGCAGAACCTCTGCCCTTGTGGTGGCTATACGCCGCTCGGTTTGGCTGCGCCAGTGGGCTGCCAAGAAAGCTCTCCCTGGTTTTCCCTTCAAAGGACTATGCCTGTTTGGGGACCGCCTGGACCTGTTTGCTAAGGGAGGCAGGTTACCCCAGCACAGGCGGCAGTCCCGGCCCTTTCGGGGACAGGGCTCCTTTTCTTCCCCCTACCGTGGAGCCAGACAGGGGAGGGGGGTCTCCCTTACCGGGGCCCGAGGAGATTTCTGGGGTAGGGGCAGAGGACGTGGACGCCCTGGCTCATCCTGGGGCTCCAAGCCTAAGTCTTCTCCCATGCCCCCTCAGGCATGAAGGGGCGCCCTCACCCATCCAGGTGGGGGGACGGCTTCAGCATTTTGCTCACATCTGGAGGCTTCATGTCTCAGACTGGTGGATTCAGGAGGTAGTGTCCTCCGGTTACAAGATAGAGTTTGCTGCCTGGCCGCCCCCAAGATCATCAGATCCCGGATCTCTCAGGACCCTATGTCAGCTCAGGCTCTAGTTCTGGCGGTGCAAAGCCTTCTGGAGCTGGGGGGTCATCTGTCAGGTCCCCTTACGAGAAAGGGGCAAGGGTTTCTATTCCAGCCTTTTCACCGTGCCCAAAAGAGATGGGTCAGTCAGGCCCATCCTGGACTTGAAGATCCTCAACAAATTTGTCAGGTGCAGGTGCTTTCGCATGGAAACTTTGCACTTTGTCATCAGTTCCCTGCGTCCAGGGGACTTCATGACCTCTGTGGACATCAAGGATGCTTACCTTCATATTCCTGTTTTTCCAGGTCATCAAAGGTTCCTCAGGTTCGCTCTGGAGGATCAGCACTACCAATTTGTGGCATTGCCCTTCGGTCTCACTTCAGCTCCCAGAGTGTTCACCAAGGTGCTGGCAGGAGTGATGTCTCTGCTCAGGTCTCAGGGCATTCGCGTGCTGCCCTATTTGGATGACATTCTCATCACTTCTCAGTCCATCCAACAGGCAGAGCTGGATACTCAGCTGGTAGTGTCCACTCTGGAGTCTTTTGGCTGGGCGATCAACCATCCCAAATCTTCCCTGTCTCCCTCCTTGGTGACACCCTTCCTGGGAATGAATCTGGATACAGTTCAGGCAAGGATTTTTCTTCTTCAGCAGAGGGTGGACAGTCTGCTAGCGCAGGTTCAGTTCCTGCTATCTTGCCCTTATCCCTCCATCAGGCAGAGAATGCAGCTGGTGGGCCTGATGGTGTCGTGCTTCGAGGCGGTCCCTTATGCCCAATTTCACATGAGGCCTCTGAAACTCCACCTCTTGTCAGTATGGGACAAGGATCCTGCTTCCCTGGACCAGGCCCTTTTGCTGCCCCCCCTAGTCAGGCGGTCCCTCTCGTGGTGGCTCGACTCCAGGAACCTGTTGGTGGGCAGATCCTTTCTGGCCCCCTGCTGGGAGACGGTCACCACGGATGCCAGTCTGACAGGTTGGAGGGGTTTCTGGAAGTCCCTGCAGTTCCAAAGGCGGTGGGGCCCTCAGGAGGCCCACACACCTATCAACATTCTGCAACTGAGGGCGATCAGGTTGGTTCTGGCTCACTTGACCCAACACCTTCGGGGCCGGCCTGTTCAGGTACGCTCCGACAACCAGACGGCGCTTGCCTACATCAATCATCAGGGAGGGACCCAGAGCAAGGGGGCCCTCAAGGAAGTGTCTCTGATCCTGGCCTGGGCGGAGGACAATGTTCCCTGCATATCAGCTGTGTACATCTCGGGGGTGGAGAATCTGCAGGAAGACTCTCTGAGCAGCAGGACCTCTCGCCTGGGAGAACGGTCCCTCTGCGACAGGGTGTTTCAATCTCTGTGTCACCATTGGGGCCAACCAGATGTGGATCTGTTTGCGTCCCCTCACAATCACAAGCTCCCGGCCTTTGTCTCCCTGTCCCAGGATCCTCTGGCCTTGGCCACGGATGCCCTAGCAATGTCATGGCAGGACTTTCAGCTTCTGTATGTCTTTCCTCCATTCCTCCTGTTGGGCAGGGTTCTGCGCAAGATAGCTCAGGAGGGGGTGCCAGCTATCCTGGTGGCCAAGAAGAGTGTGGTTCCCAGATGTGGTGCAGGTGACAGTAGATCAGTACGCTCTGCCCAGGGTGCCAGACCTGCTCACCCAGGGTCACTTACGCCATCCCAATTTACAAACTCTGGCTTTGACGACCTGGCTGCCGAAACCTCCATCTTGATGGAGAAGGGGCTGTCTGCCTCTGTTGTTGATACCATGATAAAGGCTAGAAAGAAGTCTTCTTCTTCCATTTACTATAGGGTTTGGCGTGCCTACATTGACTGGTGTAAGTCTATATTCAAAGTATGTCACACACCCCGCTTCAAGATATCCATAACATGTGGGTAATACCGACCTGAAGAGGGCGTTCTGCAGAGATGATAGGAAAAAGAAAGCCCCTCCCGGTCCATAAATACCTGGGACCTCCCACTCATTACCCAGTCTTTCATCTCTGCAGTCGGCGAGCAAGTCAGAAGATGATGCCTCCTCCTTGCACAGGGGGACTTGAGGTAGCCGGGACCTTTCCCGGCCCGATTTTGATTTCTATTTCCGCCCAGATCCCCCTTTTATTACTATACATGCCTCCCAGCCTTGGCTGAGGTCTGGGCGAGGGTAGAACAGCACATTAGGTGCTCAGGAGCTAAGCTCCACCGTGAGACCCTGTACCAGAGGGTAGGCGGTTATCCGGGCTGGTGACCTCGATTTGGGATGCCCTGTCCCTCGGCCCTTCACCCCAGGTAGTGTTCCCCTCTCCGGATGCCCTTCTCCTTGAGGGGGGGGGGGGTGTTGGGGGGCTATTATTAAGGTGTAGTGTGCTTTAGTGCTTTCACTGTCTTTTTGCTGGCTGAGGAGATCCCTCTCCTCAGCTTGGTACTTGGAGGTGGGGCCGGGCGCTGCCACGATCGCCGCAGCCCGCCTGTGTGCTGTGTTTTTACTTGTACCGGCGCCGCGGTCGCCGCCATGGCACCGGTACCCTGTCTCCTTGCGGCGCGCGGGTGAGGAGATATTCTCCTCACATGCCGGAGTAGGGGGGCTGGGCCGGGCGTCAGAGCGTTGCCGCGGCCCGCCCCCCGCCATCCTGTCTGTCTGATTACCGGCGCCGCAGCCGCCGCATACCACCCCCGTTCGGCAGGCGCCTCCGTGCTGCTGCTGCTGCTGGCTCCTGTGAGACGGACGCCATCTTGAAAGGAGGAAGCACCGTGAGTGGCCCTGCGGGCCCCATATCTTTTTTATTCCTTGTTGTCCTTTTCAATGTGCTCATAGCTTATTCTGTTGTGTCTTTCAGGTAGACCTACGTTAGGTTTAGGGGGTTTCTCCCGGTCCTAGGGTCCCTGGGTTAACCTTACCTATTTCAAATCCTCCCACTTGGGACATTAAAGGGGCATCCCGGGTTGCTTATACGCGTAATTCCCTTGGTCATAGCGACTACTTATAAGTTCACCATATGGAGGCATCCCCGGATACTGGGCTCGGGATCCCCTCGGGGCAATTCCGGAAGTGTATGTTGTGTGGGGTATCCATTACTGGGGACGATGTACTTCTGTGTATACCTTATGCACAGCAAACTATCACGCGGCAGTCCGAACCCCAGGCGTCTGGGTCAGCACCGCCGGTCGCTTCCTCTCCTCCTCCCAGCTTGATACGCACCCCGTGTGACGTTGTCATGGGTGGGGAGCTACAATCTGAGATGTGCGCCAGATTGGCCAACCTTGAAAAATTAATTTCCAGCTCGGCCGCCCGTAAGGCTCCGGCTAAGAGAAAGCACTTGTCGCCGGCTCCGCCGGTGGATGACCTTGATGATGTTAATAATCTGGATTATTCAGATTATTCTCCGCTAGAGGAAGGGGAGGTTTATGAGGACTCTGATAATTCAGACGATGAGCAGTTTGTTGGCGCTGATGCTGAGCTGGGGGACTTGGGGAGATCCTCGGATACTCCTAACGCTCTGGCTCAGATGTTTGAGGTTTTGGCTATTTCTCCTCCTGAGGAGGCTCCACAGCAGAAGGGTGAGTTTTTCGAGGAATCCAGGCCGCGCTTGGAATTTCCTAATCAAAGACACTTTGACAAGATTATTGCTAAGGAATGGGACAGGCCGGCTCGGCTCCCTGGTATTCCTCAGGGGTGGGATAAGAAATATCCCTTCCCTTCGGATACGGTTAAGCATTGGGCATCCCCCCCTGAGGTGGACGCACCGGTTTTGGGGTTGTCCAACACTTCTGTTTTAAATAATCCTGATTGTTCCACCCTCAAAGATGGAGAGGATAAACGCATTGACCAGATGGCTTGTCATGGTTTTGCTAGCGTTGGGTCAGCCATGCGGCCCGTTTGTGCTTCGGCGCTGATGGTGGTGGTCGCCAGGTCCGTGGTCAGGGACCTGTTGACTTCTTCCGGGCTTCGTCCTGGTAGTGACGAGTTCCTTGGCCTTAAAAGGTGTGAGTTGTTTTTGTCTTTTGTATTAGCCGCTTTGGATGACACTTTGATGATGTGTGGTAGGACGTCGGCTCTGCTGGTGACTATTCGGCGGTCGGTGTGGTTGCGCCAGTGGGCGGCCGATTTTATGTCCAAAAAGTCGCTGACGGCTCTACCTTTTGTTGGATTACGGCTCTTTGGAGAGAAATTGGATTCTGTCACCAAGGGTGGTAGGTTACCTCAACGCAAGAAACAACGCCGTCCCTTTCGGGGGGCGTCTTCCTTTACCCCTTCCTTTCGTGGGGCCAGATCTGGCAAGGGATTTGCCTTCCCCTCTTCCAGAGGAGATTCCGGGAACAGGGGCAGAGGACGTGCCCGTCCAGGATACAGTTGGGGCTCTAAGCCCAAACCTGCTGTTAAGCCAGCCCAGCAATGAGGTGGCGCCCTCACCCAAGCGGGTGGGGGGACGGCTGCGACACTTCTCCCAGGTCTGGGATCAGGAGGTCTCGGACAGATGAATCCGGGAAGTGGTGTCTTCCGGTTACAAGCTGGAGTTTGAGCTCCGCCCCCCTCCCAGATTTTTCAGGTCTCGGGTGCCTTCGGAACCTCTGGCCGCGCAGGGGCTCCTGGTGGCGGTAGAGAGTCTTCTGGACATGGCTGTCATTTGCCCGGTGCCCCCCTCAGACCAGGGCAGGGGCTTTTATTCCAATCTGTTCACGGTACCCAAGAAGGACGGATCGGTCCGACCCATCTTGGATCTGAAGTTTCTCAACAGGTTCATCCGGCTGCGGAAATTCCGCATGGAAACGCTGCGGTCGGCTATCCACTCTCTTCGTCAGGGGGACTTTCTGACGTCCATAGACATCAAGGATGCTTACCTGCACGTTTCTCAGGTTCGTGGTGGAGGATCGGCATTTTCAGTTTGTGGCACTCCCTTTTGGTCTTTCCTCGGCTCCTCGGGTTTTCACCAAGGTGCTGGCGGGGGTGATGGCGCTACTCAGGATTCAGGGTATCCGCATTGTGCCCTATTTGGGCGATCTGCTAATTATGGCATCTTCCTTCAGCCAAGCAGAGTTGGATACCAGAACGGTGGTAGCCACTCTGGAGAGATTCGGTTGGGTGATCAACTACCCCAAGTCATCTCTGTCCCCGTCCAGGGTGGTGACCTTTCTGGGAATGTCTCTGGATACTTTGCAGGCCAGGGTGTTTCTGCCCCAGGCCAAGGTTCTTTTGATTCAGGAGTTGGTTCGGCTTCTCTTGTCGGTCCCTCGTCCGGCCATCCGGCTAGGGATGAGGCTGGTGGGGTTGATGGTGGCCTCATTCGAGGCAGTTCCCTTTGCGCAGTTTCACACAAGGACGCTCCAGCTCCATCTGTTGACGGTTTGGGACAAGTCTCCTCTATCGTTGGATCAGTCCTTCCGGATGACCCCCCGAGTTTGTCGATCCCTGCAATGGTGGCTGGGGTCTGTCAATCTGTTGAAGGGCAGATCTTTTCTGGCACCGTGTTGGGAGACAGTCACCATGGATGCCAGTCTGTCAGGCTGGGGGGGTGTCTGGAAGGATCTTCAGTTTCAGGGCCTGTGGGGCCCTCAGGAGGCTCACGAGCCCATCAATGTTCTGGAATTGAGAGCCATCAGGTTGGTTCTGTTTCGCTTGACTCATCAGTTGCGGGGCCTGCCAGTTCAGGTTCGGTCGGACAATCGGACGGCGGTTGCTTACATCAATCACCAGGGAGGGACTCGCAGCAGGAGTGCCCTCAGGGAAGTGTCTTTGATTCTGGACTGGGCGGAGAGCCATGTCCTGTGTATCTCAGCAGTCTACATTCGGGGAGTGGAGAACACGGAGGCGGACTCTCTGAGCAGGGCCTCCTCTCGCCAGGGGGAGTGGTCTCTCAGTCCCCAGGTGTTTCGCTCGATTTGTCTCAGGTGGGGGTTCCCGGCGGTGGACCTCTTTGCCTCTAGTCACAATCACAAGCTTCCGGTATTTGTGTCTCTCTCGCAGGATCCGCTGGCCCTGGCGGTGGATGCCTTGTCCCTGAACTGGAGGGATCTGGGGTTTCTTTACCTGTTCCCTCCGTTTCCAATGGTAGCCAGAGTGGTGCGCAAGCTGGCCCTGGAGGGCGCGTCGGCGATTCTGGTGGCTCCAAGGTGGCCAAGACAGGTTTGGTTCGCAGACCTGGTAAGACTGGCAGAGGATCGGTTCGTTCTGCCTCTGCTGCCGGACCTGCTCACCCAGGGTCGGTTACGCTATCCCAATTTACCATCGCTGGCTTTGACGACGTGGCTGCTGAAACCTCCATCTTGAAGGAGGAAGGTCTTTCTGATGCGGTGATTCAGACTCTTATTAGCGCCAGGAAGCGGTCTTCCTCTACCGTTTACTATAGGACCTGGAGGTCCTATATTGACTGGTGTGAAGGTAGGTCTTTCCCGTGTAGGGAGTTTTCCATTTCCAGGATTCTGGAGTTTCTTCAGCATGGTCTGGATCTGGGGCTCCAGCTCAGTACCTTGAAGGGGCAGGTTTCTGCCTTGGCGGTGTTCTTTCAAAGGTCCTTTGCACTTCATCCCTTGGTTAAGACTTTTTTCCAAGGGGTTACGCATGTTCGGCCTCCTAGGAAGCCCTTGGTTCCAGTTTGGGATTTGAACTTGGTTCTTTCTGCTCTTCAGGGTCCTCCGTTTGAGCCCTTGAATGAGGTTGCCTTGTCTTCACTTACTCAAAAGGTAGCCTTTTTGGTGGCTATCACTTCTGTTAGGCGTGTTTCTGAGTTGGCAGCTTTGTCCATTAAAGCTCCGTACTTCGAAAGGCATCAGGACAAGGTGGTCTTTCGTTTCAAGCCGGATTTTCTTCCTAAGGTGGTTTCTGCCTTTCATCTGAATCAGGACATTGTTCTGCCCTCTCTATGTCCTAATCCCAGCAACGACAAGGAAAGGGCTCTGCATTCCTTGGATGTAGTTCGCATTGTAAAATACTATCTGGTGGTTACGTCTTCCTTTCGTAAGACTGATGCTTTCTTTGTGGTGCCCTTTGGGCCTAGGAAGGGTTTGGCACCTGCCAAGTCTTCTATTAGTAAATGGATTCGTCAGGCCATTATTGGGGCCTATTCTGCTAAGGGGAGTAGTCCCCCTTTTCGTGTTACTGCTCATTCTACTCGTGCGGTTGGAGCGTCCTGGGCTTTTCAGCACCAGGCCTCGGTTGAGCAAGGCCGCTACTTGGTCCTCTGTTCACACTTTTTCCAAGTTTTACAAGGTTGATGTTCGGGCCTCAGCGGATGCTGTTTTTGGCCGCAAAGTTCTGCAAGCTGTTGTGGTTTAAGTTGTGCCTTGTTGCCTTGTTTTGGATCCCCGCCCTTTTATGGACACTGCTATTGGATGTCCCACATGTTATGGATATCTTGAAGCGGGGTGTGTGACATACTTAGAATAATACCATTTTGTGAAATACTCACCTGTAAAATGGGTATTATAAGTATGTCACACACCCGCTTCACCCGCCCTTCTTGTATTCTGGATCCTTTATATTGTGAACTTTGCGTTGCTTTGGTTTATATTTGCCTCTTCCTGGTCCCTTACCTTACTGCTTTCTTTATACTGGGTAATGAGTGGGAGGTCCCAGGTATTTATGGACCGGGAGGGGCTTTCTTTTTCCTATCATCTCTGCAGAACGCCCTCTTCAGGTTGGTATTACCCACATGTTATGGATATCTTGAAGCGGGGTGTGTGACATACTTATAATACCCATTTTACAGGTGAGTATTTCACAAAATGGTATTATCTCTTCCCTGTCGTGTGTTCTCTATTCCCAGGATCCTGGAGTTCCTGCAGCATGGGTTGGAGCTGGGGCTCCAACTCAGTACACTGAAGGGCCATGTCTCTGCCCTGGCTGTTTTCTTCCTGAGGTCCTTTGCCCAGCATTCTCTGATCAGGACTTTTTTCCAGGGGGTTACTCATGTACGTCCCCCACGTAAGCCTATGTTGCCTGTTTGGGATTTGAACTTGGTCTTGTCTGCCTTGCAGGGTGCTCCCTTTGAGCCTGTGCAGGAGGCTGCCCTGGTCATTCTTACTCTCAAGGTTGTCTTTTTGGTGGCTATCACCTCTGTTAGGCGTGTGTCTGAGTTGGCGACGCTTTCCATCCAGCCCCCCTACTTTGAGAGACACCAGGACAAGGTGGTGTTTCGCGTCAAGCCAGATTTTCTGCCTAAGGTCGTGTCTGCCTTTCATCTGAATCAGGACATTGTTCTTCCTTCCTTGTTCCCTAATCCTAGTAATGCTAAGGAGAGGGTATTGCATTCTTTGGATATGCTTAGGTGTCTGAAGTACTATCTGGTGGCTACTGCTCCATGCAGAAAAACTGATTCTGTTTTTGTGGTCCTTTCTGGTCCTAGGAAGGGTCTGGCTCCTGCTAAATCTATCAGCAAATGGATCCGTCAGGCTGTGATTCAGGCCTACTCTGCTAAGGGGAAGAATCCTCCCTTCCGCCTTACTGCTCATTCTACTCGTGCTCTTGGGCTTTTCAGCACCAGGCTTCAGTTGAACAAGTTTGCAAGGCCGCTACTTGGTCTTCTGTTCATACTTTTTCAAAGTTTCACAAGGTTGATGTTAGGGCCTCAGCTGATGCTGCTTTTGGCCGCAAGGTTCTGCAGGCGGCAGTGGTTTGACCTTTCTGCTTTTACCTTTGGGGACACTGCTATTGGATGTCCCAAGTGTAATGATTCTTATCTGGAGCAGGACGTACTGTATACTAAGAATAATACAATTCATTGATTACTCACCTGTAGAATTGTTATTATGGGTATACAGTACGTCCTGCTCCACCCCACCCTTGGTTTTGCATTTTCCTGGATCCCCTGTATGGTGATTGTTATCATTGTTATAGTTACTAGTTGGTTCTGTTTTCTTTCTCCCGGCTTCTCGTTAACTGCTTTTTAATGCTGGGGATTTGTGGGAGGTCCCGGGTATTTGAGGGGCCAGGAGGAGCCAATTTCGCTGTCTCTGCAGTCCAGCGCCATCTGGCGGAGTAATACCCAAGTGTAATGATTCGTATCTGGAGCAGGACGTACTGTATACTCATAATAACAATTCTGCAAGTGAGTAATCACAGAATTGTATTTTTTTTGGTTAACATCTGTAGAATGCACTTTATTTGTAGATACCAAAATTATGTAAGCAGTGTAAGGCTGGGAAAGGAAGATAATATCCATATTGATGCAGATATCAACTTTGCACATACCCCCTGCCCTCCTAATGAAAACTATGCATGTTATCTAGTCCTGGTGGAAACATTAGGGCAAAAGATTAAGCCCCCAGATAATTTACAGCTATCCCAAGTATATAGGGATTGCTGCAGTATAAATACTGCAGAATTGACCCCTCACAATAGGACCTCTGTTCTTCTTCTGGCTTCTGTGTGTGTCCTTACATCGAGTAATAAGAAAGCAGGCTCCCTCTCTGACCGAAATTAGGGATCATGTGTATACTCAATAGGCCCACTTCAGTGGCAGCTACAAGAGCTTTTGCTTCTGCTCTTAGGGCAGAGCTGAGTGCACAAAGAAGACATGCTTCTGCATTTATCCTTTCAGCACAATAGAGGAATAAGGGGTCATTCTAGAGCTCCAATACCTAATTAGTATAACTCATTTAATTAAAGAGGAACATCGGACCTAAAATAAATAGGGGGCGATGCCCCCCCCCCCCGATCCTCTGCCCCCCCGTTGGCTTAGCCATCTGGAAATGAAGGAGCGGTGACTTACAGCTTCTTCAGGGCCCGGTCCATTGACGCCCCCCCCCCCCCCGAGCCGTCTGTGAATGACGAAGGATATTGGGCGGCTCCACTGCATCTCATTCATGGACACTGCGCAGGCACAAGATTAGGGGGCGCGTGCAGTGCCAGATAGGATGCAAATTGGTGCTGCCAGTCAGGTGGTGGGTGAATCCGAGGGACCCAAAAGATGGATGCCCTGGCGAGATGTGTAGAAATTGCCCAAAGGTTCAACCGGAGGGGGGGGGGGCAGCAGATTGGTGAGGTTTAGGAGAGGTTTTAACCTCCCCCGATGGTCATCTTTAAGGTTTAATGCAGTTTCAGGTAATTACTTTAAATGGAATAGTAGTTTCCTAGGATGAAAAGTGATATATAATATAAACGCATGGCTAAAGCTTTTTTACTGGTAATTTGGTACACTTATTGAACCTTAATATAGTAATTCTATGAACATAATCTGATGTCAGTTATATCGGTTATCTAGGTACACCGTGGAGTAAAAGGCTTTGTCAGGGATCATCAGGGAAACCCAATCGCTAATGCTACAATATCTGTAGATGGAATAAACCATGACATAACCTCAGGTGAGTGTGAAATTCTGGGCTTTAGGGAGCTTTGATGATCTTGAGGGGTCTTTTATCATTCAGTGGCACCAGCTGTCCTGCAGCTCTTAAAGAGGAACACAGGAATTTCATTTACCCATGTATTGTTCTTCTGTGCGGGGACATCCTGTTGTGTGTATCCCCCCAGGTCACCCCATATGCTCACCTTTCTTCCGCTTCCACGCCACAGACTCGGGCGAGATGAGTACACTGATTGGTTGAGCGTACTCGCTTTCTCTCGGCTCTGTTGAAGGGTAAGCAGCCAAGCAGCGGAGAAGGGAGCCGAGTGCACTGCCAGCCGCATCCCCCGCTCACCGTCTATCTGTGGCGTGACCCCCATTCAGAAAGGCTGGGCACAGGCACGCACACACCTAAAGCTGAGTGCGGATGCAGGCGCAGTGCTGAGATGAGGCCAGGGCTCCAGGAGAAGGTGAGTGAAACTAGGGATCTGGGGGGGAGGCTCACACAATTGGGAATGTCCCAAGGAGTGGAACTCGGAAGGCCCTGGAGACTTTTAGACTGCAGGGCCTCTGATGTTCCTCTTTAAAGTGTAGCAACACCCAGGATTTTCACTATCCTGGGTTTTGGTCCACTTCCGCGGGCACCCCGATCGGGGGTGCCCCGCTGCGTGAAACCCGCAAGAAAGCTTGATAAAACTCACCTCACCCCGCTCCTACGGCGCCTGCGTGGCTGCTCGTCCAATCAGCGCGCTCAGAGCTGCTGTGGTATGCACGTACAAGCGGTGTCCAACCACAGCTGGCGATCGCTGCGGCCGCGGCCCGCGCATGTGACGCTGGATCTGGATCCAGGAAAGGTTTCTGGGCGTCTGGGGGCTTTTCACACAGCGGGGCATCCTGATTTTGGATGCCCCGCGGGGAGGGATCAGATCAGCCCGGGAATCTTATAGATTCCCAGGCTGATCCACTTGGACATTGGGCATCTTAGATCTGGGCACTTTGCCTCTCAGACTAAGGGCCTTATTTATCACGGGCTAGCGCCAGGTAGTGTCTGACGAGCGCCAGGTAGCGGCAGCTAACGGCGACTACCGACTCAAGTACGCCCGGTGGCGGTCACAATGACGCATTTATCAAGCAAAATGAGGCTAGCGCCGGCGAGAGCGACGGCTAGCGCGGCATTCATCATGAAGCCGCCTGGACCGAACAGCGCCGCTGCAAATTCCCTCACAGCGCCAGGTATGAGCTGTCGCTCCCTGGCGATGTCCAATGCATTTCAATGGAGCAATCTATAATTAATCATAATTAATTGGTATTATTTTATTTATTTTTTTTTTAATGTCAAAAATTCGGAGACCACTTCTGCAATGTTAGGATTTATTTTTAAGAAAAAAAAAAAAATTTAAAAATTTGTGCAGAATTGATCTAACATGTCTGAGATTAATGTATTCATATTACAAAATGATTATAAAAACATGTCTAATGTTACATTCAAAAAATATGGTTGTTTAGGGGTTAAAAACTAGTTAATACCCATCGCCGCCAGCGCTCTGGGGTTTAAACAAGGAATGGACAGCGACAGCACATTCGGAGCGTCATTTTTTAATGAATATGAAGCTAGCCGTTCGCTCTGGCCATTCGTTGTCAGGCGCTCACATACAACGCTGAACCTGTGAAACAGCGACCCCCCAGCCCGTATTCAACATTACCGCACACCGACTGAGTCGCTGTCATCAAGCTAACGCCGGCCAAGCACAGCGAATACTGGCTGCCGCTGAAAAAATCACGCTACAGTCGCTCATCTGGCGCTATTAATGAATCGGCCTCCCCGGTAGCTTTTATACTCCCACCTTAGCAATGATGTCACTTAGGCCCTTATTTAACAAGGGATAGCGCCAGGTAGCGAATGGTGAGTGAACGGTAATGACGCTCACCGCCACGAGAACGCCGGCTCCCCTCCGCAATCACACATTTATCAAGCCGATCCTGCTTAGCGACTGACAGAGCGCCAGATAGCGAATCATTCATCATTATTCCAGCCTCACCCCACAGCGCCAGCGAGCGACCTTGAACAGCGACAGGTCTGACCTCTCGCTACCTGGCGCTCTCCAATGCATTTCAATGGAGCAATCTTTAAATATTCTTAATTAATTGCTATTAATGTTTTTTTTTTTTTTTTTTTTTTTTTTAAATGTCAAAAATTCTGTGACCACTTCTGCAATGTTAGATATTTTTTTTTAAGGTAAAAAAAAAAAAATTGTGCAGAATTGATATTACAGGTCTGATATTAATGTATTCATATTACAAAATGTTTTGAAAAATATGTTTTTTTTTCCCAAAAATATGGTTGTTTGGGGGTTAAAAAACTACGTTTAACCCATCGCCGCCAGCGCTCTGGGGTTTAAACAAGCATTTCACAGCGCGAGAATTTTTTGAGCGTGATTTGTTAATGAATATGCTGGGAGCCGTTCGCTATGGCCATTCGCTGTCATGCGCTCCCATACAGCGCGGAACCTGTCAAACAGCGACTCCTAACCCCGTATTCAACATTACCGCACACCGACGGGGTCGCTGTCAACAGCCGAACAACGGCCAAGCACAGCGACTACTAGCGGGCGCTGTGAGAAATAACGCTACTGCCGCTCATCTGTCGCTACCTGGCGCTATTAATGAATCGGCCTCTTAGCTGAAGAAAACAACTTTACCATCAATTACAGGAGGAAGGTTTGCTCAAACCCTTCAATTAATTTTTGGTTGAACGGACAGTTTGCTCAATTTTGGTTGTTAAATTGTACTTATGAATGATTAATAATCTGTTCATTTACCAATGTACACTTACAGAAATGTGTTCTTTGCTTTGTGTGCAACATACAAAGCAATCACACTGGTGAACACACTATTCTGCAGTGAGTGCAAATGAGGGCTCTAGTCATGGCGCCCAAGAAGCAGTTGGGGGTTGGCGCCCACGGAGCAGTCATGCCCCAACCAGAATCTGAACAAATTATATATATATATATACCATAGATCTGGCAGTATGAAGAATACTGGTCATGGATGCCTTTGGCTCCACTTTCCTTACACCTTTCTTGGCATGACAATGAATTAGGGTATTGCACCACTTGTTCTGTAATGAGCCATCTGTCATTATTATGGAGTGGTGTTTTGTGCTGCCCTTGCTGCTGCTCATGATTCCTGCTACAAAAGGACAATATATACTAGTAGTGCCTATACTGCCCAGGTGGCTGGCTAGTTGAAGGTAAAGCATGTTAACTGGGTGATTATGAGACCCACAGAAATATTGTACTTGCATATGCATATGAACTAATCATTCCACACTTTTGCCTCAATAAGGGTCATTTTCTGCAGATCTTAATGCATTCTTTTGTTTTTCGTTTTAGCTAAGGATGGTGACTACTGGAGGCTGCTTTCACCTGGAAACTACAAAGTCACTGCCTCAGCCCCTGGCTTTGTGGCAGGGACTAAGAAAGTTGCTGTTGGGTATAGCCCTGCTACCAAGGTAATAATTATTGTAACATATATTGACGGAGTAATTGGTAAACAGGGGGAGGTGCTCAGTACATTTAACAATACCCTCTCTGGTATCTCATTGACTGCTACAGATATTATAATAGTATTTGAAACTCAACTCCAGGCTGAAAAAAAGGAAATCCCACCCCTTCACTTGTTTGCAATATGATAATACGTCTTGCTGTAATCTACACTGTTGCCGTTGGCTATCTACGTGCATAAAGCTGCAGGGAGGGAGACTAGGAAGGTGCCCCCTTGAGTTTTGACTGACGGATTACACAGATTCTGGTGGTATGAAAACGAAAAATTCATCTTAAACCCTTAAAATTCCTGTGGCATACAGCAGTGTAATGTGGCTTTGTTTTTCCCGAATCTGGGCTTTAAAGTTTTGACGCCTGCACCATGTTATTAGACTAACTATTAAATCAGCCTGCCAGTGTTTAATTATCTTTGGCCCAAGTAAAATAAGTCAAAGTACAAGAAAACAATCTGAAGGGGTAAGATGTAGGTCTATAATTTGGGTTAAAATGCTAAAGGTGAGAATTCCCTGTACTCAATGCATAAGCAGCGTTACTTTTCCTTGTTTTCTGAATGAAAAGCTCACTCACCAGTTACTACTGATCTTGGATATGTATACATACTATTCTAGCTTTTTCTAAGCTCTGTAAATTTCTACATCTCTGTATATGTCCTCTTTAAAGCACGCTCCAAATCTGTGTTCTGTATTCAAGGTAAGGTGTGAGCTTTAAAGCAGAACAAAACCTGGGATTATGACTTTCCCAAATTCCAAATTGGGATGCCCTGCTGTATAAAACCACCCAGTTTGTTCAGTAAAACTCACTGCTCCTTAGTCCAAACGGTGCATGCACAGGTCTTTGTTCAATCAGAGGCCTTTTGTCGTGTTGTTATCCTTCGGCAAAGGGCTCTCATTGACTTCAATGGGGAACGCACTCCAAGTGTCCCATGTGCACTCCCACCCCAGCCTATCTGAATGGCTGGGGCTGGAGTGTGCCTGCCCCAAGGATGCAGGGGATGCGGCCACTCTCTCTCCCAAATTTGGTATGGCTCGGGCGGCCGCCCCCATTTTTTTCTGCTTTAATCAATTTGAGAGGCATCTTAATGGATTTTGCAAATTATATGTTTCTTATTTTAACTGCACTACACTAGACAGATTATAGAATGGGTTATATATATATATTAAAAGCAGCTTGACATTTTTTTCACTCTCATCTTATAAAGGAACGTCACTTTGCCTTGTTTTCTGAATGAATAGCTCACACACCAGTTGTTACTACTGTACACATACTATATGTATTTAAAGTGGACCAACACCCAGGATTTTGACGGTTTTGGTCCACTTCGGTGGGGCACCCCGATCGGGGGTGCCCCGCTGTGTGAAACCCCCCCAGAAACCCCCAAAAACTCACCTCTCCCCGCTCCCACGTGAACGCCGCAGCCAATCCCCGCCAACGTCTAGGCGGGGGACAGGAACGTACAAGCCTCTTCCGCCGCCGCCGCCTCCCGCGCGTCACTCTCGGCGCGCACGCGCCCCCGCCGGCCATTCACAGAGGGGAGGCGGCGGCGGTGGAAGCGGCGGCGGATCAGGTAAGATCTTTTTGGAGTTTCTGGGGGGTTTCACCCCGCGGGACATCCCGATCTCGGATGTCCCGCGGGGTGGGAGGTGATTGGCCCGGGAATCTTATAGATTTCCAGGCCGATCACCCCTGGGTGTTGGTCCACTTTAATCATCACTAAGGTGTCTTTTTCTAAGCTAAATTCAAGTTACCAAGCATCAATCTTATTCCATATGATTATCTATTTTTTCTACATCTCTGTATATGACCTCGTCAAGCTCCAAATCTGTGTTTTGTATTCAAGATGAGGAGTGACCTTTAAAGCAGAACAAAACCTGGGATTATGACTTTCCCAAATTATTGTAACTACACTACACTAGACAGATTATCGAATGGGTTTTGAAAGCTGAACAATATATTTTTGTGTATATAGTCTGTGAATATTTGCCCTGCCTATTGTGCACTGCCTGATTCAATTAAAAGCAGCTTGACATTTTTTTCACTCTCATCTTATAAATCTAAAAGCATTGTGCATTCAGACATAACATCTGCTAATACTCTCCCTCTTTAATTATTCTGAAAGGTCACCTGTATACCCAAAGGGACAGTCCAGACAATGGCAAAAATAAGGCAGCAAGGAGTTCACCTGAAGCCTGTCCCATAATCCTCTTCTTTATTTCCTGCAGTGCTATGTTGACACTGTAGCAGGTCTCCAATGTTTGCCCCTCCTTTCCTTTCCATTTTTATACAGCTACGTTTCATATGTGGTGGCACTGCCACCCCTCTTGCTCAGTGCTCCCATAAGGACGAAAACTGACAAGCATGGCCATTGTGGCTTGCTCCCATCGAAAGAGCGTGGACAAGGACAGCTATGTGACCACAACTGTGCGTGGTCATGGATGAATGGAATTAAATTGAGGGACAAATTTTGGAAACCCATTACAACATCTGCAGTGTGCTGCAGGAGACAGGTTTCAGGTGAACTACTTGCTGCCTTATTATTGCCATTGCATGGACTATCCATTTAGATAAGAGTTGGCAGCTCTGAAAGTGACCATATGTGCTATAGATGTCAAAATGGCAGCCAGAATTGAGATTGTAGAGAGCACTTCTGCTCTTTTTTGGACATTGTAGGTACCTCCCATGGCATGCTGGGGAAGCGTGTGTTCATCCTGCACTTGTCAAGTGCCCTGGTTTTAGTGGTTGGTCCATAAGTCTGTAGAGTGGCTCAGATTCCTTGGGGGCCCTGGTAATCTATTCCAGCCTAAAACTCTGGGTTGAACAGTGCCAGGTATTATAAGTGTACCATTAGTTTTGCTCAGCAAACTAGGTGCATTTAAAAAGGACATGTCTGGTCCTACCTGCCTTATGGTGACCTTGAGGTGTGTTTGAAAAAGTAGTTCCCATCTAGCTGAAACATTTTCCAATATGGAGCTGCAATCTAGTAGGAGTTAGGAAGGAAAATGTTTTCATCCATTTTGTGGAGAAATATTTTTATTTGTAGTTGTAGCATACACATCACAGGGAAAGTGGGTAATAGGCCCATACACAGTACCTATGCTGCTAGGGCAGACAGCAATGGCCCTTTGGCATTGTTTATTCTGGAAGGGTTAGGAAAGGACACCAGCAGCGTAAAAAAAAAGTAAACACTATATTAATTAATTAGGAAGACTTTTAGGGATTTATTTACCATATTGGGATATTGGTCTTGATTCAAGTGTTGAAAAAAATTCTCATGGTAGTAAAAAAATCACTTTATGAGAAAAACGCCTGATAATTTCACTGTCGCTGAATCACCAGCTAGGAAGACGATGAAAGTCAGTGGTACTTTTTACTACAGTGTAAAAAGGAGTAAAAAGTTCACATTTCTTAGGAGTTAAAAAGTGCCATTGACTTTCATTGTGTTCCTAGATGTTAATTCATCAACAGTGGCATTCTCATGCTTTTTTCTCATAAAGAGAATTTTTTACTACCATGAGAATTGTTTTCAACTCTTATTGGATCGAGGCCATAGTATTCAGTTGCTATAATGAGAAATTTGGAGTCTTGGACAACATTCAAGTTAAGGAAAGGTAAAGTGAGGGCATACTGGACTATTCTTTTATTTTGTAATACCATATGGATGCCCCTTTAATTTTCTTAAATGACATTATTTGTATCTTTTTACCACAGATTGATTTTGATTTGGAGTCGTTATCAGAAAGAAAAGAGGAGGAAAAGGAAGAGCTAATGGCATGGTGGAAGATGATGTCTCAGACCCTGAATTTTTAAGCCATATTATGGCATTCAGATAACTTATTTGTTGAGTCAGTATGCAGTACTGTGGACTGTGTATGAATAGGAACGAGTTTGTACAGAATACGTTTCTCTCCCACCCTGTGTGTCATTCCTGTAGATATTTAATTATGTGTGATTTTGATCTTTCAGCCTCTGTCTACTTTGTTACTGTGATGATCTGAATATGGCGCTGCACTCTTTAGTAATACTAGGCTTTCATCTAGGGTTACTGTAAAACTTGGCACAATAAACATGTCTGCGTGACAGGTTTAACTTTCTACCTGATGGAGGAGGAAATCCAATTCAATAGAAATGCAATATTCTATGTCCAAGCCATGTGTTGTAGAGTTTACACAATAGGATAGCACAGCTGTTGCCAAAAATATCCTGGCAGTATCTCTAGAAATGCGCTCAGTGGGATGGACCCTGGACAAGGGAACATATAATGTTTCTGAAATTGTTTGTCTAAACTTGATTCATGACCTTCTGTGTATTGCACCTCCTAAAATAAACATTTCTATACCATCTGTGGGATTAGCCTTTAAATACGCAAGCTAAAGATCACAAGTATGTGGTAAAGTAAGGATAAAATGTTAATATTTCAAAAAACGTTAAAAAAGTGTGTACATTTATTGGGGAGAGGTTTCTTTGTGGTTTACGACTATGGTGACGCTCTAGAGAGTTAAACTCACAGACAAAAAAGACGTCTTCCCTAAAGAACACAGACCTCTCTGTCCAGATCTAACCTGACTCTAGCATTTTAAATGATCAGTTGTTTTCCCAGAAGAGAATGCCTACCAAAGTGGACTTCCAAAAAGAAGAACTGGGGTTAACCTATGCGTCTGCCTTGCTTTCCTGACTAATCTATCTCACTCCCTAGTGCCCAGTGTCTTCATTATTTCCCATACAGTTCCATTTCCCGGCTTCAAGGTAGATATGTATAGATTACACAACTAGACCAAGGTGAGCATTAATCTCTGCGGGTGCTGGTTCCATACACATCCAGTGAGACTGAAGTTGTAAGTACAGGAGATCATGCAGATGGGCCATGAGGAGAAATGGAGTTTGCAGGATCGTCTTAATAAGGTAAGCAGAGGAGCCTTGCGCCTTAAAGAGGAACATCAGACATCGATTTCCCCATCCCTTGGGCATCCGGATTTGGGATGCCCAGCTTTGGGGCCGGTGGGGCTGCATCCCCTCTGACCTCAATCTGAGGCACGTACCCATGCCAGGAATTTATGAATAGCTGGCACAGGTATGCAGCATCAGATTTTACCTTTGCAAAAATGAATGGAGCGCAACCTGCTGATTGACACACATATGCTGTGGGATCAAAAGAAGGTGAGTTGTTACTGCAATCCCTGGGAATACACACAGTAAGGCATCCCAAATTGGGATGCCCTGCTAAAGAAGAGCAATACCCCAGAGAATGAAAATCACCGATAATAGTTCTGCTCTGGCATCCTGTTGGGAAAGCCTACTAAAGTGGAATGTCTTAAGCTTTTTTTGGACCAAAATGGCTTACACTAGGAATGTACAACTAAGCATATCTGGAGTTGAATTAGAAGACAGCCAAAATTTACCTTACCCCCAGCTCATCCTGATCCATTGCTGACTTGATAACGGGATTGGTCATTCTTCTGTTGTCTGCTGTCTTACCTGCCTTCACCAGCAACACTAAGGCCCTTATTTAACAAGGGATAGCGCCAGGTAGCGAATGGTGAGCGAACAGTAATGACGGTCACCGCCACGAGAACGCCGGCTCCCCTCCGCAATCACACATTTATGAAGCCGATCCTGCTTAGCGACTGACAGAGCGCCAGATAGCGAATCATTCATCATTATTCCAGCCTCACCCCACAGCGCCAGCGAGCGACCTTGAACGGCGACAGGTATGACCTCTCGCTACCTGGCGCTCTCCAATGCATTTCAATGGAACAATCTTTAAATATTCATAATTAATTGCTATTAATGTTTTTTTTTTTAAATGTCAAAAATTCTGTGACCACTTCTGCAATGTTAGATATTTTTTTTAAGGTTAAAAAAAAAAAAAAAAATTGTGCAGAATTGATATTACAGGTCTGATATTAATGTATTCATATTACATAATGTTTTGAAAAACATGTTTTTTATTTCAAAAAATATGGTTGTTTGGGGGTTAAAAAACTACTTTTAACCCATCGCCGCCAGCGCTCTGGGGTTTAAACAAGCATTTCACAGCGTGAGAATTTTTTGAGCGTGATTTGTTAATGAATAAGCTGGGAGCCGTTCGCTATGGCCATTCGCTGTCATGCGCTCCCATACAGCGCGGAACCTGTCAAACAGCGACTCCTAACCCCGTATTCAACATTACCGCACACCGACTGAGTCGCTGTCAACAGCCGAACAACGGCCAAGCACAGCGAATACTAGCATGTGCTGTGAAAATAACGCTACTGTCGCTCATCTGTCCATTCTGGTCAACAAGGGGACCTATCTCTGAGCTGAACCAGCATGGATAGGGGTAAGGTTAGAATAGGCTGTATATTATTCTGACTACAGATGTACCAAGCTCTGAAAAAAATGCTAAAAAAAATATAATAAACCCACCTGGTCAGTCAGCTGACCACTCATTGGTTGGTATTGCTTGCTGCATCACATTATTAATCTGAGCAGTGAGAAACCAGCAGCAAAATAGATTTAGTAAGTTCCTACTCATGTTCTAACTTTATTTTCTATGTTATACATGTCACATTTCATTAATATGTATGTTCTTTGCAAACAAATGATATATCAGCACTTAAAATCACATTACCTGTAATCTCTTATATATCTGATAGACTGGAGAAGCACAGTGATGCAGCATCAAACCTCATCATGGCAGCTTATTATTTAATCATCATGATAGCAAAAGCCAAAATTTAATTCTATAAAAAAAGATGTTCCGTTGTGATAGTGCACTGCCAGGTATTCTTGTCTCGAGCATAAATCAGGAAAACATTAAACTCCAACAATGTGTTTTTTGTATATTTACTGTTCAATAATTTTTTTACTGAGATTTAATTAACGAAAATGGACATAGTTTGTCATTGTACAGCTCACAGAAAAGGCAAGATCAGATGTTTAGATGGACCTCACACACATAATCCTTTGGGGCCACTTTGTACTGATACATAGACTTTACATAAGAACCTCCGTTCATTGTATTGGTACTTCTATATATTCCAGTAATTCCAATAACCCGGTATATGCGGCTCATTTAGCTAAAACAGAAAAGGAACCATTTAGATGTTAATCTGCTTGTCTGCAGACTGTCCCGAGCTGTCTTTTGGAAGGGGAATCTAGCCTAAGCTAAAACATAGGCCAGTTGCAAGTCAAGAAAAGGAAGAGGAACACAAAGAGAATAAAAAAAGTAGAGAGAAAACAGGAGAAAATGTTGAATATATTTCCTAAGGAGCATGCGCACACATGGCTACATTCACATGTGCATGTGCTCGACAGAACCCTCAGCAGCTCTCAGTTGCACCTAACACTTGAGGAATGAGATATGGGGTTAAACAGATCTTAACCCCTATATATGGACCAGGGCTGCCTACCATAGAGTTTTTCATTCATCATGAACCAATCTTATTTGTGAGGGACTATTCATCATGAACCAATTTAATTTGCGAGGGACTATTGCCTTATCAATGATTTGTCTCCACCAAGAGGTGGCAATAGCCATTACTTCTGAAATGAAACACTGGGTTAATGGAAGTAGTATTGCACTAATAGCTTTTAACTATTGTGGCACATCCATTTCTACTTCTCTTGTCAGGTAATACACTTTATTTAACACACAGTTCAAATATGCAATAGCTCGGGCACTTGCTGCGGCTGGACGCTTCTAGCTGAGATGTTCACAGAAATGTCTTAGTACATTATTGAAAGTCTCTGTATGATGCAGCGTTTGGTGGGGCAGGCAGTGACGTTGGCTTTACAACACGTGCTGCGCTGTGCTGAGTGTCAAGTTAAGTGTTGCTACGCTGGTGAACTGCGCTGTGCTTGGGAACTTTCAAAGTCTCTTTATACAGGTGCGTTTTTACTTTCAAACACAAGACAATGAGGACGCTGCTGGGGGAGGGCTGATACACGGCAAATCACACACAGGAAGGCAGGCTGGTAATCTATTACAGCGACTTCGTGCTCTTTCTAGGCTGTTCCTGCTGCCTGGGCGTCTCGCTCTGACTCTCGCGAGCTCTCGGCCCAGCACGTGCAGCTGACCGTTAGCTGCGCAGTTACCTGACCAATGGCGCCGACAGTACACAGTTAACCCTTCGTGTGCCGCTCCCGGTTCCTTGCTGGGTCTTCGGGCCCTGTCCCCTCGTCAAGCCCCCCGGAGACTCCCTCTTGGGTTGCCTAGGGCAGTTGTCCTCAACCCTGTCCTCAAGGCCCACCAACATGTCATGTTTTTTGGATCTCCAAATAGCCAGCTCTATTGCTCTGCAGCTGCACTAATTACTCCACCTGTGCATCTTGTGGAGATCTGCAAAACCTGGCCTGTTGGTGGGCCTTGAGGACAGGGTTGGGGACCACTGGTGTAGATGCTTTAAACCAGTGGTCCCCAACCCTGTCCTCAAGGCCCACCAACAGGCCAGGTTTTGCAGATCTCCACAAAGATGCACAGGTGGAGTAATTAGTGCAGCTGCAGAGCAATAGAGCCGGCTATTTGGAGATCCAAAAAACATGTTGGTGGACCTTGAGGACAGGGTTGAGGACCACTGGCCTAGGGCACCTAGTCTTCCAATCACACTCCCACGCGGTGCAGCAGTTTCTGTCCCCGCGCGCTGTCACTTTAAGAGTCACTGGGGTATCCCAAGTCCGCTCAAAATCCCCTCTACGGGCCACCAAATTTGTAACCCACACGCCACACCAGGGCCGGTTGGCATGCGGGGCAAACTGTCACAAGTTCTTGGAATCTTGAGGGATGATTGGGATATGGCCAGGTGGAGCCAGCACACACTGCAAATGTCTTTCCAAACTTTATTGAAGCAACCACACTTCCTATGCTACTTTGGTACCTTTGTCTGTCGGTCCTCCGTGCACTCCACTCGACTCCTCCTCCACACTGTAGCTCTTTCTCCTGTGTGTGGTAGCTCTCCTTCCTCAAAAGGGTTAGCAGGCTCCATTCTGAACTGCTGGCAAACTATAACTCCATGGCTCTCTCTCAGCTATCCATGTTCACACAACTCAGTACAAGTAACAACTGCATGTTCTAGAAAGGTGTCAGCTCTTATATATCCTCTGTTGATGATGTCACTTACCCACAGCAGCCTCTAGTGGTTAACTCCGTAACTGCTGTTATGTATTATGCAGCTAGGCTGTTTTACACAGGGTTTTCAATGAGAGATTAGGTAACCCCAGTTTTTACCTGGGCCACAACTATTCATCATGAACCAATTTAATTTGTGAGGGACTATTGCCTTATCAATGATTTGTCTCCACCAAGAGGTGGCAATAGTCATTACTTCTGAAATGAAACACTGGGTGTACTTATTGATTCCAGGAATTAGTTCCTCCGGCTGCATGTTTTTGTTTATTTGGTTATTTTTTAGACTGTATCTCAAGCTTTTTACCAGTGTGACATTGTCCAGCTATCCTCCTGTACTGTGCAAAGAACCACCTTTTGAAAAATACAGACCATCAACATCTCATGTTCCCAAATCCTCTTTCAAGTTCTGCATTCTTTTAGGCTAGGATAAGTGGTTTGCACTATGACCTTATTCTTAGCACATCTATCCATGATTTTACTGCTTACCTTATTATTATTGTCCACTTTAAACATAGCACAAAATATTGAGCTATTTACAGATAATATCAACACCTTAAGTCTCCACTACATAAACCAAAGCAACAGAGAAAACACAGGTAAGAGGGAGAAAGAGAGGGAAGATAAACAGAGGGAATGCAGAAAAGAAAGACAAATCAGCCCGATTCAGAGCCTGCCCATGAATGCTCTTTATTTCAAGAACTGATCTCAGAAACCGGGAAATTGCGAACTCTCATATCATTCACAGCCGTGTTCTGAGAAAAGTTTGTTCATGCGTAAGGGAACGTATTTGCTTTGTGTACGCATACGGTTTAGCCAAGCATTTACGGTATTTGCAGTCGAAGTAGTCTCGGGTGCCGAGTTTTCAGATGTAACTTGCTGTGGAGCCCATTGTTCTCGGTGTGCCATGTCCTTGCATGGCTTTCTGGCGTACACCTTTTTGTTGTAACCAGCTTTTTTAATGTGCTTCCCGCTGTCCCCCGCCAGTGTACCCATGGTAGTCTGCATGTCCTAACACATACTTACCTTTGTCCCCCCCCCCCGCTGGCATTTAAGGCATCCTATGGTAGTCTGCATGCCCTTGCACATACTTACATTTGTCCCCCCTGCTGGCATCTAGGGCATCTCATGGTAGTCTACATGTCCTAGCACATACTTACCTTTGTCCCCCCCTGCTGGCATTTAGGGCATACCATGGTAGTAAAATATCCCATGGTGGTAAAATAATACATTACCACTTGTTTGCCCACCTGTGTGCCTGTATTTGGATGCACATTTTAACATACTTACCCAAACTGGTTGACAAATACATTTAGGAGGGCCCATATCTTCTTCAGGGTCTGTAGAGGGAAACAACATAAGTATGTATTTATGGCCATGTGTTGTTTATGTAGTGTTTGTGTATTGTTCTGCTTCACTGTCTTTACACCTACCTGATTCTTGCGCCTGCTTCTTGCGCCACTTCTGTCTGGGGTAGCCCCATCACCGCATTCTCTCCTGGTGAATCTGTAGGGTCATGCAGCACAACCTGTGTTTCTTTTGGTATTGTGTGTGCAGGAGCTGTGGGCAACTCCAAGCCCAACACACCCTCCCTTCAGTGGGCTCCATGGCTGGTGGTGGTGCTGCTTCAGAGGAGGAACAGGACGTTGGTAGGGTTCAGGAAAACCGCCTTAACCCTTCTAGTGTCAGCTACGTGAGTCTCACGTAGCAGCCTCTACTCCACTTAAGTGCCAGCTGCATGAGACTCACGTAGCTGACTTTAAACCCCCACAGTAAAAAAAATATAAAAGCAAAAAACTCACCTCACCCCTCGTTGGATCCGGCCGCTTCAATTTGCTGCCATCCGATCCCCGAGGGGGCACGGATGGCTCCAGGAGAGCCCCCAGAATAGCGACCCCCCCCCCCCCCGCCACGGCAGCGGCCGCTGCTAATTGTAAAAAAAAAATAAAAAATGAAATTTACTTACCTGCGGTCGTGCTGTCTCCCGACGGGTCTCCTCTTCACTGGGGGGCCTCTGATCGCCCCCCTGGCTCTTCAGCTTCAGGGGAGAGCCTGAAAGGGCTCTTTTAGGAAAACATGTTTTTTATTTTGCTTTTTTATAATTTTTTTTAGGGAAACCCTGTGCAACCTAAGAATTCTTCAAGGGATTACTTCCAAAAGGATGAGCTCACTACAAAAAGCTCAGTACGCTTAGAAAGCTTAACATGTGTGCTTTCAGGGAATATATGGTTTATGGGGGATTTTCCAAATGTAAAGGGTTGTTTTGGTTGAAAAATTGCAAGGTGCGCACTTTGTCTGCAGAACTGAGAATTTCAAGTACAATTACCGTTATGCGCACGCTTTACTTTGGGGTGTTTGTCAACTCTTCCCTTGAAAGTACCTATGCATGTTGGGTACCGTTCTGTTCGGGGGATGTTGCTTTTTCAGATTTTTCTTGTTTGCATATAGTTTTTTTTTTAGGAAAATGTGGCTTTGATTCTTCTTTTTTATTCTTTTTTAGGGAAACTCTGTGCAACCAAAGAATTGATTGAGGGATTACTTTCACAAAACTACACCCACATAAACAAGCCTGGTACGCCTAGAAAGCTTGAGGCGTGTACTTCCAGAGAATATATAGTTTATGGGGCATATTTCAAATGTAAAGGGTTGTTTTTCTGGAAAACCTGCAAGCGCGTAGCATAGTTGTATTTCATCTGAAAATCTCCTAAAGCGCTGTTTCAGTTTGGGGGAGTCTCCTGGACAGGAAAGGGTGTCTACCAATACATATGTGGTACCGCTGTGGGAGAAATTGGGGTTTTGCACGCAATAAGATTATTGACAAACTTACATTTTTTATTACAAAAAACACTACAAATTGCAATATTTTACCCAAAAGTATTGAGAATACACAAAAAAAGGCCAAACAAGACATTGCATGTTGAATCTCAGACTTTGCTGAAAATAACAATATATAATTTTCCTGGAAAATCCCTGGAAATCCCTTCAAAAATCAAGGTTGAACATATGTAGCGCCAAATAGTGAAACGTGGTCTGGCAACAAAGGGTGACAAAAATTCTAGGAAGGCTGGCACTTAAAGGGTTAAACCCGCACCCTGTCTTTTTGGCCCCACTGGTCGGACCCCTCTTTAATTTTGTAAAACATGTAACTCATTACCCTGATAGCTCACATTCTCTGTTGTACATCCACCTACCTGGGCTGTTCTGACTCACATGGGATGCCACTTCCTCTCTCTTTTCATACATGTTGGGCTTAAAGTTGTTTCTTCACTCCATTAAGGTCTGCAAAGGTAAAGGATTGCAAGCGCAGACACACTTGGGCCAAAAGGCGCGCCTAATTCTCAACTTCCCTGCTCTACTCCTGTCGGATAGGGCTCACTGACCACAGCCAACAACATGGTGAAGCCAGCTCTCCTATCCCAGTATCAAATTGCATCGAAATGTCAAACCTAAATCACTTAGGCACCCCTGCGTCACATACAAACATGCCAGAGTGGTCCATGTGACAGTGGCAGCAAAGTACTGTGGGCCTGTAACATTGGAAGGCCAAGCCTCCGCTATTACTGTGGTGTCATGTGCCTTCCCTAGTATTTTGCAGCTACTCTGTCACCTGTTTGCACCATGGCAGGAGTGTAATGCGGCACACATGCATAGGCAAATGTCATGAAAGTGTGACCTACCATCATAATGTCCTCCTGTTGTTCACAGGTAAGCGCGGTGGGTGCTATTTTGGACCTTTGTATGTCAGCTGTTCCCTGGCGGACCCCACAAGTGTACTTGCATGCATTCGCCCATATAAAAGAACACAGCTGAGGGTCAGATATTATTGCCACCACTGACTTAGGAGCTCACTATGCCACACTATAGGCGCCACACACCCAAAGCCACGCCCCCAAAGCCAGGAACACAGGCATGGTTGAGGAAGTCAAAACATTCTGTAACATCCTACCCACCCCTCTCTCTGTAATGAACCAGGACTGTTCCTCTTGTTTCCCAGCAGAGGGCGCCAAGGTTTCCTGTGCACTCAAATTTGCGCACTAAATATAGTAGGGTCAGTAAGCATGTGCACATGTGCTATCGGCCATAGCAGCACAATTGTTATGGCGCATGCTTATGTGCGGCATATGATCCCACCAGTTGTGCGCATGGGCGACCTTTCTCCAAAAAGCAGTGTGAACCAGCCATTGGTAATCCCTGTGCTTTTGTGGCTCAGGGGTTCTGGACACTTTAAACCCCCCACTCCGATACTCCAGATGAGGGATATAAAACAAAATCATCCACCTGTGAACCAGAAAAGAGGTGTTACTAAGCTCTCAGCATTCATTTTTCCCTCTGTACATCACATGACAACTGATGTCATTTTTCTTTGCGTTCTTCCTCCCATTCCATCTTTTCTTTCTTCCCCATGTCTCCTTTCTTTCTGTCTTTCCTTTTCCAAAAGTCCCTTACTTTTCTCTTTAATTGCTTTCTCTGATTTTCTCTCTCTCTTTGTCTCATTCCCCCCTTCCCGTCCTTCATCCCTTCTCCTTTCTCTATCCCTCTTTCTTTCTTTCTTTATCTTTTCTTTCCACCCTCTGTCCCTCTCTCTCCCACTGTTTTCTTCATTCACCGTCTCTTTCTTTGCTTTCGTTTTCCCTTTCTCTCATCTTCTTAGTCCATTTTTTCTTTTTCTTTGTCTCTCTCTCTTTTTCTTTATCCCTTTTTCTTTTTCTTATTCATCTTCTTACTTTTGCTTCTACATTCCTGTTTTTTGCCTCTTGTTTATGCTTTCTTCCTCCCTCTCACTCTCTCCTCTTTTCTTTCTCTCCCTCCCTTACCCCATTCCCATTAGCAGAAAGTTGGGAGAGCCAGGGGTGGAATGGAGGCACTTCAAGCTGGTTCACATGTTGTTGGACTAGGGCAACAGCGAGCTGGGGCAGCCACAGGTGCAATGCAGGGAACTGGGGCAACCAGAGGTAGGATGAGGACATAAGGAGAAATTGGGCTTTTTTACATGAGTACTGATGTTTTTAGGTTCAGATTGCCCATTTTTAATGGCGCATTGCCCAGCTCTCTGCAAAGTGTGCATTTGCCCAGAGCTTCCAGTCACAACAGGGGCCCCAGAACAGTAAATTCTGTTGCTTTAAATCTGTTTCACCTCTGTAAAACACCCTTTCCTGACACTCATAGACCAACATTTCCATATTTCTATATCTATAAGATTCCCGGGCCGATCCAATCCCTCCCGCGGGGCATCTAACATTGGGATGCCCCGCTGTGTGAAACCCCCCAGGACGCCCCATTCACCTTACCTGCATCTCAATCCAATGCCACATGCACGGGCCGCGGGCGCATATCGCGCTTCTCTCTAGCAGGGTGCGTTTCCGCGTGGGCCATTTGTGAATGGCCGGCGTCGGCTCGCTCCCTGTCAGAGGGAAGTGCGATATGCGGCTGCCAGCGTGCTCGGATCCGCTGCGGTTCTCATTGACACGCATACCATAGCGGCTCCGAGCGTGCTGATTGGATGAGCGGCCGCGCATGCGCCATAGGAGCGGGGTGAGGTGAGTTTTTATTAGGCGTTCTGGGGGGTTTCACGCAGCGGGGGCACCCCTGATCGGGCTGCCCCGGGGAAGTGAACCAATACCCAGGATAGTCAAAATCCTGGGTGTTGGCCCACTTTAAGGGGCAGTTATGGCCTAGTGGTTAAGAAAGCGGCCCATCATTCGATTTCTGGCCGGTACATGACTGAAGTGCTCGGCCGTCCACCGATATGACTCTCACTGCTTGTGTTTTGCCATCAATGTAAAAAATATCCGAAAAACAAATAAGGGGGTCTGGAAGCTGCAGCACCCCCTGTATTAGCCAGTTGCCACAGTATGTGGCCTAGACTGGACCTAAACCTCCTACTGACACCTATAGCCTACATTTAACTATTTTCACTTGGTCTCTGTTATTTCCCCCCCCCCCCCCCCCCCACCTATCTTTGCCCACGGCCACTGATTTCCAAAACCATCCCTGACCATATAATTCAAAGTCTGACATGTGGTGCATTCTGGGACTCTTTTTTGTCCACCGCAGTTGTAATGAGAGGTTTTCCAAGTTGTTGTACCCTTTTTTCATTTAACTCATCTGCCCTGCATTTCTCTCCCCCCAACAATAAGACTACAGACTCTCAGTGATTTTTTGGCTTTATTTCCTGTACAATTTCTGTGTACACTAAATACTTCAGGGTGTCTATAAGTAGAAGATGAGCAGTTGCCCAGGACATTTCAAATGAGCTCATGTGGCATCAAGAAGCTAAGGAACTGTAATCAAGTGGATGGTGTACTTGGACCTATACGCAAACCCTCATTGTGTTATGAACTTATCTCAAAAAAGCAGAAGCAATCCAAGTAATAGAAATATAGTGGGGTGAGGTGGGTTGTGGTCAAAGATAACCTTTTGTATATGATTCTTATTAGTTCGCTACTAATTCACAAGAAAAAAACGACACTGTTTAAAGGTTAAAAGTAGACCAACATTCAGAAAATATTTAGTAGGTCTATTAACTTGAAACACCTCTTGTAATAGTGTAATAGAACAACCAACCTTTTTTAATCAAGTGCCACTTTCCATTTTCTAATTATCTCAAGTACCACTTGGGTGGTACATATCGGATGTTACTCAACAAACACCAAACAGCCATTTAAAGTGCATGAAACACACCTTTTGGAGCAGTTTTGTACAGCTGTAGTTAAGGTATAGATGGCAGCATAGCATGTTGGAGGTCAGTCTGCAGACTTGTCATATAGTACCTGGTAGGATCCCAAATATCACCTTTGGTACTAGTACCACTGGTTGGAATCCCCTGTAATAGAAGAGTTCTCTTAGGCTAAGGCCCCATGCAGTCACTTTGCTAGGGAACCTATATTCATCCACATGCTGTTTAGGAAAATCAGCTATGAAAAGTTGCACAAAAAGCCTCCTACAACATTACTACTGTCTACCGAAAAGATCCGGTGAAGCCGCAGCCATGTGCTCAATAATTCACATCAGCAATGTCGCCTTGTTTCATGTTAGAACTTTTGGTTACAATTTTAACATCCGCACTGTCAGGCATTTTGAAGCAAGCCATTAACTGCTCGAATAACAGTAGCCGGATATCGATGTTTTTTGGATAAGGAAAGGAGAGGGAACCAAGGTCACTATTACAAGTGAACATTAAAGCAGGTTTTCAATAATTACAAATCTTTCCCCATATAAAGAGGAGTCATTATGACATCCAAAACATGTCAAGATAGGGCAGGCTTGTTAAAAAGCCAGTATTATTATAAACACTGAGAAATATATGGAAGGCAACTAAAGTGCTGTACAGTATAATGACTTTTCCAGACAATAAACATAAGCTCTATGGTTCAGCAGTAACTAAAGCTGACAAAAACCCTGGTAACTCTGGGGGTTGGGTTACAGCTTGTCCCAGGGGAATTCTGATTTCACACGCCCTACTGTGTGATACCCCTGGAGTTGCTGATAAATTTACCTTAGAGCCTTATTTATGAAGCCCCAGCGCCATACAGTCCTACTTTTTTTGTGTCAGCTGTACTCAGAGCAGGATCTAAGAAGGCGTCCATGCGGCCACCAGCTAGTGTCTTGTTTAACACTAGGGATAAAAATGATGCTGCGCTGGGTGCTCTGATTGAAGCAATGGCAGATGAAACCTGGCGCTGTAGGTCAATATCCTATAGACTGAGCACAAAAAAGATAAGATACCGCGCTCAGCACTACAAGTAAAAAAGCTCAACGTGTAGCGAGTCCTTCGTCTCAAAAGTAGTCCAAAACTGTAGTAAAACACAGAGCTGGTAGTAGGTAATAACTGAAATCAAGATTCAGCAGTTCCACAGCGCATGTACCTCCACAGTGAAGTCACCAATAAAGCTGCCCTCTTACCAAATAAATGATGACAATGGGCATATAAGGATCAGCAATTAGACTCAAACTTCCACGGCTCCACACTGAGGGGGTATAGCTTCCAATGCCCAGATGCAGTTTTGCAACGCTTTGTATGCACCAAAGACCATCCGGTCGAATGATTAACCATGTGGGAGATAAATAAAACCATCTAGTGCAGAGCGCTCATTCAAATAAAGACTAATATTTAATAAGAAATGCACTCACAAATATAAGATTAAAAACAGCGTATCTCAAATACAATAGAAGCCAACAGTTCTCACCGCCAAGGTTCCTTGAAGTAAACAAAGGGCGCAGCCTTTGTCCTTATCCAACGTACATTTCACCGCCGTAGCGGCTTCAGCTGGGAAACAAGAATTGAGCCAAAAGCCGGTATTTAAACAGGAAGGCAGGTGACTCATCAGTCATGTGATATGCATGTCACATGACGTGCACGCAATGTAATCACTAGAGATGAGCGAACTTCTTGAAAGTTCGATTCGGGCGATTCGCCAAATTTCCCCAAGAAATTCGGGTTCGCCCGAATCGAACTTTCACGAAGTTCGCTCATCTCTAGTGATAGCGCAGCCGGCCTGCCCACTCCCACCATGCCGGCATTTCAGAGGACACGTCATCAGAGGACACGTCATCAGAGGGCGCCTGAGAGCGGCGCCGCCCTCCACGCTCCGACCATGCAGGTAAGTGTTTGCTTTTTAAACGAATGCCGGCATGGTGGGAGCGGGCAGGCCGGCCGCGCTGTCAGCGGGCCGGCTTCCGCCGCCCGCTGACAGCGTAGCCGGCCTGCCCGCTCCCACCATGCCGGCATTTTTTTTTTTATTTCAGGGAAAATTCGATCGGCACGAACCCCCAAAAAATTCGGGTTCGTGCCGAATCGAATTTTCCCTGAAATTCGGAGCGAATTCCGGTTCGTCCGAACCGGTTTGCTCATCCCTAGTAATCACATAGAGAGCAATAAGGAACAGCATTCCCATGCATAATGTGCACGCCCCTCTGTCTGCAGCCACCAATCGGAATGAAGGGAACGGGAGAGAGTTGCTCAGCTGGTCTTGCCAAGCTGGGTCCAATCAGAAGATGGATCCCAGCACGCAACCAGTCGCATCACTCAGAGCTTGATAAAAGCAAAAGGCTGTCACAAGGATTGCTTTTATTTGCCCCAGCCCATATAACCTATATAATCCTATAGACTGTCCTATCCTAGGACTGAAGTGGTTTATGCTTATAGTTCATATTAAACACATTTATTTGTACAGAACTTGCATTGGGACCTGTCAATAATGGAGACACAGGACCTAGATGGTCCAAAATGTTATTTGGGGGGGTTATTAAAATTTATTTTAATGGCTTCTTTTGCTTAACAAAACAAAAATACAGCACCAAAGATTTGAATGCTGGGAAGTGGCGGAATAACGTCAGTACAAAGTGGCGCTCACTGGGGCTGGGTTAATCAGCTGGCGGGTCCAACAGGCGCTGACCTAAGTGCAACAATCAAAGCTAATTAGTAGTGTTCGGCGCACTGCCTGCTAGCGCCAATGTAGTCCACAGCACAGCGCCAGATAAGACGGGAATGCCGGTGCACCGGAGCTGGTGCTATAGCCATAAAAATGATGCTAAAAGGCGTACATCATAAAATAAGCTCGAGATGCATGTGCCAGCCTTCAGCTGCATCCGCAGCACTCCTTAAGCTGATTCGTACACCCCAAAGGGGTGGGGAGCGTGAAGCAGAGGGGAGCGACCAGCAGGAGGCACCTGGCGATCATTCCATGTATAACTCATTGCCAGGCATGAATATTCAGTTTGAATACATGAAAGCCTGCACATGTGTCGATCACTGGTAGGGGTTGGGGTTTCACTAACAGGCGCATCCCAAATCAGGATGCCCCTGTAAAGTGGATCAAACTCCAGGTGAGCGAAAAACCTTAGTTTTGGTCTGCTTTAACTCAAAATAAGCTTCGATTTTGGCAAATTTGTCCTGCAGTCCTGAGTACAAATATGCAGAGATGCCTTTACAGGGGCATCACAACATTTATCAGGTCCAAAGGCTTTAATTTAGCATCTCTAACTATTTCAGGAGGAACTGTATCACAAAATCACTTAACATTTAAGATCCACATAAACATGTTAGATAGTGAGCGGAGGGGTTACTTATACACCGCAGCTAAAAAAGGAAAAAGCTGCCAAGCTTGTGGTTTTCATGTTCTGGCAGCAATGAAATCCTTGGGGTGACAGGTTTTTGAGTGTACCATTCCATTTTTATAGGGGTAATCTGCTTTATGCCAATGTGCCAACCTGTAGTAAAGAGTAGCATTAACCACTCTTATCTGCCTGAAGCATTTAATGATGAGTAAAAGCATCTACACAAATCTAAATAATTACAATAGCAAAAAGCTATTGTTCCGGCACAGGCTGGCTCATGGCACATGTCACATGTCGTTGGGAGTTGCCATGGAATAGTAAATATACTTAAAATGTTTTTATTTATTTATTTATTTGTTTTTATTTATTTCAAAAGCATATAAAATGAATGTTTCCTTAATCTTGCTGGATTCATTGCAGTATTACTCCCCAATCAGTGCACCACTCAATGAAGGTGATTAGTAACCAGTTGGTCATTCTCTATATAAATTGGACATGTCCATTTTGTCTCCCAGCTAGGCAGCCTTCATGGCACAATAAACTGACCATTCAAAGGCATATACTATGGATCATAGGGTTCAAGTCCCATGGGTGGCCTGGGTGCCCTCTACGTTGAAAGCAGAGGGCGGCTGTGCTTCTAGGGGTCTTAGAATGTCATCCCGGATGGTGGCAGGCATAATAATAAATAATAATTTATCAAGCTTTAACATATATGAACTCCTGACATGAGTAAGTTGGAATTCACTGGGGTCATTAGGCCTTTTTTTGGAGGGGGGTGCAAGAGGGGAGGAGAAAGGCAAGATGTATTACAAAGTGCAAGTGCCACTGACCTAGAGAGAAAACAAGCACGAGGAGGACATGAGGTTTCTGATATTGCGCATCAAACTAATTTCACCGGAATCAGACTCGACATTGATTCTGCTCCCTTTCCCCCGGGAAGCCATTAGTTCTTGTTCATAATATGATTGATCAGTCTGAAGTATTGACAAAGCCAGAGGTGGATACCTACACCGCCAAAGTAGTGGCGCACACGCCTTACCTGAATTATTGAGTTGTATAGTCAAACATTTGGGCTATTTAGGGATCTGGATTTCATTACTGTGAACATGGCCGGCCTTTGGTAGGTGTCACCCTGTGCAGGATTTTCAGGATGGCGCCCCCACCCCAGTCACATACACAAAAAATGGAAAGTGAGAAACAGAGGAAAAGAGTGAGGAAGAGAGATGGGGCAAGAAAAAGGGAATGCAGAAAAAAAGGATGAAGGTAGACAGAGAAAGAGAGAAATAATATAAGAGACTAGGAGAAAAGATCAAAAAAGGCTGACATAGAAAGTAAGAGAGAGAAAAATAAATATGACAGGATCAAGGTGCAGAGAATGTGGGAATGAGAGCAAGATGGGGGAATGTGGGAAAAAGAGAGAGAGAAAGAAAGAAAAAAAGAAAGAAAGAACCAGGAAGGAGAGAAAAAGAAAACAAACATAAAGAACGAGATAGCAAGAGAGAAATAGAAAAATAGTAAAAAGAAAGAAAAAAGAGATAGTGAATGATAGAACAGAAGAAGAAAGAAAGAAAGAAAGAAAGAAAGAAAGAAAGAAAGAAAGAAGGAAGGAAAGAAAGAAAGAAAGAAAGAAAGAAAGAAAGAAAGAAAGAAAGAAAGAGGACAAGAATAATAGAGAGAAGGAAAAAAGGAGGAAGATGTTCAGAAGCTGAAAAGAGAGACAGAGAGGAGGAGGGGGCAATAGAAAGATGAAGGAAATGGGGAAATTACCTGAAAAAGAGGGGGGGAAGGTAAGGAAAGGGAGAAAAATTGAGGGATCCTGAAATAAAAGAATTTATTTCAAAAAGAAGGAAACTGGTAAAAGAGAATGATAAAATAATGTGCAAGAAAGAAAGGAGAGAGATAGGGGTATTTTGAAAAAGAGAGGCCAGCAGGTCCAGTTGTGAGCTCCTGGCGCCCTCTTACTGAGAATTTGGGATGGCACCCTGCGCACACCACAAACGCTGGCCATGACTATGAAGGAGTAAAGGTTCTTGTTGTAGAAGATACATGTCAGTAATTTCTAGGATCAGAATTCAGCTCAGAATTCAGAAAATACTACTCTCCCAAAAGATGTAGAATAGGGCACCTTAATGCTCCTTACATCTCCAGGACATGAGTAAATTCTGTGTAAGACTATTAAGATTCTTTACCATCTGGAAAGGATTTTATAGCCTGCCTCTTGATAATGGCTGCTAGCGTTGCTCGAATAGTGCTCTGCTTGTATGCAGCTCTGCTAAATCTGACATAAATTGCAGGTATTCCATATATAAGTCTATATGGGAAACAGTGGGTTTTGTTTCAGGGTCTCAGGAAAGCAACTAAAGCAGCTACATATCTATATATTATCCCAATGACCTTGTACTTCAAGTTTGTCAGAGATGAACTATAGTAAACATAACATATATAATAAACATTTTTATTGGACTAGGCAATACAAACCTGGGCCTTTATTTAAATAACTTTCCATACAATATCTGTCAAAGTAAGGATCATTTCGCGCATATCAACATAAATTAAGAAAAAAATAAATTCAAGATTTATAGAATATTAAATGTGTTTATAACTGCCTAAAATACATATACTTCTATTAATACTTAAGACATTCACTTTGAGGCAGTAAAAAGACACACTGACTGTGCAACTTATAATTTACTGAAGTAGCAAATGAAATAAGTTAAGTATACGTTTTGGGTGAACATCAGACTCTCTTTTACAACATCTTCACTTTTATACATTACATTTTATTTTATCTTATGCCTTAATGTGAGATAAAGTATGAAATGGTCCAAAATTTCATGAGATATTTTAAGGCACGTTTGCTGAATCATGGTCCTTTTATCTATTTACAACAGTAATCTGTATGGACTGTTGTGTGTAATTCCCTCATGTACCTAAATCAGCTGCTAGGCACCGATCATTGTCAGGTGCCTTATGTTTAGTGCAGATCCCAGCTCAGCCTTGGGAGGAACATATGGGCTCCCAGTACAAGGTTGCCTTTAGAACTCAGTGTACAAAATATTGTAGGGCCCATAAGGACAATACAAGAACATTTGACAGGAGAAAGGGCTAGACAGGCCAAGATCATAATTGAAGGAAGATGGGTAAAGAGCAAATTGCCCAAACCATAATTTAGTTGAATTGTCCTCTGACTTACACAGCACAGGAGCAAACTAACTTGAGATACCTCACTGCGCAACCTCCCGCCAGGAAAACTGTACATGAACATGATCGAAAAGAGCCGTTTGCCAGTCACATGCAACCCCAGGGTGAACCTACCAGGCTACTAGAGGTTTATGTGGGTCAGTGAACTTCAAGGCAACAGGTAAGTGGGGAGTATGGGTTGCCCGTACCTCAGGCTTTCGGCAGGTAGATGTCCAGTGCTGCCAGGGACAGGGGATCTTCAGTCGGTTATGACGAATTTAATCCTTTCCTTTACCTTCCATAAGTTTATGAAAGGACCTAATCAGAATTTTTCCTAAATTACCTGATGGTAAATTTACTAATAACACTATGACGGGATGAGATTGGTTAATGCAGGTGAAATCATCAAAACATCATAAATGATAATAGAAACTGTGCCAACTGAAATACCTAATTCATGATTCTGCTTCCAAAATCATGGCCTCCACTTTACAGCACATTTCTTCTCAAGATTCTTCAATGGATTATCTTAATTTGATTTCCTTCCCTATTTAAACTGCTTGACCCAAACCTTTACTTTGAAGTGGGAAGGTGCGTCATCACCTTATACAGCAATTATCTTTTCATGGATTTCTTCAGGCTTCTTTTCTTCCTTTGTAACAAATTCACAAGAATTAGACATGAAAAGAAAAATTTAGAATGAAGATGATTTTTCGTTCAAGTATAATTACATACTAAATGGGTTTTCAACTACCAATTATGCAATGCCTCATTTCCAGGTGCAATCAGCTTCATCTGACATGTTTATAAATTGCCACTAGATGGCACTATGACTACTGAAGAAATCCGAGCTGCTGCTGCCAGTTATCTTGATCCCTTTTTTGGCTCTACAGAAGCAACATTTAAATTGAATGTTAGCAGAGACTGGTAGTTTCATGAAGAATACAAAATGATTTTTCTACATAAGACATTATAGGTTTTAGCTAAATGATACACATTATAAGTTTTAGCTAAATGATACATAATAAACTGCAGTTTGGAACACCAAACCTTGCCTGGAGGAGGAATTATAACAATGAAAGCATAGACGGTAATGATTTTGCTATGCTTGTTACTGCCTGGAATTAGGAACATAGTACTAACTTTCTTTTTTTTAAGTTTTTCGAGATGTGTCATGACCTTTGACTTATGAATGGTAGTAAAATCAAACACTACTTGCAATAATTGCCAGCTATAAACAGTGTTTTTTGAACTCTTGATGTTTCGCCCAAGGCGCACATCTGTAGAGCATGGGAGCACTTCCTAAAACCGATATTTCACAGAAACACCACAATGACTGCCGTGGTCTCTACCAAGGTACCTGCAACAGACAACCCCGAAAGCCTTATCATTAAAGGGACAGTCCAGTCAAAAACAATAATAAGGCAGCAATCAACTCACCTGAGGCCTGTCTCATGTGCCTCTCCTCTGTTCCCTGCAGCTGTAGACTCTGTAACAGGTCTTCAAAGTTTACCCTACCTTTCTTTTTCCATTTTTCCACACTCCAAATGTGATCATACAACTGCACCTGATCTGTTAAACTTTAGACTACTATGGTTTGCTTACATTGAGAAAGAGGGGGACACATTGGAGTCCTGCTCAGCATCTAAAGCCCCTTTTTGCCAAATCAGGGTAAGTGGGGGCATAGTAAATGGGTTACTTCAAACGTTTGTGGACTTTCCCATCATACCACAGATGAGGGGCCTTTGGCATGAGACACCCTACCTACTTTCCACCCATACCTGCGGCAAGTGGGTGGAAAGTAGAAGGTAGTTCCTCAGTAGGAAACACTCCAATTGAGATCAGTGTGTGCCTCTGTACACAAGGCAGTTCTGTGTACGGAGACGCCCATTGCTCTTAATGAGAGTTCCCTCTACTGAAGCCACTTTCACCCACAAGAACCCAATAACAAGAAAGGAAACAAGAACTGAATACTAGTCATTCCCAGATGCTTTAGGAAGCAAAGCTATACTCTCCTGCAGCTGTCAGAAGATGTACAGTACCTTTCTGCTCTTATACACCACTGTGAAAGCTGGACTTCAACATGTAAAAAGGAAAGATGAAGTAAATGAAATGATAACGTGTATGTGCTTTTAATGGGCATCAACAGGGTCACCATCAGGATAGGACAGGAAGGGTCAGTGACAAAATACTATGCACCAGCATTTACTTCATTTACTACATTTTAGCATTGGAACAAAATATGTTAGTCCCTTCTGCTGACTAGACAGTCATCACTCCTGCAGACTCCAGACCAGAATTACCATTTGCTGCACTAGATGAACCCTTCTTATCTTCTGAATTTCACATACATCCCTCCCTGTAAGTTTTAAGTCGGAACTACAGGGGACTCACTGAGACTCCAGGTGCCATATGCAGTGACAAAATTCATGTTAGCAGTAGCTGGTAGGAGAGTTTGTCCACTGAAGGTGTTATTCGAAAAGAGATAACATTATAATTTCTTGAAATTACTCTTATGTTGACTATTATTAAAAGGGCAAATAGTCGAAAAGAGCTAGGGGGTAAAAGTCCAATTTTGTCTACTTTAAGACCTTAACTCAGGAGTTCCATATAGTGGCACAAGGTGACCTGCTTAGCTTACTGCAACTCCGGCGTTGCTGATTGGACTTGTGAAGCTGGGAGTTGCACTTTCTGTTTTAGACCAGTAGGTGGGCATGGCCTGCGTACAGCCAGCTCCCATTGAGAACAATAAGCCTGTCCTAAGACTACAGAGCCAGCTGGTGGTTCCCTAGGAGAGGGTTGGGAACACTGACCTATATTGTGCTACTGAACCAAGTTCTTAGGAAGCCTTAGGAAAAGTATCCTTTAAAAAACAAATGAAAGAATTGTCACAATGGGCTAGTGAACATTTAAGCTTTTAACCCTTTAAGTGCCAGTCTGCCTAGAAATTTGTCATCCTATTTTGTCATGCCATTTTCACTATTTTGCGCTATACATCATTAACTGTGATTTTTGAAAGGGAATTTCAGGGATTTCTCAGGAAAATTATATATTGTGCAAAAAAAAAATTTTTTTACAATTTGTAGTTTTTGTAATAAAAATGTAACTTTTTCAATAAAATCATATTGCGTATAAAACCCCAATTCATCACGGTTTTAACGGTACCACATATGTATTGTAGACACCCTTTCCTGTCCAGGAGACTCCCCCAAACTAAAACAGGAGATTTTCAGATAAAATACAACTGCTATGCACCTTGCAGTCTTTCATGAAAAACAATCGTTAACATTTGAATTCCCAAGCAAAATATATATTTTCTGGAAGTACAGGCCTCAAGCTTTCTAGGCATGCCAGGCTTGTTAATGTGGGGTACAGTTTTCTTGAAGTAATCTCTCGATGAATTCTTTGGTTGCACAGGGTTTCCCTAAAAAGGAATAAAAAAACAGAATCAAAGCCACATTTTCCTAAAATAATAGACAAACAAGAAAAATCAAGTTAAACAGTAAGGTTCCCCGAACAGAACAATATCCAACATGCATAGGTACTGTCATGGGTAAAGTTGCCAAACACCCCAAAGTAAAGCATGCGTGTATAGGTAATTTTACTTGGAAATTTCAGCTCTGCAGACAAAGTGCACCCTTGCATTTTTTACCCAAAAGAACCCTTTACATTTAAAATTCTCCCCACAAACCATATATTCTTCGAAGGTGCACACATTAAGCTTTTTAGCTGTACCCAGCTTGTTGTAGTGGGTGCATGTTTATGGAAGTAATCCATCAATAAATTCTTTGGTTGAACAGGGTTTCCCTGAAAAAAGAATAAAAAAGCTGAATCAAAGCCATATTTCCGTAAAAAAAAATTTTTGCAAACATGAAAAAAAAACAAGTTAATGATCCCCCAAACTTTACAATACCCAATAGGTACCAAAGTAAAGCATGCGCATAGCGGTAATTTTACTTGTCAGCTCTGAAGACAAAGTTCACACTTTGCAATTTTTCACCCAAAACAACCCTTTACATTTGAAATTCTCTCCATAAACCATATATTCTCTGAAAGTACATACATTAAGCTTTCTAAGCGTACTCAGCATGTTGTAGTGGGTGCATCTTACTGGAAGTTATCCTTCCAAGAATCCTTTAGTTGCACAGGGTTTTCCTATAAAATGTATAAAAAAAAGCAGAATAAAGTACCCAACATGCATAGCTAATTTTAACCATTTTAACAGCCAGTCTACTTGAGATTTTGTTTAACTGTGATTTTTGCAGGAATTTCTAGTAAAATTATATATTTTTTCAGTTTGGTCTTTAACATGAAATGTCATGTTTGTCATCTGTACTTTTATAATAATTTTGTGTGAACATTGAAAAAAAAAAAAAAAAAATAAGCAGCACTATCAAGGGTTACATTTATTTTAAATGGTGGTGGGGACGCCCTTCTTGGGGGGGGGGGGGGGGGGTGGCAGAAATGTCTTCCCAGCATAACCAGCTATGTGGGCTTGTAGACCAGGGCATGGAGGCCAGCCTTGGTGGCCCGGGCCTGAAGGCTACAAGCCCACTATTGCCCTAGCGGGCTGCGGGCTCTTTAGTTAGGCAGCTAATTGTGGCCAGGGTTTAATGGCAAGTTACCCACTTACTGCACCCCTAAGCCTTGTGAACTGGTATAGGTGTTTCATAGACCCCTTACCAGTTCACAAAGGGTTAAATGTAAAAAAATAGAAAACAGAGAAAAAAATATTTTATTATTTATTTATTTTTTAAAACTTACCTCCAATTCATCCCCAAACACTCACTAGTTTTTGTCCTCCTGCTGGTGCTGGAAGCCTTTTATATATGCTGTGTGCCAGGACATAAAGGGTTAATTAGCAAAAATGACATAGTTTTCCCCCTCTCGGGGGGCTGGTCAGCTTTAAAACACATTTTTTTTTAAATTAAGGGGTTCCCACCTTCCCAGCGTAACCAGCCTGGGCACCAGCTATGCAGAGCTTATAGACCAGAGCGTGTAGGCCAGCCCCCAGCCGTGATGGTTACAAGCACACACAGCCTCCGCGGGCCATGGACTCTACTTCACTCCCTGGGCTTTCAAGAGGCAGGTAATGGGGGGCCGAGGGGCAGCAGCGGGCCCTCTCCTAATGGCGGAAGAGCCCAGTGGGTGGGGGGGTATTGGAGGTCCCAGGGCTGGCGTCAGCACCCGGCAAGCCCGGTCAGCTGCCTAGGGCCCCCATCCCCCAGAGGGGCCTACCGACAGCTGGTGAGATTAAAGAACTTTTTTTCCGCTAACATTGCATTGGGCCCTTTCTTTGTCTCTCTGCTCCATCCATCCCTGTCTCCTCAGCTCTGCCCCATTGGTTGTATGTCACCTCTGCCCCATCCATTCCTATCCCCTGAATCCTGACCCATCCCTCCCTGTCCCCTCAGCTCTACTCCTCTCCACCCCTGTACCCTCAGCTCTGCCCATCTGCCCCTCTTTCTTCCAGCTCTGCCAGTCTATCCATCTTTCTTCCAGGTCTGCCTTTCTACCCCCCCCCCACACACACACACCAGCTGTACTCAACCATTCCTGTCCTTTTCATTTTGCCCATCCATCCCACTTCCTCACAGCTATCTCTCCATCCATCCATTCCTGTCCTTCCTGTTTTGTCCATTCCTATTCCTCAATATTCTGCCCATTCATGTGGGTCCAAACAGAAAAACAGCTCCAATAGGGGATTGGAGAGCAAGCAGCCCTTCTTAGTTTTGGCCATGGAATTTATAGACCCCTGACCCGCGACTCTCCACTGCAAAGGGGCCCACTGAGACCATGTCGGCCGAGAGCCCACATAAACCTGGATCCGGCCCTGGGAGGTCCCCTGGGAAGAGAAGACCCGACAGGATTGATCGGGGACAGAGGTTAAATCACACCTTAATTTATCTTGTGCCCAATTCAGAAATAAAGTGAGAATATGGTAATTTCTTTCAGGAGATATTTAGAGGGAAGTGTATTGAACCAGGACCTCTGTGGCAGCTGTCAGTACGTGCTCAGTACATGATAGTAAATATGATATCAAGCAACAATTATCCCAAACTTTGAAAAAATAGATGAACACAATTGCAACCATGTTATCAACTGCATAGTATACTGTATAGCACTGTACTTTGTTATATGTAAGTTGCTTGACTCGGCATGCATATATGCTCCTGACTGAAATCAGCATGGCATAGGGCCAGCGTAGGTTGGCTAAGTGCCTATAAGAATAATAGTAGGGGGACAAAAAGAACAACAGTAGCCTGGCATTGCATCAGCTGTCAGGAGTTAGTCTACAGCAACACACAGCAGTTTGTTGTCAGCCAAAAAAAACATCTTTAAAAGCACTGTAAGGATAGGATCCAAAGAGCTAAAAGAATATATACAGTGGTGCTTAAAAGTTTGTGAAGCATTTTCTATATTTCTGCATAAATTTGACCTAAAACTCACACAAGCCCTAGGTGTAGATCAATAGAGTCAAATCAAAAAATACAATACTAATAATCAAACAATAGACTTGGTAATTTTTATATCCAGGAAGTGAGTGACAACAGTATGTGAAAAATGGACCAAAATCAAGGATTTTCACTCATCTGGGTTTTGGTCCACTTCACAGGGGCATCCAAATTTGGGATCCCTCTGATCAGCATTATAAAACCCACCAAACGGCATGAGTGTGTACGTGCAGCTCCATTAGGCTTCCCTTCGTCTGCTAACGAAGGCGCTCCACCGACCACATCCACGTTAGCTTCTAACCGGCCATTCAGAAATGCTTGGTGTGGGGACCTGTCTGGCAGACAAAATCTGCTGTGTTTCAGGACTGCATGGACCCCTTTTTCAGTTTTTTTTTTGTGAAAAGAAGGGGAGAGCAACATTTTTTCCCCTTCCGAAACTGGGAATGGTATGTGCCACACAGTTTGATGCAAGAGGGAGTTACAACTATAACTGGAAAAAAAAATGAAAATAAGTTGGCCGTACATACACGAAATCTGGGGGCTGGTCTACAGTCGAGGGCCTGGCTCTCAGCTTTATTCAATAGCACGGCAGGATGAATCCTCTGCATAGTAGGTAAGCAATCATATAATATTTGTTTTTACACTTACTTACACCAATCCCTTTTCATTACCCAACATTCCCTCCTCTGCGCTTCTGTACCAGCAATTGCAAGGTAGTTATTTTTTAGCTTTCCGAAAGGAGGACCGGAGATCAACTTTATGAATGCAAAGTCAATTGAGAAAATATAATGGCGACACAATACAGCAATATGAGCATAGGTATCCATTGGAGAAATGTATACCTTCATAATTATTTCAACTTATTATCAAGTACAGATTCTCAACTGGTGCATGGAAAATTTGAGCACAGTTACTCTGATGAGCCATAAAAGGGTTGATTCAGCACTAGGTAGGAAAACGCTACTGCTCTTTGGGAGAGAAAACTGTCATTCACTTTCATTTTCTACCTTGGGGCTGATTCAGCACCAGGGGAAATTCACATCTGGTTGCTGAATAACTCCCAAAGTAGACAATCAAAGTGAAGCGCAGTTTTTTTCTTCCAAAAAGTAGTAGAGTTTTCTCACCTGGTGCTAAATTGACCTAAATGTGCTTTAATCTTTTTTCGCCTGCCATCAACTCATATATTATGGGTTTCATTCAGCACCAGGTACAAAAAGTGCACTTTGGGTGAAAAATAAAAGGAAAGTGCACTTTTTACACCTGGTGCTGAATCAACTCCTAGGTAGACAATGAAAATGAATGGCACTTTTTTCGTACAAAATCGATCCAGCATCGGGTCTAAAAGTGCATGTCACGGGAACCACCTCCTTACCTGTCCTCCGGTCCCACGTCGACTCCTCTCCCTCGACCGGAGCGCGGGCTGGGCGTCCTCTGCAGCAGGCGGCGGGCCGGCATCTGTTCTTCCCGGCCGCCGCTCGGCTATTTCCGCCGCGAGCAGCCGCTCGGCTCTGTCCGTCGCGAGCGGCTGCTCGGGCGGCCTCCTCTTCGGCGGCGTCGGGAGCGGCCGCGTCGCTCTCTGCTCGGCGCGCTCCCGGCGCGCTGCATCGTGTACGCGCGCGCGCGCGTCTGGCCCCTGTTTATGCCCTCCGGCGGCGCTATGCACAGCGCAGCCGCCGGAGGTAATCTGCTCTGGGCCAATGAGCCCTAGTCTTTTAGGTTTGAATGGGGCATCTTTTTGGGTTTAATGTGCACCAATCACGTCCCTTCCCTGGTCCCATTGCTCCTATAAAAGTGTTCCCTCTGCTGTTGATCCTTGCCCGTGATAGCGTGCTGCTGGGTGTGATTTTGGATCTCTCTTTCCCTGTGAAATCTTGCCGTGTTGTTGACCATCCCTGATTGCCGCCTGGACCGACCTTGCCTGTTTTTTGACCACGATTCTGCCTGCTCCTCTGTACCGCGTATCTCTGACCTCCCGTTGTGACCTTTGGCTAGCCCTGACTATTCTTTCATCTAAACCCTCCTGTACCGTGCCTCCTCGGATTGACCACCTGTGTATGACCTCTGCCCGTTTGTTGCTACCCAGTCTAGTTCCTGGTTCATCTGCCTTCCCCTGCATAAGTCAGCATCCTTTGTGCTAACAAGTCCTGGGGGCAACCGTGTCCGGTGAGGCGTGTCTGGCGTCCCGGCAAACGGGGGCTTGCTATAGGCGAAGAAAGCAGCGGAGATTGGGGGTTGCTGATTTATTGGAAGGTGGGCGTCCCACGGGACCTGACAGTGCACTACTCAGTTTTTTGAGCAGTGGCATAACTAAATGCGATGGGGCAATGGTATGGTTCTTAAATGGGGCACTGTCAAGGCTCATACAGTAAATGTTTTCTGTCTTTTAACTCAGCTGGATGCAGCCAGACAACTAAATACTGAAACAGCCAAGACGAATGATGTTATCTTTCTCTAAATTATGCCAAGTGAGCACAAATATGATAAGAAGTGGGAGGAGCAAAATGTGGCCACACTCACCTCATGTCCTTTAGTTATATCACTGTTTTTGAGTAAAAAGTGGAATTCGCTTTCATGTTATAAATAGGAGTTGATTCAGCACCAGGTGGAAATAGAGGCTATTTCATTTTTCAGCTTTCTTTTCTTTCTCCAAAAGTGCACCTTTTACCTCTGTAATTGAATTGACCCTTATATTTCAGTGTGGGAAATGAGTTGTGTAATTTAGGGATTTCCCCTTTCAGTGTAGTATGACCAAGCCTGTTAGGCAAAGTGTCTGCTGTAAATTACAGTAATCACATATTATCTAGGCTTCAGGGGAATTTTACAGTCAGTTTTAAGATGCAGAAGTGCTTTAGACTCCATCCAGCATGTTACTCATTTGCTGTATATAAATATCATGGGAATAGTAAGGGGCAAGTGTGCCCATTCATAGTCAGGAACCAGGAAATGCTTACTTCATTTGGCCGTATTCACTTCTGGGTCAGTTATTTCCTGTGTGCTGTTTATTTTGAATTCCAGGAAATATTTCCTCTTTACTCACATTTGCTTATATTTTAATGAAGGCATCCTCCACTTGTTAAATGACCGGAAAGGAAGGATAAAATAGAGACTGTGTGCTGCAGCTCTGGAAGAGTTATGGCCATCAGAGGTGTCGCTGTTTAACGTATATAAAGCTGGCTTCATGCAGCATTTACTCAGCTGTAAAAGCAAAACCTGCCTGGTGAAAAAAAACCCAACACTGAAGCCAGGGATACCGGAAGAGATTAACATGCTAGAGACTGACATGTCCAAATATTGTTGCGTTACAAGTTGTTGACTAAATGACGGAAATGACGACTGGTGTCACAATGAGTTTCCTTGTGATAGCAGAGAGTGTGGCCTTCAGATTTAAGGAGATGCTTTTCAAGAGAAATATCAATGGATATTTCATTAATTCATCAACTGTGGTTGATTACGGGAAACTTAAAGGAGCACTATCGCGAAATTGTGTAATATTAAAAATCCATTTAAACACATCAGCTAATGAGAGGAAGAGTCACTTATACACCTGAACTGAAATAAACTCTCGGCAGCAGCTGCATTGAGGCTGCACAAATTGACATCCCCACTATGTATGCGCTTGCCAGCATTCATTCAATTTGCTGGGCTGGCAATTCCTCACACACAGGGCAGTTTCTAGGGGAGGTCGAGCAGGGCGATCGCCCTGGGCATCAAGGCCATCGGGGGTGCCTTTGTCCAGCCATTCTGTTTATAGGTTAGGGCCCCTGGAGTATTAAAGAATTTAGTCTGGTGGTTGCTCCTCTTTAAAATATTTTTAAAATATTAGCAGTCTATGGGCAAACATATTTGGAGAAGCCCATTTTCATTGTGTTTAAATACCCCATAGTGGCAATTATTTTCAAATGTATAAAAAAATGACTCCATCTGATAATTTTTTGATAAGATACACAGACAGTAATTAGTATGGTTATAATGATACATATATAATTACAATAATTATTATTCTCTGGCATAAACTGTTTTGTGATTGGAAATGATGAAGATTAAAGGCTACACTCATAGCATATTGGTGCATTGTTATTCTGTATGTTATTAATGGAAATGACTGGAGGGCAGAATGCAAATAATTGTGGAACTTTGTTTAGATGCACTACACCATAGCAGGTCAAACCGTCATAACGTCCCTATATTTTGTCTTATACTTGGCAGAAAAAACAATTTTAACAATCCCTCAGATGTGACACCTGTAAAAGCGCAATTCCGTCTTGTTTGGCCACTTGTGAGGTCACATGACCTGCTGGGTCTCTAGATCTTTTGGATATTTCACTTGTAACATTAGTATTTTGTATCACTGATTGCTACCAAGTTATGAAGTCTTTCTACTGGGTCGTGCAATGCTAGAGGCTCAGAATAGACTCAGTTAAACCGGACCTTCAGCATGATTTAATGAAAAGCCCAAACTCTTAAAAAACGGTTCCCCAGCATCTAAAATTTTTTTTAAAGTTTTTAGTCACTAACCTATTATTCTTTCTCCCACTGGGCTGCAACTCTGTTCAGGAATTTAGGATACGGGCGCCGCCATCTTGACTCAGAAGCATCACACTTACTGAGGAGAGGAGAGTGGGATAAGGTACAGGGGGGCGGGTTATAGCTGTGCTTTGCTCAGACAGAGCAGTGCTGGGGTCAGGTAACGGTCAGCAGTCCCAGAATGCAGAGCAGCACAGTCAGGAGGCACTTCCTGTTTGCAGGCTGCCTGATAAGATGGCGGCTTCCATAAGCCGCCATCTTGGATGTTTAAAGGCTCATAACATGCAGTAGATGCAGGTAGGATGATTTTTAATGTGAGCAATCTGTATGTACAGGGTGTGGGAAACATATAAGATAGACTCTTATTCAGAGTGAAGGTCCGCTTTAAGGTGGCAATTGCATACCCAACCCACTTAAGTTTCAGTACCATCGCTTTAGAATGGCCATATCCATCTTGCTTCATGATCTATCCCTTTAATTCTATAGTCCCAGCTATGGAGCGCTCTTCACCCGCTGGAAAGCACATTGGGGCAGTGCTCAATGGGGCAGTCATGGGTTGGCTTACTTTTGGCTCCATTCTGCCACAGTTAGCATGGACCTTTTAAAGTGTAACAAAAACCAGGAATTTGACTTTCCCAGGTTTTGTTCCGTGCCTGAATTAGGATGCCCCAGTGTGAAACCTCCCTGTTCGCCCCTAAAAAAACTCACCTGTCCAGGCTCCAATGGCGTATGCCGGGCTCTCCTCCAATAAGAGCTGCCTGCTGTGACTACGTCATTTGGCTATCATTGCCTATCGGAATGGTTGGGGCAGGAGCGCATGCATGCAGGGTGGTTTTACACAGCAGGGCATCTCGATTTGGGATGTCCGGGGGGAAAGCCATCGACCAGACCTGGAATCTTTTAGATTCCAGGCTTGCCACTGGTGGGTTTTGTTCCACTTTAACTAAAGGACTCAAGCTGATCCAGGCATCCACAGAATCTTCTAGGTCAGGTGCATTGATATTGCCACAGACACAATTACTCCCCACTATGCATCACTCTGAATAAGCCAGTTTGTCCTTAAGCTTTTCACAAGCTGGACTGATTTGCACCTTAAATTACAGTATGGTAAGGAGATGAGAATAGTTTGTTACACATGTATTTAAAATGGGGCATTCAGCACCCCCCTCCCTGATCCCCAATGCCTGGGCAGAAAGGGTATACATTTCCATTTGGGTGGTAGAGACTAGTTCTGACCTAGAATTTTAATGTAATTTTAATTGCTTCGCCTATTTGTCCTTTTGATGGAAGAGCAATTGAAGAGAAGGCAAGTAAGCATAAACATAAGTGGTCACATAAACATGGAGACTAACCCTAATTAGGATATCAATATCTGAATGTCAAAGGTTATCAGGGGCCACTTGGGCAGGGTGTAGCCTCAAGTAAAAGTCCACCTCAACTGGATTCTTTTCACCCCTCTACTCTTGTTCTGCCCCTTTAATGCTATAGCCTTACATCACACTCCTCCCACAATATTTGCCCCCACAATACTAAAGCATCAATACCATCACGTATCACATACCCACCCCTGTCCATGATCTGTTCCTGTAATTCCACAGCATCAGCTGGTAAATGAACTGACCGGCTAAAAACTCCTTGGGGGCGGGACTAAGGAGCTCATTGGCTGGCCAGGGCCTGTATATTCCCTGGATGACTTTTGGCCTCTGTCTACCGCTTAGATGATCACCAGTCACAACTTGAGCGCCCACTTTTCCACTGGGCATTTCCCCTAGTAGCTCGAGAACCAGCATTGCCATACTTGCAGTCTATGAGACAGACAAACTATTGGATACCCCAAGCGTGCTTACACATTAGAGTGCACCCGCTGGCCCAGTGAACCGTTTGGGTGCTGGATGTCACATGAATGGCACCGTGCGAGACAACACAGAAGTATCGGCCTGTCCAGTGGGGCATCACCATGCTGTTAGATCGGGGGGGGGGGGGGGTGCCAGTCAGTTTTGAATGGGGGTTAAACAAAATGATGATTAATTCATGAGAGACTGGGAGTTTTGGTGACTTTCATTACCTTCTCTTTATATGACACTTCAAAAATAAAGCCCACATTAGGTAACTTGATTTAGTATTGTCATATATCATTAAATATTTTATTATTAACATTATTTAGGCATTTGCTATACATATAAGATTTCAGATATTCCTTCTAAAGGGCATATAGATGTGGCTGTTCTGGCATTCAATGTAATGATGTATTTACTTTCCAAAGTAAATGACTCTGATCTGGCAATTTTGAGAAGTTAAAGATATACTGTATTCTGTTTTAGTTCTCATCATAATGTATTCATTATATTAACTAATCATTACGTACTTCTATTATTTGTTTCTTTTTTTTTAAAAAAGGAAAATCCAGCATTGTGAATTTGCTTGCTACACCTTTTATTTTGCTGCAGATGTTTTAAATCTTCCAACACATTGAGGAATTTAAGGCTATAGAGTTGCAGACAGACTTTCAATAATACACTTGTGGGTCTTATAACAACAATGACCTTGTATTAATATTATCTGAAGGCTTAGAAAGCAATAATAAAGTGCTGAACACGCTTTAACATAGGCAGCTGACAGAATCACTATTACCTAACCACCTTGTTTCTTTGAAATGGTGGGGGGGGGCTAACATGCCATTATAGCTCAGGCACCTTGAAAAAGGTGGGGGTCATGCTAAATATTTGGTGAAGCCAGTGTGACTGCGTGCATTGTGGTGTGGATTGTAACCTGTATCTTGGTGAGCTTTTTAGCTTTTAGGCACAAGAAAATGCAAAAAATTATCTTTAGCATAGCCCATAGGCTGCTGTTAATTTCAAACTTTAAAAATATATCCTTAAATCACTGGAAAATGAATGTACCTAAACTGTAAAAATGTGCCCTTACAGGTACAGATGATTTTTTGGGTGAAAATGTAGGATGAAGACTTTTTTGCATTTTTTTGTTATTGTGAAAAAGCTCACCGGCATGCAGGTTGCAATTCCCACTGCAATGAAGGGCTGTATTTACCATTAGGCAAACCTAGGCCTGTGCCTAGGGTGGCCACCTGCAAGGGGGGGGGGGCTCTGACATTACAGTTATAGTAAAAAATAAACTGTTGGCATGTTAATGCCTCCTTACAAATGCTTCCCCACAGTGTGTACATAGAGGGGGCAGAGGGTGCAATGGGTTAAAGGCAGTCTACAGCCTCATCCTCTCCCCTTTATTGCTGTGGCCATGTGACTCCTCTGTGTCGGCAATCTATAATACAAGAGCATGCTTCTCTGCATTTTGCCCCTCTCCTCTCTACACATTTATTTTTTCTATTGGCGGACTGCGACATCTGGGCAGGCGTCAGCAATGGGCATCTCAGGCAGATACCAGGGCCACTGCACCTTGGGAGGACCCACTGCCCTGGGCAGCCCCTATGCAGGACTGTGCGCTAACCAGGACTAAGGACTGTCAGCCAGGGGCAAATTGGCCACTGGGAGAGACTTTTTCTTTGTCAGTTCTTCTATTCTTTGTTTCTTTTGTTCTATTCTATTCTTTCCTTCAAGCCTTTTTCTTTCTTTCGTTTAACTGTTATGTCAATACTTTCCTTTTTTTCTTGCATTCCTTCTATTCATTCTGTCTTCTTTTTTTCTGTGATTCCTTCTTTTCTTTCTTTCTTTCCAGCTCTTTGTTCCCCCATTCGTTCTCTCTGTCTTACCTGCTTTTTTCCCTGTCTTTATTCATTCTTTGTTTCTGTTATTCATTTTGTGCTTCCGTTCTTTGTTTATATGCATATATTTTTTTATTTTTGTGATTCCTTCTTTCTTTTCTTCTTACATTTTTTCTGTCATCCCTTCTATTCTTATGTTCTACATGCAACTTTATCACCATGTATGGAGTCATACCACATCGCAAGGGGCCCCACTGATATTCTATTGTCCAAGGACCCGCATAAACCTGAAGCCGGCCCTGTCCAACGACATTTAACAAAAGGGGGCGCCAGCACTTGAAGTGCCTAGGGCAGCATGAACACCAAATATGGCCCTGCACACCGGAAGTCACACTGGCTTCAGCAAATATTTAGCATGACTCCTGGTGCCAAATAACATGACATGTTTAAAACAGTAGAAAGCTCTACTTCATAAAACACATTACACTGCATGTCAGGATAAAATGCTGATTTGTTCCACAATGCATATGTAGTATAAATATATCATTTGCAAAAATGTAAAAGAACCACATAGCCAAACTTACCTCCAGCCACACCACCCTCTGCGTAAATTATATTTTGCATTTTATTTTAAAAAAATATCAGGGAGAAAGAGATGGATAGCTGTCTAAATGTAAAGTGTCCCTAAAGTCAAAATAACATTATATGGATTAAAATACCACTCTACCTCTCTCTGTTACTCAGGCCTGGCTATCTGCTCAGTCTAAAGACTAATCCATTTTGGCAAACTGCCAAAAATCACTTCAACAACTCCTACCTATCTAATATATATAGATATATATATTAATATAAATATATATATATATATATATATATATATATATACCTATATATACTAAAGTAGATGAAATCCTGGGATTTGCAATATTCCGGGTATTTTTCAGTACCATTGGGGCAGCCCGATTTGGAGTGCCCTGCTGTGTGAAACCCCGCTGGTTGGATGATATACATATCTAACAGGCATTTCCATGGCACAGGCTCCAGTCAGCTTAGCTTATTAATGTGTGGCTAAAGAAGCCAAATAGGAATTTAACCGCTCTCAGGAGTGGTGTGTAGCACATCCTGCATCCCTCTATGGCTGTGCATAGCCATGCCAGCTATGGCGGTTAAGGGTGTACATAGACCAAAAAAGGTGAGAGAGATGCCTGCGCATGCGCGGTGGGATCACTGGCGAGGTAGTAATATAGGTAGTAATATTTTCTGTCCGACAGACATTCACACAGCTGGGCATTACAAATTGGGGTGGGAATTTAACTGTCTGCAATGTCTTATAGATACAAGGTCCAGTTTTGGTCCACTGTAAGCACACACACACACACATATATACCATATTGTCACTCCATAAGATGCACTTTTCAACCCAAAGTTGTGTGAAAATGCCTGTGCGTCCTATGAAGCAAATGTATTCAGGTCCGAGGCTAACGAGTACCTGGGATGAGGGGGAGCGCCGAGTGGGGAGGTAGGTAATTGCCACTGCCCAGAGCCACATAGAGAAGGGAGGGGTAGAGAAAAGCACTGCAGCAAAGCGAGAAAAACAACGGGGGTCCTGTATGAAGGGTTAACTTACCAGTATCTTCAGACACAGCTTAATGGTTCCCTGATGTCTGGAGCATTGCAGTTTGCGCGACTTCCCATCCTGTGCTCTGTGAAAATCACACACACAAAGAGGGGAGTGGGAGAGACAGAGAGCATGTCAATACCTCAAGAAGACCTTGTTCCTTTTTGAGCAAAGTTATATTGCCAGGCAAATTATAAAATAAAGTTACCTTATGTTGTGCTGCACTCATGATGCAAGCGTGCTGTGTGCTTTACATTGGCATGAGCTGGACTTGAATGACCATTCAAGCCTATCACTAAGAGAGGGGGTCTCAACTTGACATGAGCCTCAGGCTTTTGATTTGTGGTCAGAACTGGGGGGAAGCCCTGGAGGAAGAGGAAGAAGAAATGCTACTTCCATTCTATTCTGTGTCCAGAGCAATTAGACAGTATGCGACTGACACTGCATCAGGTAAGCTGCCGGGTAAATCATTTTAAACTTTCACTGGTCAATCCCTTGTCAAATGTACTTTAAAATAAAAACAAGTTAAGATGAATACAAATATTGGAACAAACATTGGATTAACATTGCTTTTTAAAAATACAACTATGTACAACTTTTACTTTTTGTAAAAGTTTTTGTATTGAGATGTACAGCATTTGTTTTTGTGACACTCCATCACAAGATGATTATCTAGTGTATTGTACTATGGGCCTTATTTATGATGTGCGCCTTTTATCATCTCTTTGGAGCGCCGCCCAATTTGGTGCAGTGCAAAACATTGGCGATAGCCAATTAGCTTTGATTAATGCCCTATTGGCTGGCCTATGTACAGCGGCACAAATTTCATAAACACGCTGTGGAGCTGGCGATCAAAAATGGCGCTCACTTGGCTGGGATCATTGGGCCGGCCAATACCTCGTGCAACGATCAAAGCTAATTAGTTAGTGCTTTGTGCAACGATAGCTAGTGTCAATGTAGTCCATGTCAGGAATCGGCGCTTACCTGGGCCCCGTTCCAGCGCCGTCTCCGCGGCTGTCCTTCCTCCTGCCTCACTGCATCGTGCTCGCGCGCGCGCCGACCTCTGCTTAGAAACTTGACCCAGAATTGCCTAATCCTTCGGTACTGCCACGATCTCTGTCTTCCCGTTGTTGACCTCCGGCCTGTCTCTGGACTTCCGCTTCTAACGCTCTAGCCATTAGGTTCTCCAGACCTCCTACCAATAAGCTTGCATCCTTTGAGCCATTGAAGTCCTGGGGGCAACCGATCCCGGGCAGGCGTATTCTGCATCCCGGCAAGCAGGGGCTCCTACAGGTGAAGCTGGCTGCGGAGATTGGGGGTTGAGGGCTTATCTGGAGGGCTGGAGTTACCCCGAGCGTGACAGTCCACAGCGCAGCAACAGATAACATAAAAAATGCCGGCGTTCCGAAACTAGCGCTAGAGCCCGAAGAAAGGTGCCTAGTCGTTGAAGCTTATTTCTTTCTTCCTGTTCCCTTCTATTGTTCCCCACTCTCTTTCCCATTGGGGTAATGTCCAATTTTCCATTTTGCACCACAGTTGCAAAATGACTTTAGTCATTGTAATAGATACAAAATATATAGTAACATGACCAAAGTAATTTAAAAGTTGCAGAAATCTACATTTCTTTCAGGGATACATAGGTTCTTGGGTTCTATGAATTTTATTAGAGATATTTAAATGTTTTTTCTTTTGGCCATCTGCTTTTCAAGCAGTGAACTCGACATCCAAGAAAAGCTTGCTTTGCCTTTTGCAGACACTAATTTGTCCAGTGGGAACATTATTTTAATGTATGTACAACATTGCAAATATTGTTCCACCTACAGGTTTCTAAAAAACAAAAAATACTCTTGTCAGCTTTTATAATCCTTTACTCCAAATGCATATCTCCAGGGCACCTGGATAAACCGTTGTGCAGTGTACAATAATAGTGGAGAATATGTACATTGCTATACATAAATATAAATACATAAACCAGTGAAAAAGGAAGAATGTGTACCTGAAAATTTTGTTGCATGTTTTTTGTGCATACACATTGCATTTACTGCAAAATAATTGGAAGCCACTTTAAGGAGAGACCCATAATAGGACATATTTTAAGATGTGGAGGGTAAGTCATTGCTAGTGTCACTGAGCGACAATTTTGCTGCTAAGGAGAGGCGCTGAGAGCATCCACGGCGGAACACTAGAGAAAGGACAAAGGTGCTTTGCCGGTTAGTGTTTATTGCTAAGTGGCGCTGATTTTTTTTCTGACCGACTTTGAGAAAAGTAATGAATGCCGGGCGCTCATGATGCAGACTCCCTGTGTTAAATCCTATCTCTGCCATTCAATTCTGCTAGTTGCTTATAGCCATTTCATAGCAGCGTTCTCTACTACCACAACACACAATACAGGTCAAACACATTGTTTAGCTATATTCTTTGATAAACCATGTTTGAAACTTAAACATTATCAAGTGTCAACAAATAAATAACAATAAAAAAAGGGCTTTATCCACTTTGTGGTGCCTACAAGCCAAAGGAAAAGAACCATTTTTTTAAATCAATCACTTTCACTTTTGTTCATTTAAACTGTGTATGGCTTCACTAACTCTCTAGGGGTTCTCTAGCTATAGCTGTTACCCACTTTTCGACATTTGGCAGTATGTAATTAAATACAGTATTTTAGTATCATTTTAGGTCTGCTTTAGCTGGGTACACATATCTTCTTGCTGTAGCTACTGCAGCAGTCCAAAGCTCTTTGTGCCCACTCATGTCGAATAGGTATAAGTTATAACCAAAACCAAAAATTTCCACATGCCATCATTAACACACTTCAATGAAGTATAGGCCTGGACACACATAGAGATGTGCGGTGTCCCTTACATGTATCAGGACAAAAGCAAAGCAAACTACATGCATGGGGAGATGATGTGTTCACATAAGGCTCAATAAGATTCATTATCTTTGGGTAACTGTCATTTCTTGCATTTTTTTCACACTCCATTGGTGATAGCTGTGGAGCCAGAAAGGCCACCCAGTAGTGTCCAACTATAAGAGCTGATTAAACAAATGCTGGATGCATACAGGCAACAATGTCATGGGCAAATGGCCCAAAGAGTGGAAGGCATTGAACATCATCTCCATCAAATTCAAGTTGTTAGAAATCCTTTGGCCCCACAGACAGCACAGGCACAGGAAAAATGTGCGGGTCTACAACAGCAGGCATGTGCACAGGAACAACATGTGGCTATAATAGCAACAATACAGGAGAGTTGGAGAGAAATGGCAAAGCATTTTTCGCCAGGCACAGTTTTGATCACAACCCACCAGCGCATAATGGCTAAACTACAACCAGAACAATACCACTTGTTCATCCAGGCTGCCAATTCCTGGATGTAGCAAACCATGATGGTCAAACTACATATGGGCCCGAGGGGGCATGGTAATGTTGTTAGTTGAACAATGTCACCTTTGTGGGCAAAGTTTGGCCAATTTTAGATTTTCACAAGCAAGGCAGTTTAAGTTGTTTCTGGGAAATGGGAATGTGTAAATAATGTATTTAGCAGAACAAAACACTCGCACAAGGCCAAATATAAGTCACATAAGAACACAAGTCGAAAGGTTGTGTACATTTTTTTGTTTAAATTATTTACATATACCAAGAAGGCCCACATGGGCCAACATTAAACTAAAGGGTTGCACAGCAGCTATCTTATTTTTTGCCCCCACCCAGCATTTTCTAACGTAGGACCCTCAGCAAAGATTGTGATTTGAGAAAAAAAAAACATTTGAATCAGTTTGGTAAATCAGTTGGTAAAACCATTAACAAAAAAACAGATTTAAGCAAAAGTTAATTCAAATATTGGAGCTACAACATGTCCCTATCAACTAATTATATCGAGCAAACATTTGCAATACATGGCCAAGTGTCCAACAAGAAACAGATTACAAACAAAACACGATACAGGCAATTCCTCTAAGGGACAAAAACAGGTGTCACACAAGCATCTTATTGTCCAACAATCCACACACAATAGTGCACAGGTCAAATATGACGACAAGGCAATGTTATTTGATTTCTGCAGTGGTCTTTGGAATTCTAAATGCTTAAAATACAACATTTTTCAAGATCTTAAGATACACTGAATTGATTAGTCAGACTTTTTGTCACTAAGCCAACTACATGTACATGTGGTGTCCCTATATGTTAGCAAGATGTTGCATTCCTGTAAGGAGCGACCAGTAACTAAATATACTATATTTAGTCACTATATTATTGTTTAATTGAGATGTGCCACAAAATGTATAGTACAGACACCACAGTGCAACGTTGATTGCTAAAGTCATATATAAACACATGACCTTCCGAAATTAAATAGTTTAAGGACTTGTACACCGTGCCTTTTCACATTTATTATTTTGGGTTGTGTTTTAAAGAAAGCTCCAATTGTAAAATAATCAGTTTTTGGATTCTTAAACTGTAGCTAAAGAGGAGCTGATGGCCCACACAGCCCCCACCTAACAGGCCGATTCCTCTGGGATGTCCTCAGCCTTGTCCCCTTCCTCCACTGGCAGTGGCACAAGGAACCCTTCCCCACAACTGTATTGGGATCGGGGTTAGGGGGAGAACCTTGCTTCCATGCTAGTGGTGGGAAGGCTTATCTGTGAAAACACAAAACAAGAAGATGCATTGAAGTCCTTGATTGTGCTCCTACAACAAGCAATGATATGCAACATTCCTCACTTACTGGATGCATAGGAATCATAAAGCTTGTACACTGACGCCGGGTCCCGACTCTTGAAGTCCGACCACCTTTGGCAGACAGACTTGGGCTGGAGGTTAATGTTAAAGCGCTGGGACACGTTGGCTCTAATCTTTGGCACAATGATCCCCTTCCAGGCTGACAGTCGGACATAGTCATATTCCTGCTGGCACATTTCCTACCTGAAACAATACAAAAACTGAAAAAAAGACAAAAAATACATTACAGAACATAACATTAACCACAAATATGTTAGTGATTAAATAACCACTTCTGTAGGCTAACTAATGAGAATGTTAAAAGACGCAGATACCGGTAAAAAAAGGGGAAAAAAGGAAAAACGCTAAGCACAATGCTAAGATCACTGCATTTACAAAAAAAAAACTATTAATAAAAATACTAGTTGCCACAAGCGTCAGGCATCAAGCTGAAGGGACAACACGGCATCCATAAACACATAGAAAGATTACATGTGGAAAAACTATGAGAAAAATGCATAAGGCAGGAAAAGAAAATAAAGAAAAAGGGAACAGAAGTAAAGACACACCCATATAAAAATAACAGGTGCAGCAAACAAATAAAAATCACTTACCTTAATAATCTGGTCATTGGTCCGAGGGTCCACATGCTGGTGGGACTTCTTATGGGGGGGGCGAATCCGCCTCGGACCTGCTGGAAGTGCTGCTGGGGCTGCATTTGGGGGGGGGGGGGCATCTTATCACCGCAGAGGCAAACCGGAAGTGCACAAAGGGAAAACAAAGGCAGAACAGTCAGAATTTATTTCAGAAGTTGTAAATCTGCAGCAGCCCACAGGGAAACCGGAAATATTAAAATAGACCTCTCATAAGAGATCAGCATTAGCTTATAACTTATATTTTTATTCTATTTTATTGTGTGCCAAGTTAGAAAATTCTCACTGCCTCTCCAAATTCAGCCTTTTCAGAAATATCCAAAATCATTTGGATAACCCACCCAGACTTTATTCATATATGATGTTGAGATCATCTCTTGTGTCTTGAGTGGTGTTGAAAATATGGCCCATATATACGTAATGTAAAATTCAGGACATAACCAGTGGGATTATTATACCCAACAGTTAGGCCAAGGACAGGACAGTGGACATATTCATGATCAGTTACTGGAAAGTGACACAATTGAAATTCTTTCAAAAATGTCCAGACTGTAACCTAATAAAATGCTGCCACATAATAAATAATGTTTTAAGTAAATTAACATTACCTGTAGTGAAGCATTTTTGTTGGTTAATAACCAAGGTAAACATTATGTAAGGCAAGTACAGAACTCCCGTATGATTAAGTCTAAAACAGAAATAGCTTGTCTGAATCCCAGATAAAGCATAGCATTATGCATAATCATGGACAACTGCCCCCTATAAGAAAATATATATTACTATATTATATATACTCAAACTGAAAACACCCCACAGTACCCAATATAAGACAATATATGCGGTGTGCTTGTAAGTGCTGTAAACCTATATGAGATAAATACTTTCTAATGTGGCTCCAGTAACCATTAGCAAAACAGCAAATCACAGCACCTTCCCCTCTAAAAAATCAACTACTTTAAATAGATAACAATTCAATAATTCATCTTTATTATCTAAAAACTACATATAAATATAAAAATATAAAAGCACATCAGAACATGGGGAATCCCACCCAGACCCTCAATTTAATTATAACCAGAATCAATATAGTGATTAGTATCATGACCAAAATCTCCTGAAATTGCACAACTTAAGCTTTTAAGTGCATAAGTGCATTTGCTGTGCTGAAAAAAGTGCAATTTCAGGAGCAAAGTGCAAAACAATGTGACAACAATCAAACAACTGGAAAACATCACCTAAGTGTTATGGTCCAGGGGATCACATCCCATGAAAGTCAGTCAAGAGGTATCCCCACACGTTCCGTGGTCCAAAATCCGACCACTTCCTCAAGGCATCACTTTAAAGCTTTATTTGCGCAAATAGAGGAGATTTTGGTCATGAAACTAATCACTATATTGATTCTGGTTATAATTAAATTGAGGGTCTGGGTGGGATGCCCAATGTTCTGATGTGCTTTTATATTTATATGTATGTCTATTTGTAATTTTTAGATAATAAAGATGAATTCTTGAAATGTTATTTATGTAAAGTAGTTGATTGTAGGGGGGAAGGGGCTGTGGTTTGCTGTTTTGCTAATGGTTGCTGGAGCCACATTAGAAAGTATATACTATAAGGCGTACCCCACCAAAAGTGTGTGTGTGTGTGTGTGTGTGTGTGTGTGTGTGTGTGTGTGTGTGTGTCTGTGTGTCTGTGTGTCTGTGTGTGTGTGTCTGTGTGTGTGTATGGGGGGGAGGGGGTGGTGGGAATGTATGACTTTTATTGAGTGAATGGTCACGGTCCAGAGCAGCTGAACTGCTGGGGGTGCTGGTAACCAGGATTCTGGATAATATAACAAAACTGGGTGCATAACATTAACCTTAAACTGGGTATAGAGTGTGCAGCATGATGAACACTGTGTATCAGTACTTACATTTCCCAGCTCCTGCGTGGGGATCCCTGGCCTCTGCTGTGCAACTCAGCACTTGACAGCCTGTGTCTTATTGCTGGGTCATACAGATGTCAGGGAGCTCCATGCAGGAGCCGGGACATGTACTGATACATAGTGCTCCTCACACTGAACAGTCTGCACCTGGTTTGATGCTATTTACCCAGTAATGTTACGTTATTCAACGCGCCTCCTGGTTACTGGCAACCCCTCCGCACACCGAGTACACAGACAAGAGCTACTGTAACATGCAGCTTTTCCCTGTGGTTAGCGGGGAGTGGGAATCTGGTCATCCCTGTCCCACATCTAAACACAATCAGGGTCTGGTGGCAATACATGTGCCTCTCTGCCAAGGCATCCCTTCTGTGGACGTACAGTTAGTTGGGCCATCCCCCTCCCCCATCACTGGCCAGTTACCCGGATGCTGGGACCTGTAGCTTTCTATTTGCCACATTAGTGTTCTGCCACAGGTGAAGGGGAGGGTGAGGTCCTGCATGTGTCTTGACTACTGCAGCTATTGGGTGGGAATGTATCACTGGGGCAATGGGTGAATGACTCTGCCAAATGGGCTGCCCCTGGTGGTTATGGAGATGATGACACTATATTTCCTCTCCATATCTAGTTTGGGGGAGGGGCTATTGACACTTCATGTTCAGGGGGAGTCACTAGACTGAACCTGTTGCAACTCACCTTACCACTGTATTCCAGCTACTAAACTGAACCCCTCGTCAAAACCCTCTCCCCAGACACTGACCTGCCAGCCCTCACCTAATCTAGATCCTCAAGGGCCCTGGGTAGGTCGGTGCACCCCCGGGCCACGGCGGTGAGTGTCTTTCAATAAATCCATCATCCATTGTAACCTTTTATGTTTCATGTATTTGGGTTAAATATCCAGCAGCTGTATGAATAAAACCACACAGCATAAATGACCACTGTCAAAATTAGAAGCATTTGACCAACAACCAGTCACAATTAATGTGTCTCTGGCTGCATAAATGCCTCTAACATTTTAAAGCGTGCCTAAACTGATTTTTCTGGTTCCAGGGGATTTAGCACTCACTGTTACCAGGACTTTCTTGTTTTTCTTTCGATCACAAGCTGTGATCATGGGGTATTTCAACCACCCAAATATTTACTGGAGCTATAGATCTGCTTCAACTGCAAGGGGGAGAACATTCCTCAGCTTACTGCAAGATAACTTTATGAACCAGTTAGTGGAGGCGCCTAATAGGGATGATGCTCTATTGGATCTGGTAATATCAAATTATGATGACCTGTTAGGGGCTGTAACAGTCTGAGAAAATCGGGGAGGCCGATTCATCAATAGCGCCAGGTAGCGACAGATGAGCGACTGTAGCGTGATTTTTTCAGCCCCAGCCAGTATTCACTGTGCTTGGCCGGCATTAGCTTGATGACAGCGACTCAGTCGGTGTGCGGTAATGTTGAATACGGGCTGGGGGGTCGCTGTTTCACAGGTCCAGCGTTGTATGTGAGCGCCTGACAACGAATGGCCAGAGCGAACGGCTAGCTTCATATTCATCAACAAATCACGCTCCGAATGTGCTGTCGCTGTCCATTCCTTGTTTAAACCCCAGAGCGCTGGCGGCGATCTGTATTAACTAGTTTTTAACCCCTAAACAACCATATTTTTTGAATGTAACATTATACATGTTTTTAGAATCATTTTGTAATATGAATACATTAATCTCAGACCTGTTAGATCAATTCTGCACATATTTTTTTTTTTTTACTTAAAAATAAATCCTAACATTGCAGAAGTGTTCTCCGATTTTTTGACATTAAAAAAAAAATAAAAAAAATAATACAAATTAATTATGATTATTTATAGATTGCTCCATTGAAATGCATTGGACATCGCCAGGGAGCGACAGCTCATACCTGGCGCTGTGAGGGAATTTGCAGCGGCGCTGTTCAGTCCAGGCGGCTTCATGATGAATGCCGCGCTAGCCGCCGCTCTCGCCGGCGCTAGCCTCATTTTGCTTGATAAATGCGTCATTGTGACCGCCGCCGGGCGTACTTGAGTCGGTAGTCGCCGTTAGCTGCCGCTACCTGGCGCTCGTCAGACACTACCTGGCGCTATCGCTTGATGAATAAGGCCCTTAGTGACTGACTGGGAGGGCAAAAAAATTACATTTTAGAAAGGCCAACTTCTCCAGGTTTAAGGCTGCACTTAGACTGAAAGTATGTATTAAAAAAAGGATACAGATGCCAAATGGGAGTGCTTTAAATCATTTGTGAGTATCAACATTCCAAAATGTATTACTATAGGTAACAAGTATAAGCGACTCAAATTAAATAAACAGATAGAGAGCAGTGCAGTTAAACAGGCAATAAAAACAAGAAAAGAACATTTAAAAATTACAAATCAGTTCTCTTAACAGTAACCTTTGAAAAGTATAAAGCAGCAAATAAATCATCTAAAAAAGTAATATAGCTGGCAAAAGCACAAAATGAAAGAAATGTTGCCAAACAAAGCAAAACCAACCCTAAATGTTTCTTTAAATATATAACCTCAAAGAAAACAATATCAGAACAGATAGGTGCCATAATTAATGGCGATTGGTAATGGTAATTGGTCACTGGGGGCCAAGAAAAAGTGGAGCTGCTAAATGGGTTCTTTAGCTCTGTGCACACAAATTAGGTACACGGTACCAATTTAGGTGATGCCACTGCAAACTATACCCCAGTCATACTTCTTAACTGGCTAAACATGGATATCATCCAAGAAGAAACAGATAATTTAAATGTAAATAAGACTCCAGGACCAGAGGGACTTCACCCAAGAGTTTTTAATGAACTCAGCTCAGTTATTTCCTCATCTCTGCTCTTGATCTTTAAAGACTCACCAACAACTGGTATAGAACCAATGGATTGCACAAGGCAATGTGGTGCCCATATTTAAAAAGGACACTAGGTCTTCTCTGGGTAATTATAGACCTGTAAGCTTAACATCCATTGTGGGAAAATTGCTTGAGCTTTACTAAGGACAGAAGCTGCCGAACTGACTTGATTGCCTTCTATAAGGAGGTGAGTAGAGGCCTGGACAGAGGGGTGGCTGTAGATATAGTTTTTCTGGTTTTGCTAAAACATAACCTTGCTTGAACTTGATGGACACATGTCTTTTTTCAACTGTATTAACGGTGTAACTTTTGACACTGTCCCTCATAGACACTTATTGGGGAAATTGAGGTTTTTGGGTTAGAAAATACAGTTTTGACTGGATTGAAAACTGGTTGAAGAATCGCATGCAGAGTTTTGGTTAATGATACCTACTCTGAATGGTTACCGGTTGTAAGTCGTGTACCCCGAGGCTCAGCGCTGGCCTCTATTATTCAATTGGTTTATAAATTATGTAGAAGATGGCATCAAGAGCACTCTCTATATTTGCGGATGACACCAAAATATGTAGCACAGGGCAGTCTATTGAAGATGTTCACAAGCCTAAGGCTGACTTGGACAGTTCCATGTGGAGTGTGGAAGTTCAATGTGGAGAAGTTTAAATTAATGCACTCGGGGTCTAATAACCTGAAGACAACATAAGTCCTCAAGGGAGTACAGGAACAGGAAAAGTCACTAGCTGAGAAGGATCTGGGGGTACTGGTAGACCACAGGATAAATTACAGTATGTAATGCCAAGCAGCTGCTTCTAAGGCGACCAATATATTATCATGCAATAAAAGAGGCATGGAATCACAAGACAGAGATGTAATTTTGCCTCTTTACAAGGGACTCACCTGGCATATGCCGTCCAGTTCTGGGCACCAGTTTATAGAAAGGACTACCTGATTTGGAAAGGGTACAAAGTAGAGCCACCAAACTAATAAGAGGAATGAAGAATCTTAGTTATAAAGAAAGATTACAGGAATTAAATGTGTTTAGTCTTAAAAGTTTTTCCAGCTTCTAAACGCTGTTGGTCTGGTTTAAGAAAATACAAACTGAAATAAAGCCTGAGCCCTTTGTGAGTGAGTGGGGCCAATCACACCTATAGCATGTACACTGTGTAGCTTAATAACATAATCTTCAATATCCCTCCAATTTGTGGTTTTAGAATTGAAACAAAGGCTTTCAGTCCAGCCTGGTCCCAAAAGAGCCACTGTGGGTAATTTATCAAAAATGAAGTGCTACATTGAAGACATGGAAGTATAATGCTAGCTTATTTCCAGAATTTAAGTGTGAGCTTTCCAAAGTGAAAGTGTTTTCTGATGTTGTACACATGCGGAATTATATATTCCAGGGAGAGGAGATTAGTAAAGGTATTGCCAAATTGCTAGACTGCCAGGCAAAGTCAGACATTTCTACATGACACAGCCAAGACTTCTGAAGGCTCTCATTGTATATCCTGCACTTATAGTGAGATAGAAAAAAGAGTTTGAGGTTTTATGCCTTGTACACCAAAGATGCCTAAAAGTGCTCTTCATCATGTTTGACATGACCCAAGGCTCAGCCTAATAAACCTTATTGCCCGCTGCTGGAAAGGCTGTGGGGGATTCTGGAAGTCTGAGTATTAAGAGTCCATTTTGTGAGCTTGCTAAGCCTTATCAGACAGGGAATCAAGAAAGCCGCTGGGAAAGTCTGTTCAGAAGAGCTGGTTTCATGTGCTGGCCTCAAAATCTAGCAATCTAAGTATACAGTCAGAAGCCAGCAAATTTTCTTTATACACCCATATTTCCCACTGGCCCCCACAAGTACATCCAGATCACTTTCACAGTCCTCATGCTACCAAAGGGCATGATGCTCCTTGCTTACCTGTCACCCATTCCTATTGCAGTGTTCATGTCTCTGCAGCTCCAAGGATGCACCTCCTTGATCCAGGCCTGTGTTCATTAGTGCAGCACCAGTATGACAGGTAAGGTGACAGGTAAGGTGAGGTCTGTGGGAAAGTTCACAAAATTGGACTTTCTATTTTATGCAGTGGAGGAGGTGTTTGAAGATAAGTAAAGCTGGCGAGTAGTGAATTGTAACGTTGCAAGTTGCAACAGGTATTGAAAAGTGCAGTGTTGACCATAGAAAGTGATTGCAGTTTATAATAATTGCAGCGTGATTGCTTTGCAGTACTCTAGCCCCAGAACCCCCAAGTTATCACCACAAATGTTTCTTTTCAGGGTCACCACTTCTAAGCTGACCAGATGTCCCACTTATGGTGGGACAGTCAAACTTTGAGGCATTTTGTCTCACTCTCCCCCCTAAAAAAACTTCTGGAATGCTTAAATGCGGATCTCTGGCCAAATCACACCTGGGGCCTGGGTCTTTGGCTGAGTGGTGGTGGAATATATGAATTGGCTGTGAATAGGTCAGTCACAGACATTCTTGCCCATTTAAATCCATTTGCTCATCTGCATAGGCGACATTTAACTCGTGTGGACGTGCTTGCTTTGAAGACAAGAGGAGGCCTGAGAACAATGGCAGGGTGATGGAATATCAGTAGTTTGGACTGACATGATGACTGGATGACAAACCATGAGGAAGCACAGATGCAGCCTTCAGGGGAGAAGCTAGGGGGGATCAGGGGGGGCACTTGCCCCGGGTGCAGCATGTCAGGGGGGTGCCAAAGGGGGGCCTGAGCACAGGTGAGGGTGCGCCATTTCGAATCTTTGCCCCGGGTGCCAGAAAGCCTAGCTAACCTAATTTTCTACATATAGGGAAATGTACAAACGATGCTGACATTGTACCACTTTTATCATATTTACTTGACAATTATACTTACGTTCAATTCCAGCTTAAAGAGATTGTCCAGGACAATAAAATAGAAAAAACTATTGTGTTTTATTCTATTCTGGCACAAAGAAACACCTGATCGAACTTTGCCAGTCTTCAACTCCACCCCTGTGATGGACCCCCCCCCCCCCGTCTTCATTCACAGGGACATGGCCACGTCTGCCCAATTCACTCCAACAGAAGGGGTGTGCCGAGGTCTGACACCCCCCCTTGATTGCAGTGAACAAAGCAGGTGTGACAACATCACTGTGACTGAAGTCAAGGGGGTGTGTGTCTGTCACACAGAGTCAAGGGCTGCCAGAGCAAACAAGTGAGTTTTTAAGTAATGAAATAGGTGTGGTGAGTATAAGATTTTTTATCTTACTCCCTGGAGAGAAAAGGGGGCATGATCAAACCTTCTGATAAGGTAAGGCTTACCCAAGGGTTAAGAAGGAAGACTTCTATTAAATTCTATTTCTAATCCTAATGTGACATGATAATTGCTTCTCGGTGTCCATAATTTCAGGATCCATGAGTAGCAGGTGTCCTCCTCCATCCTTTGTGTATGCAGGATATGCGCCCTAATGTGCAGGCGCAGGTGGCCAGGTCATCGGTGTGGTATGCGCAATCTCGAGTAACAGTTGCTCCTGTGCCAGCACGAGGCAATATTGCTGCTGGCATAGTGAAACTTGGAACTGCGATGGGGGGGACACAGCACATGCATGGCCCTAAGACCACATGCAAAAATTAGGGCAGGTTTGCCTAGGTTAATCAGCTAACCCTATCGCCCAATCCAAAAGCTCTGGGCACTGTATAGGGAAGATTCTGGCGGCAATATAGCGCCAGAAGTTTTCTAGGCTGTTCCTAATGTGCCACTTTCTGAAATCTGAATTATCTTTGTATGACCTTGGACTTGCTTTATTCCTTTAAACAGCAAGCACGTAGAATCTACAGGCTTGCTTCTCCAGCCATTAAGTAAGAAGCCTGTAGATTCTATATGATTGGCGTTTTCCCCCATTAAAAGAAAAAAAAATCACTTCTGTCCAGTATCCAGCACAGAGGGCCCCCTCTTCCACTGGCAGGCCTCTGCTCGCCAGTCTGGGGTCTTTACTGGGGCAGAGAAGAGTGATTCTCTGCTCCACGCTGGCTTCTGACATCTCCCACCCCACCACAGGGAGGAGTCTTGTGAGTTAGATGACATCAGCCAAAGCTTAAGTAAGCGACGGAACCTGGGTGTGGAGCAGGGAGCACCGATCCTCTGCCCTGCCCCTGGCTTCCGCCGCTCACTTTGGAAGCAGCAATAGACGGTGCGGGACAGCAGCGATCAGCGATGGAAGGAGGTTAGTAGTAAAAACTGAAAAACTTAAAGGACTTAATATGTGTATGTATTTTTTAACATTTCCTTTTTTATTTACACACTTAACCCTTTGTGAACTAGTACTTGAGGCCCTATACCAGTTCACAGGGCAGGAGGGGCTAAAAAGTCACCTACCAGCAAACGGGTGACTTGCTAAAACCCCCCGTCCTATTATTGGCATTGGGGGGGCACAGAAGAGCCTATGTCTGTGTGAGCTATGCGGTCTGGTTGCCTTCAGGGAGCCAGACACTCGACCTCCATGCCCTGGTCTACCAGCACCTTGGGCTGGTTTTGCTGGAGAGGGAAAAACCTACGCCATTTTTTAAATATTTATTTCAGGGTTTACCCCCCAATGGCTGTATTGAGTGATGCCCCCACTGGCTGTATAGATGGATGCACCCACTGGATGTACTGAGGGATGCCCCCACCGGCTGTACTGAGGGGTGCCCCCATTGGCTGTGCTGAGGGATGCCCCCTCTGGCTGTACTGAGGGATGCCCCCACTGGCTGCACAGCGGGATGCACCCACTGGCTGCACTGAGGGATGCCCGTACTGGCTGTACTGAGGGATGCACCCACTGGCTGCACTGAGGGATGCACCCACTGGCTGTACTGAGGGATGCACCCACTGGCTGTACTGAAGGATGCCCCCACTTGCTGTAGTGAGGGATGCCCCCACTGGCTGTACTGAGGGATGCCCCCACTGGCTGTACTGAGGGATGCCCCCACTGGCTTTACTGAGGGATGCCCCCACTGGCTGCACAGCGGGATGCACCCACTGGCTGTATAGATGGATTCACCCACTGGCTGCACTAAGGGATGCACCCACTGGCTGTACTGAGGGATGCACCCACTGGCTGTACTGAGGGATGCACCCACTGACTGTACTGAGGGATGCCCCCACTGGCTGTACTGAGGGATGCCCCCACTGGCTGTACTGAGGGATGCACCCACTGGCTGTACTGAGGGATGCACCCACTGGCTGTACTGAGGGATGCCCCCACTGGCTGTACTGAGGGATGCACCCACTGACTGTACTGAGGGATGCCCCCACTGGCTGTACTGAGGGATGCACCCACTGGCTGCACTGAGGGATGCACCCACTGGCTGTACTGAGGGATGCACCCACTGGCTGTACTGAGGGATGCACCCACTGACTGTACTGAGGGATGCCCCCACTGGCTGTACTGAGGGATGCCCCCACTGGCTGTACTGAGGGATGCCCCCACTGGCTGCATAGTGGGATGCACCCACTGGCTGTATAGATGGATGCACTCACTGGCTGCACTGAGGGATGCACCCAATGGCTGTACTGAGTGATGCCCCCACTGGCTGTACTGAGGCATGTCCCACTGGCTTTACTGAGGGATGCACCCACTGGCTGTACTGAGGGATGCCCCCACTGGCTGTACTGAGGGATGCCCCCACTGGCTGTACAGAGGAATGCGCGCACTGGCTGTACAGATAGATGCACCCACTGGCTGTACAGAAAGATGCCCCCAGTGACTGAACTGAGGGATGCCCCCAGTGACTGAACTGAGGGATGCCCCCACTGGCTATACTGAGGCATACCCCCAGTGGCCATACTGAGGAATGTCCCCAATGGCTGTACTGAGGATTGTTCCAACTGGCTGTACTGAGGGAAGCCCCCACTGGCTGCACAGCGGGATGCACTCACTGGCTGCACAGTGGGATGCCCCCACTGGCTGTATAGAGGGATGCTCCTACTGGCTGTACTGAAAGATGCCCCCGCTGGCTGTACTGAGGGATACCCCCACTGGCTGTGCTGACGGATACCCCCGCTGGCTGTAAAGAGCGATGCTTCCACTGGCTGTAATGGGCGATGTCGCAACATGCCTCTGTGGGATGCTCCTCACTCGCTGTAATGAGGGATGCCGCTCACTTCCTGTAATGGGGTGATTCTACGCACTGTCTGAAATAGGGGGAATTTTAGCACACCATTTGGTTCAGAATATTTTCTTTCTAATTTTTGTCCTCTAAACCCGTGTTATGGAACGAAAAATAAGGTGTATATATAATGTGACATTAAGATACTATACTGGGCCAGGAACAGTACAGCAGGGCCAGTGTGCCCCAAAAAGTCCCGGGCCAATATTTAGCCCCAGTCCGCCCCTGTTCAAGAGAGATGCTTTGGTACCTTAGATATACATTTGTTTGCCAGTACCGCGCACAGAACAGAAGATTCTGCTCTGTAAACCTTTGCATTGGCCGCTGCAAGGCGTGCCAACGGACCATATTAAAGGTGGGCAAGGGGAGTTGATTTTATTTCTTTCTTATTTATTATTTTTTTGCATATTTTTGTGCATATATGGCCATTGTATTGCATCCATGCAGTGAATATACACGTGCCCAGAGTGTTAGGTTCACTTTAAGCATTTTATTCACAGCATTTCCTTTGCACAAAATCTGCTTGTCATGCCAATAACTGCAGACTTTGCTCTGAAATGTATCTTTTCTTTAGGCCCATGGCCTTGCCTAGTCTCTGATGTTTGCCAGGCAAACTTTATGGCAGCTCTTAGTGTACTGTGTATTGCGTCCAGTAGCATATATGCCAGAAAATAACTTGACATAAATAAAATATGTTTAACGTTATTTCTTGAGCCAACAGTCTAATAATAACACAGCCGTCAGTTTTGCTTTTAAGTTGTAGTAAATCAGTCATGGTAAAATAATAAACTTGTCTTCTTAAGTTTACAGAGTCAACAATCCATCTGTATATGTTTGTGTTCCAGCATGCAAGTCAAGTGAGACATAATAAAGTATTGCGATCAAAAATATTTTATTAGATGATGTTTAAAGACTGGTCATAAAGCTCCATGAATGCAGTTTTAGTGGGAAAGCAATTTCCATCACACTGTAATGTTTTTGGAAGTTTGTGCAAATCATGTGCAAATTAACACTGCGTTGATCATTATTACTTTTCAACATGTCGTTTGTTATTTATGTCAGCTGTTAGTTTGCCAGGCCTCTAGGGGAATTATTTACTGATCTCCTGCTCCTGCGCTTTAAGCAACCAATAAGAAGGGGATTTAAAGAAATTAGATTTTTGGTGTGCATGTGATTGGATATTTGAATTGAGAATAAGAACAGTTTACTTTGTAATGAATTTGTGCAAGCACATGGGGTGTGGGGTCTAGGCTGTATTGCAAGGTCTTGACCCTTCCACCCCATAGCTTGCACATGAGGTTTAGGGCAACCTCAGGTAAGCCTGCTCCCAATTTATCTATTGCATTGTATGTCCCAAATGGGGCTCTCATAGATTAGAGTTAGGACTGCACCCATAGAGGCACCTTGGCGTGGTGGTGCAGCTTAGCATACTTCTGTGTGTGTGACCGAGCCTCTGTTTTTACCAGATTTAGAGACAGATTATAGGTTGGTCTTCAAGCTAACAGGGTTGAGTGCTGCGGCTCCTTTAAGTCTTTACCTAATTGCCCTGCTGACTTGCACCTCCCAGGTTAGTTATAAAATGGTCTGAGCAGCTGCCACTCCCCTTTTGTCTACTTTGTAAATGACCTATTGATACCTCAAATACTCAAGCTACATCTTACAAAAAATAGGAACCTAAAGGATCTGTAGAGCCGAATAAAGAAAGTAAGAGCCACCCACCTCTATAATGTATCATTAAGCTTGAATATGCAAGTGTTCACCTAAGAAAACGTGAGAAATCGCAGACCAGGAATTTTTCCAGGGAGAATCCTACACTGTTGCACCAGTTGTTAAGGCATACTTTGCTTTTTTCTGGTGGAACTACTTCTGATAGGGGAGCTGGAAATGGTTCCACACTGCAATGCTGTATGGGTCCTTTAGGTGCAGGTGGTGCTGCACTTCTGTGGGTATATTGCTGGGTCCCCCCTTAGGAAGTAGTGCTGCCAGGAAAAGGTAAATTCTGGGGCATAAAGTTGCCAGGGAGGGTTTAAGTTCCATTTATAGTGATCCCATTGCTCACTCCCCACCACATGGAGGGGCTGTTTATAGGCAGGGAGTGAATCAGCCGGGAAAGCCCTTCACACACCCTGTCACTCACAGTGACATCACTGTATCAGGAGGTGTAAATGGCTTTCACAGCCACCTCACTGCTCATCTTGAAAATAGCCCCTCCCTGCAGCAGAGAGCGAGGTGGCAGGAGCACACTATTGGGCAGAGGTTCTGTGTCCTCTGCTTGGTTGCAAATTGGCATGGTACATCCTCACTGAGGAATGGAAAGTCACTCCAGTCTGGCGGTGGAATCTGGAAGCTTTCTCAGCAGCAGCAGCAGCAGCAGCAGCGAGGTCCCGCCACTCCACTCCTGCTGTGCTATACATTGTGCAGTGATGGCCAGGCTGTGCAGAGCAGGGGCATAGCTAGGGGGGAGCACTGGGTGCAGCAAGTCAGGGAGGCGCCAGCGGGGGGCCTGGGCTCCGGTGCGGGGCACCATTTTGAATCTTTGCCCTGGGTGTCAGAAAGCCTAGCTACTGCTCTGGTGCAGAGGCTCGCACATGTACCAGCACAGCAGAAGGGGAGTAGAGGAAGCGGTCTGTGCTGCGAGAAGCTGCCAGCTTTCAGCGCTGTTAAGACAGCGCCCAGCGTCCACTGCCAAATGCCCGCCACCAGACTGGAGCAATGTGGAAAAAGGGAAGAAGAGCAAATGTGCAAGAAAGGACGATGGAGGGAATATGAAAAAGAGAACAATAAGGGTTTTCTACACCCAGAACATAATGGAGAAGAGCAAGTCTGGTTTCCCACTACCACCCCAAAAATAATGGCACCCTGTGTGGATGCCTCTATAAAGCCAGCCCTGGAGAAAACCAAAAGGTGTGAGCAAATGAATTGGATCCTTTACGAGCAAGCCAATATATATATATATATATATATATATATATATATATATATATATATATATATATTACATTGATGCCCAGTGCTACACAACCATTAATTCTTGATAGCTATGTCCTTATTTGCTTCCTTTCTCAATGATTTAATTGTGTTGTATCAGAGTTTTATTCTTATTTATCTTCCAAGGAAGTATAAAGGAAATACATTTTAGGGTGTAACACAAACTGTACCCACAGATGATTTAATGGACTGACCTCTTGCCGAGAGAAATCTTCTGTTTTTCCTTCATGAAAGAAAATAGAGTGTACTTGGCAGAAACGGTGACTTTTGATCTGATTCAGCATCTTTTAGAGTTTACACTGTTTCCATCATAAAATGTGTCTCAGTTCCTTTGCTAGGCCAGCTTATAGCTGCATTGTGAATGGAAAACTGAAGCGCGCTCTTCTGATACAGCTAAAATGAGCAGGTTTCTGTGACTGTTTATTAAAGCACTGAATGTTCTGGCATGGGAACCATGTGGGTGTTATTCTCACAGTATTCTTGTAGGTAAAATGGAGGACAGAAAATATGGTGTTTCAGGGAATATAAAAAAAATTGTTATGTAAGAGATTGGCGATCAATTCACATGGAAAGGAAATGGGCAGCATATGTAACATTAGCATTTTCTAAACCACACGATTATTTTTATGAAACACCCGCTCACATTTTGTGGGTTGTTGTTTCAGCATTTTATCTTAAAAATATGAGAAGAATGTTGGTATCTTTACATGGATCGGTGACAGGTATATAGCTAAACACTTCAAGAACACCAATGCAAAATGTAAAGCAGGGATAGAACGTTCTAAAAGTGTTGTGATAAAAGAATGTCATAGAAAGTAATGCAGAAATGATTGAAGATGATACTTTGATGGGACTTATTCAGTTTGTGTAAATGTATAAAAAATCAGCATAGATATCTTACAGCAATTTTATTCCTAGATTTGTCAAATCTTTGAGACCCACTGTCCCTGCAAAAATTCTGGGGACACCTAAATGTTTCACTGACATTATTGGGAAGACCTTCCAAATTTAGAATGTCAGTGTGCTTTACAACTCACTCTTTGGCTGAATGGCAGAAATGGATTGGCTGAGTGTTGGCTCAATCACCAACATCTTTTATGGTGCAAATATCCGTAGAGCATATGACTGGGGAAGGGGGGGGGGCTACACCTACTTACACACATGCATAGCATAGAATGCTGTAGATATATGTTTCTAAAAAGCCTGTAAATAAACCCCGCCCCTAAACCACAGCTCCACCACACCCCTCACCCAACAAACTGGTTTAAGCTGTCCCACGTTGAGGCCACCTAAAAATGGTCAGTTTAGCCAAATAGGCAAAGATACAGTAGTTATAAAATGCATATAAAAAGTAGAAAAAGCTAGTTTTTGTCATGTAAAAACCAGACCATGACGATATAATTAAGACAAAATAATCTGTGCAATTACATTGAACAACTAACTGAAGTGTAAATGACAAAACTCAGATAATGTGGTTGCATAAGTGTGAACACCATGAAAAACCAAACACACATACCTTTTGTCCGCCACTACTGAATTTCTGATCGGAATTAATAAAACGTACTGGTTCGTGATACAGAGAGATTTGTGTTATAGACCCACCCTCGCTACATCACTGCAATGGAGGGGGTGTGTTTTGGCCTGGTCATGGCTTCTGATCAGTGGAGTTGTGAGCTGTTCGTCAGTAGACTCAAACTTTTGATATGGTCAGTTTTAATCTAGATTAGCTGCCGGGGAGGGGGGGGGGGGTGCAAAAGCGAAGTATTCATGTTTTTCTCTGCATGCACAATCCCTTTAAACTAATATTTTTTTAGGCTTTTTGGGAGGAGAGGAAATGGTTTCTGGTGGTGTTTGGGTCAATAAGAATACATTAATATTTTTCTAGTAATGATTTAGGATCAAGACAGGCGTGGACTGGCCATAGGGAGGATCAGAAGAACTGCGCTCTCTGCTACCCAAGCCACCCCGGTACCCTGCCTTCCAATCCCCCAGCTCATGTTCTACCACTTTCATTTTTTAGACTCAACATCACTGTGGGGGGCATACCCACTCCTGCCACATTATCTGCCTAAAATAACAAGGCTACAGTGGCATTACCTTACTTTTGGTTATATTTTCGCCTGCCTATGAACTGTCACTGCAATACTATAGCCTCCTCTGTGAATCAAGGTCACTGACCCCCTTAAAGTACATTGTGGCGGAAGCTCAGTGGGATGTTGTGGGCTGACTGGGGGCCAGTAAATCCAAAACCAATGTTTGACCCCAGTCTGTACCTGGATCAGGATATTAACATGGTGGTTAACATAGGAACATAGTGGCCATTGAGGAGGAGGATTTGTTTAAATGAAAAATGAACTACTTGCCCAAAGCTTTGTAATGACATTATCTGTTATTCTGTGCAAGTGCAATATAGGCCCATATTTGCATTGGGTACCAGGACAAAGTGAGGAACAAGTTGGTCCACAGGAAAATATTAACAATACACAAGTAGCATGTAACCCACACGTGCTCAACCCTTCTCCTGAATGGCCACCAACAGGCCTGGTTTGGCATATCTCTTTACAGTTGCAAAGGTGAAGTAATTAGTGCTTAGATGGAGATAGGATCTGCAAAACCTGGCCTGTTGGTGGCCCTTCAGAAGAAGGGTTGAGCGCCTATGAAGTAACCTCTAGGCCAGTAACCTCTAGTCCAGTGTTTCCCAATCCTGTCCTCAAAAGTCCAGGTTTTTGGATCTCCACAAAGATACAAAAGTAAAGTAATTAGAGCTTTGGCAGTATTACACAGCTGCCTGGGCGGAGATTCACAAGACATGGCCTGTTGGGGGTACTTGAAGACAGGGTTGAGAAACACTTCACTAGGCCTGTAACATTTCTTTTTACTTACTTACTTACTCCTATGAAATTCTGCTTGTGTTGCCACATGACAGTGGCAATGTCAGAAAGAGGCACCTTGGGCTCACCAGAGGTAATCATCTTTGAAGCTCACTCTTCAGCAAAAACAGAATATAAAATGTGTTTTTATTAACCAAATCATATATATAACTCACTAAATAAATATAAAACATACAGTCAAACAGTCTTAGACCTCTTGTACTGGCCCAAAGCTGGCCTTGGACAGTGCCTGTAGCCAGGTAACTTGGGACCCACTGGACAATCCCCCGGTGCTCTGGTAGGCCAGTGTGAAACTAAAACCACAGATATTGCATCACCCCCCTCCGGTAAGCAAGCCGGATTTCACATAGCTCTGTAGAATGCCAGAGACAGTTGGCTTATACTACATAGTATTATGTTGTACCCAATGCCTCTCCACCCTAATAAATTCTGCCTTCTATACAAAAGGTTAAAATATAGATTTCAGCAGATTAAACACCAGAGACGGGATCAAAGAAAACATTTTTAAACTTTAATGAATACATTACCTAGATAAAGCTGTGTATTTTTATGTGCCTTGTTCTTCACTTTAAAATAACCATGACATATATGTCAATGTGCACAGAATTGTAATAAGCATATCCCACCTTCTAGATGTAAAAAGGCACATTAGTCATAGCACACTGAGTACAGCGATATTTTTATATAGTGGTTTAATGGTGTAGGTGGGGAATGTTTGTCTGTCAGAGTTCTCTGCCAAAAGCCTGTTCCTAGCGCTGCACAAAACGAAACCATGACCTGCACATTAAACATATTGCATTCATTTTACAGCAACTGCCTTATATTTGTTACTGCTAACACAACATTTTGTGTTTATATAGATATTTATGTGTCTTTGTATACAGTTAGAATTGTAGGAGCATGAATATGGTTGACAGTGCTTCTTGAAATTGTTTTAAGAGAATAACCCATGAAAACTTGCAGTACGTAAAGGAACAAGATTTTTGGCCATTTTTGAGTCAGAATAAGATTAAAGGGATTGACCACCCAATTAAAAAACAAAATGGGTACTCCCCTATTGTCCCCCCACGACTGATTGGTCCTACTCTGTCAACCAGCAACTCACTGATTGCACCCCATGCTGCGACTCCAGTCCTCAGGACTGCTGTGTCCGACTCACACCTCCACCATCAGTCACAGGGGTGATGCCATGCCCTCTCCATTCACCGGAGTGGGTGTGTCAGGCATTGGCACACCCCCTCTATTGCAGTGAATTTAGAGGGCCTGGCCGTGCCGATGTGACTTTAAGGTGCAATCCTGACATGGAAGTACTGCTGAATGGCGTTCCAACGTGGCTGACGTGTCATGCAATCCAGAGATTGGGTGAGTTGCTGATCTCTGGAATAAGACTGATCAACTGTGGTGGACAAAAGGTTAGTACCCTTTTGTTTTTGTTGGGTGGGGTGTTATGCTGCTTTTCCCTCTTATTTTGCCCCGTCACCAGGGATATCCCTCTTATCCCTGCTTTTTTGCCCTGTCACCAGTGCTAAAGAACCCATAAGCAAAAAAAAACTTCTATTAATAGTAGGGGCCCTTTTACATTGGGCACTTCAATGGCATTGTGGTGGAAACAAACAAGTGCAGTACATTACATTATTGTGATACATACATATATCCTTTTGCTGTGCAGTGTAGTGCAGTGGTGCTATATGCCGCCCTGCACTACACCATTGTTTCCTGCCCCCCTGACAGCTATGGCACCCTGCAGAGGTATCAATATCAGAGATAGTGGTGAAGACTCAGGAGGCAACCTGGGGGAGGGATAGCTTCACTGGAAGCCCCGGCAATGGCAGGGATAGACGGCCCAACAGGATCAATGAAGGAGCAAGAGAGGGCAGCGAGTATCTACTTACAATGCAATGCACATTGCCATAGTCTTTTGGCCTGGGTTCTGATCATGTAGCAGAACATGATCAGACATCATGCTATTATAAATGGATTATGCTGGTTAGAGTAATACTCAGCAGTATTTATTTCAAGGAAATGTTGGTGTAAGTGATACTAAATTCATAATTTATGTGACAGATGTTGTTTGCTATAGTTTTGATAATTGAGTGTGAGTTTTTTTAACATGCTGTTTATTTGAGTAAGTTTTAGGAGCAATAGCATGTGACTTCAAAAGGTAGGATAGATGAGTAATATTTGGGATGATTGTAATCTGTGCCAACTTATGTTTAATACAGTAACGGCTAAAATTACTTATTCAGAAAAAATATTATATCTTATATATATTTTTGTGCCATCGTCTAACATTTTTTTTCAAGGATGAAAAAAAGAGCGGCTGTGCCACTCTGCATTCTGGGATTGCTGTCTTTTTCCTGACCCCGGCTCTGCTCTGTCTGTGCAAAGCACAGCTATAACCCTGCTCCCTTGCACTTTTGCACCCTCTCCTCTCCCCATTATGTGATGGTTCTGAGGCAAGATGGCGGCACCCATATCCTAGAATCCTGAACAGAGTTGCAGCCCAGTGGGGGGAAGAATAATAAGTAAGTGACTAAAAACTTAAAATATATTCATTTTAGATGCTGAGGAATGTTTTTTCAAAGGTTTGGGCTTTTCATTAAAAGATGGTGAAGGTTCGGTTTAAAGCTGTCCAACACTAATTCTGTACAAAATGGGCGCTGAACCACATTGTGACAGTTGCGGTAGGTCATCCAGATTGATGGAGCCCCCTAAGCACATACACCCCCACAAACCCCACTTTCACTTACCTCCAGCACGATCCACAGGTGACTCCCTGATTTGCTGTTCAGCTGTGACATGGTATCTGCTGGTGACCGCGAAAGTGGAAAAGATTCCGGACTACGTGACCACTGGTGGCCAATCTCTGGTCTGGATTTCTCTGAAAGATTGCGGTAGAAGTAAAAGTGAGAGATGCTGGGGTGTATGTGTGGGGGGGTCCAACTATATGAATTCCCCCTGCAACTGTCACAATGAGGTCCAGCACCTTCCTAAGGTCTGAAAGGTCTCCCCAGATGTTAGGATGTGTCTACCTCAGAGGGCATCCCAAATCACAGTAAAATAGTAAAAGCAAGCCCCAGAACAGGCTAAAATATAATTTCCATGTTCCACCACCGTAATCCAGCGCTGTGGAGAAGCACATCTATGCTTCACTGTTCCTGCACCTGACCATCTGCAACCACTTGGTGGTCACAAGCAAACGATAGAAAGCGTTGGTTGCACACCTCTGCAACCCTGAAACCGAGGCCCTGCTATAAACCCTATAAACCCAATAAAACTATATTTATTGAGCAATCTTAGAAAATGAGAAAAGTCTTAATTACCCCCAGAATTAATTTTGAAACATTTCGGGGTAAGACAAATTGTTACAATAACTTTGCCAACTAAAGGCAAAACTGCAATTAACAGTAATAGCAGCATTTACAAATGACGGTTGGCCAGTCAGTTATAGTGGAAGGAAATTAAGTTGGGCTCTATCTATAGTTTTATTCTTCCTTGATATTGTACTTTTGCCATGGTACTACAGTCTAGTTCCATCCTTTTTGTTTCCTTACATAACGTACTTCCTTATTTTCAGAAGTAAAGGAAATATAATGCTGAGAACCGGAGCCGGCTGCTACCTCCTCAAAGGTTTTCCTATAAGTGGAAAAGGGAAAGTCATCACTGCCAATATTTTGAGGATATAGCTTATCCTACAATAGCTGGCATTGCTGAGCTAGGTTTTTTGTTGCCATACTAAGATGAAAGAAATCTATTTCCTGAAGTATTGTGTTAATAGTTTGTTGGCAGCCCTTAAGTTAACCATAAATCAGAGGCATTTCATTTATATTAAGAAATAGTGCCTAAAGAAGCCCTTTCGTTATATCAATGGAAATTTACAGCAGATACTAAATACATAATATAGTCCTTTCTACTTGATTTACCATGTGGATCATTGTAGAACATTTGAACTTTAAAGCATTCAGCAATCACTTTGAAAATCATATGGCTAATCTAAAATGTTTCCAGGCTATAATTATATTAAAATTCCAAAATCCTTTCCCAAATTGTATGTTTGTGAAAAAGCGAGCTCAGGTTCTGATTGTACAATGAGATTCTTGGCAATCATTTTACTCACCAAATCTGACCCTCCAAAAAGCCGCCTATATATATTTCTCCCAAGCCATATAACTTTTATTTATTTTATCAAATTAAGCCCAGCCTCCAATATATTTGGCTTAATATCATGCTAGGGCCTTTTGGGTAACAGATTTACTTCAAAGCTTATGGCAAGGCCCAGGTTGATATGCATAATTACTGCTAAAATACAATAGAATTGTGAATTATTAGTAAGGTGAACATGAATCTTTACTTCATGGTGATAGTGAACACAAACAGCATCTTTAACACAATCATTATGGTATTAAAGGGACTCTATAGGCAAAGTGCATAAACTATCATTCAGCAGCTCACCTTGTCATGGCTGCCCTCTCCCTTCCTATCAGAACACAGCTGCTCCTGGAGGTAGAAACAAATCTACACAACCTCTGAGTTTCTTTGCCATAGACAACCAATCATAGGGCTTAACTGGCGGTCCATAGCTCCGCCCTCCCATTTTTCAGCTCAGCAAGTATGAGCACACTAGTTTTCTGAAGCTTGAGCCATCTTTACATTTAACCTCTATTCCCTTTCCCCTCCTTGTGCCATCCACCCTCAGCCACTGCCCTAATTAGCATATAAGTAACCACACCTAATTAGTGGTTCAATCACAGCAGCACCTTATTAGCATTTTAATCACAGTTGCATTAGCATTTGCATTGTTCATGGCTGCCTCTGTGCTTGTGGCTTTGTTTAGGTGGCACAATCACGGCTTTGGAGCCTACACCCCCTCCCTTTACTACTGATCATCATGTTATGGACATTTCGATGGATTAGAAATTACTCTGCTGGTGTGTATAAACTAATTATATGCAATCTATCCAACACTAGCAACAGGAAGAGAGAAAGGAGCACAGCCAGGGAGTCTATAGCATAATATCGGGCTCTTACAGACACTGGCCATTATGTTGATTATCATGCTGATTATTATGCAGCATCACAGTTGGAAAACAGTTTAGGATAGTGCTAAACATAACCCAGCACAATGGTCTAACAATTGCCTTTGACTGCTGTACCCCTTTAAGATTTATGCACTTATTATTCAAGTCTGCAAAAATTATATATTCTCCTTTTTTGACAGTTAAAATAATCTCCACTGTCCCACCATCATGCTGCACCCTTGGCAGAGATAAATATTGAGTATGTAGGGGTTATTATCTCATGCACATGTATGTGGTTACTACATAAAGATACAGTTATGATTTTGCTCACATATTCATGTTCAGTTATGTGCCTCCAAAGCAAATATAAATTTGGCTATTGCAATGCTTTAGCCCACCTTACTTTGCCAGGAATTTGCTGAGCTTAGTTTTTTCAGCTGCAGTTATGCTCTGCTTCCAGATTCTGGTCATCAGACATAATATCTCATACTTTCATCAGGGCACAAAAATGATAAAAATCAGTAACCTATCATAATTGGACTAGAACTCGACAGCCTCCCTCTGAATGGACTACCCCCCTTTACTCTCTTTTATCCACAGTTCAAAGACAAAACATCACCCCTTTCCAGTTTGATTGTAGTATTCCATATCTGACAACAGTTTAATGAAATTGGAGCTACCACTTACATATACTTTACTTTTACATACATACATTTACTCATACATGCGCTACTTCCCTTGGAAGCTTATTACCTGAAACCCAATAACTACAAAAACAACTACAAAAGCAACTACTTATTAAAGAGACATTCCAGGCAAAGGGCTAAATTAGTCTGCTTTTAGTTTGCCCCACGCTGGCTGTCAGGGGCTGCATTTTTTATTCACCGGCATTCTCTGATAAACCCTATAGAACTTGCTCCCTTCTGCTGACTCCAGAGAGAATGTGAAACAATGACAGTTTGCCCCTAATTGGATTTTAATTGTAAAACCTATAGTAGAGGCTTTACATACGCCCTCAGAAGGTCCAATTTAAAACCTTTGTTTTATAGGTGGCCTTAAAGAGACTTTGACGTCCTAATTCTCTGAATCATCTCACTGGACATTCACACCTTTGCTGCCTTTGTAGGTTCCATATTCTAAAAAGAATGGGCACCATACTGACTATACCAATGAGGTCCAACTTGCCAAGACTGTTCTTGAAGACCACTAAGAAATGGAAACAGGACAGCATGTATCAAAGAAGAATGTTCCACTTTCTGCAAAACCACGTGAAATTCCTCTAGGCAGAATGTAGGGCAACCCAGCAACTGCCGCTAACAACTTGCCCTATAAGACGCACTTATTTTTCCCCAAAAGTGGGGTGAAATTTTTTTTTTGTTTGTTTGTTTTTGGCATGCTACACACTGCCTGTATTTGGGATGTCTCGCACTGCCTAAAAATGGAATGCCATGCACACAGCCTGTAATTGGGATGCCCGTACACTTCCTGTAATTGGGATGCTTGCACACTGCATGTAATTGGGATGCCCACACACTGCCTTAATTGGGATGCCCGCACACTGTCTGTATTTGGGATTCTCGCACACTGCCTTTTAAAGAGGGGTACCCCTCACTGCCTCTAATGTGGGATACCGCTTAGTACCTGTAATGTGGGATGCCCCCCATTGCCTGTAATGTGGGGTCTGTTATTGGGGTGATTGGGGGGGATTCTGCAAACTGTCTGTAATAGGGTGATTGGGAGGGAGGTATTGTAGCACACCATTTGGTTTAGGATATTTTTTAATTTTTCTCCTCCAAATCCTGTGCGTCTTCTAGACAGGAACGTCTTATATGGCGAATATTATGGTAACCTAGGATGACACTAGCCTATCTTACCATGTGTCGAGGAGCTAATCAAGCCTCCACCCTGTCCCGTGCCAGGCCAATATACTCCACTTTCAGACTCCAGATGTCTCTTTAAAGCTTTACATTACCGGGGCCTTTGTAAAATTCTTTCACCTCCCACCAGCCAAGTACAGGAAGGCTAACATTGAAACAGTAATTATTCATTAGGTTATGTGTGTACTATTTTTAGACTGATAGATTATATGGTTTTGGTCTGCTTAAACTTTAAGGACATTTCCAAAGAATCAAAAAATAATCCAGATTGCTACAGATCAGTTTATTCTTTGCCAGTAAGGAGGGGAAACCGAAACATTGATTATAATTGTTTTATTATTTTTGTGCATCATTTGTTTCAGTTAGACTAGAATGAAAACATCTCCTGAGCAGGATTTCATGGGTCCATGTTGAAAATTGAACAGCACCTGTCAAAGTTACATAAGTGAAAGGATGACCTTGGTGTACAATGATAATCATAATAATGCTATTAAAAAAGTACATTTAAATCCTGACTCTGCAGGCTGCATAGACAGTAGATTATCAAAAGGACCTTTGCTACTGTGTTTCCTTTCATTGTGTCCTTAGGGATTTAGCTTCCTCCCAGTGGCCTCTATAACCCTTTGGCTTAGAAAAAGGTCTGTCAAATAAATTATAATAATGAAAAATCACAACTGAGATAAAACAATACAGGAGTTTAAACAGACACAGTTGCTTATAATTGTAAAGATAACAAAAAAAAAAAACTATATTCACCTTTTTGTCCGTGCTGATTATTGCTCCAAGTCCAACATAGCGTGCCTTACCTGAACGATCCTGCCGTCCTCAGGGCCTGATAGTAAGTTGCGTTTGCATTTACGATAGTGGGAACCATGTCACAGTGATGCTGGCACATGCCCTCCATTTAATGCAATGGAGGAGGTTTGGCAAAGTGTCTATGCCAGCGTCACTGTGACTGATGGCAGGTGGGTGGCACCCTGTCGTGAGTGTAGATGAGGCTATCGTGGACAGGTGGTGTGAGGCTCGGATCTGCCTTTCAGGTAAGGGACGCTGTGGCAGACCCGGAGCAATGATCTGCGTGGGCAAAAGGTGAGTTTAGAGTTTTTATTTATCAGCGTGTATAATGACTGTAAACTACTCAATTAAGCAGGCAAAAATAAACATATGCTGTGTATGTATCCATTCACATTTAGTTTTAGCCAATTCATATATAAGTGTAGAAAAGACACCTGATGGAGGAGCAGATAGCAAACAGCTGATCAAGGCCGTGTGGAATGACCTGATCCAGAAGCATCAAAACCTCAGGGGCAATCTTTCTGTCTGGCTTATACATGAGCATGCCATGGAGTTTGGTACCTTTGTAAAAAGGGACACAGCAGGCTTCCCAAAAGCGTGAGCTGAACATTTCGATTGGTTCTTTTGATTGATTCTTTCCATTTGGTTCTCTATAAAATACTAATGGTGCACATAGCTAAAACATGTTAAAAGCCAGTGTATAATGATGATAGTGCTTGGTCAAGGAATTTCTCTGGTGCACATAGTAGAGAGAAGCCATGGAACACCTGATCAAGGCAATGCGGAATAGTCTGATCTAGGCCTGGTTTACAATCCCAAATCACTCAGTTTCCTTTAGTCGATTTTCTCCACTGTATAAATGTGTTTGATTCTTCCCGTGACTAGTTTTCTTTCAGATGGTTTGGTTTCCTCCTAAAAACACTGATATGTTATTTGATCTGAACCAAATGTGACCTCAGTAAATGGGTGTAAACTTGTAAGCTGCTAGGGACCAACATTTATGATTTCTTAGGGGGGTTGTGTCCTAAGAAGAAACGTGTTAGTAGCAAAACTTCTCTAAAACAAAGGATGTAAAGAACACAAAATTAGAATATCTTTTGCACTTGACCAGATTGAAATTTCCAAGTGAGCTACTGCAAGAAGTCCTTTAGCACTGGTTCCTCTTTGCTTGATTTTCTTATTAGATACAAATATAAAATAATTGAATAAATAAATGAATTTCAGGGCCACGAAGCGTCTATTCATCAGGTAAAAACTGCATAATACAATATCGTATGGTCTTTCTTGGCCTGTTGCTTTTACCTGATGAAGGGGTCCTTTTTACCCCCATTATTTTTAATTCTGGTTTTATAATTAATAAAAGCATCAAGCTATAGAAAGTGATAGTGGACTGCAATACTTTTGCTTCATCATGGTTTGCAATTCTGCAAACACTGTATCACCCTCCAAGTGAGGACTGTGAAGCCTGTCATAATGCCGTTCAGCCAATGCATTTCATTAGCACCTGAAGCAGTGATGTATTGCTGCCAACATCAGGCAGGTGCAGGCCACAGAAAACAGAATATCATCCTGTTAAACTGGTGTTCTGCTGGTTTTGGAGGGGACAGATGTCCTGAATCCATCTCCGGGAAAGTGGGCACTGGATCTTGCTGCAGTATTGAGGTAAATATGAGTTCTCCTTAGGAACTCCATGAAACACTACTATACAATACTATATATGATTTAATAAGCCTCACCAACAGACTCCTGGTATTTAAATGTTTACCCCCATGGGGGGAGAGCTTCTACATCATGAAACACAATCCTTTGCAGGATTATTATGGGGTGTTTAAGGGGTTGTAAAGTGTTTAATGAATGTCTTGACTTCAGAGAGGCTCTTGAAAAGTTTTCGAAAATTTAAATAACTTATTTCCAGCATTGTCTATTATAAGCTCAGTCATAAATCATGATCTAAAATGTATTACATGGAACAAATCATATAAGGCAACGCTGAACAAGACTGCAGTCCTTTTCATATAAACTAAATAGAAATGACATGGCTTATCTGCTCTTCATTGTCCAGAGGAAGACTTCGAGTGTATATTCGGTAATAGACATTTAGCTTAGCTCCCTGGCTTTCTTATCCTGCTGACAGATAAGTGTACAATAAAATGACTTCAATGGTTTAGTAGGTCATTCTAATTTAATCCATTTCATGACAACAAAGCTGAATTATTTCAATGTATAGATTTAATATTTATGGGTGAATAAAAATGACATTGCAAGCACAAATGTACAGGTTTTTAATCATTTAATTGCTTCACAGCAGCCAGTCAACATAATCGTTTTTTTTCAGACAAGGCACATTATTTCTTAATTCGAATTGAATAAAGAAAAATATAGAAAAATCATTAGAAATGTCAAATGTAATTTCCCTAGGTAGTTATAGAGATTCCATCATATAGTCACATCATTCACAAATGCTCTTACTGTGAATTAACTACAGGCTAATGCTATTTATTTGAATTTTTGTCTCCCAACAACTTCCAGGAAATTAGTTTGACCACACACTATCATCATGTTTTTCTTTTATACATTCAGAACCTGTACAGTTAGAAAAATGATAAGTCACTATCTACTTTAATTGTCATGCCAAATATCCATTCATTATTTGCTAGGAATACTAATTACGCTTTTCAGAAAAGTAGGAGAAAGTGGAGCACAGGGAATCCCTCAAAGCAGAAGGCTTTTCTTATGGTTCTGTTAGATTTCCCAGTTTACAAATATTTTCTTCCACCATAAAAAGGTATCATTGGTCAAGGAAATGTCAGTTTTATCACAGGCCATTCAAGAGGTAATGTCACTCCTTGGAGATCTAATGGCTTGCATTACCTCAGTCCATTCTCGGCTCACAGCAGGATTCTTGCTGTTGGAAAGTGCAAGAGGCTTGGGATGACCAGGTGTCTTTTAGGACAACCCTTCGCAAGGACACCTTGCTTTACTTTAGGGGGTTAGAAAAGGTGGGGGTGCTTCAAAGTATATTCTAGCCATATGGGTGATGTTTCTAGGCTGGCAAAGAACTCTGCTGATCCTGGTAAAAATCACTGAGGATGTAAAGGGGCTATTCTTTTTTTTTACTTCTTGTCTGTTTTCTGTCTTATCGGTGGGAAGGGGGTCAGGGAAAAATCATTACTGGTAAGTGCAGCAAATACTTTTGTGGATATTTTATCATTAGAATGCAAACAAATATAGAAGGTAGTGACACCTGCCATCTAGAAGCCTCTAAGGATCTCAATTATTGAATAAAATGCTTTGATTGTGCTATTTATCATTGCTTTAAAACTTATTTCTTTATTTTTTTTACCCCTCTGTATAACTCTTTCCGGTTACTGCCTTCAGAGCGGTTAAGTCCTCTCGGAAAGGGGAATACGTGGGGTTAGCGGATCTCATCATTGGGGTAGGCTAATTTTAAAGGCTTTGGCTGCCTACATCAAGTCTGTGGATTATTATCTATCTGCTATTGGCTTCCCGGTTTTCTATCCTAATGTGCAAACATTGTGCCAGAATATGATTCAAATTATCAAACTTGGAGTCGTTGATGGATTTCAGTTCTTGCTGAATAAGTGTATTTAGTTGTAGATGACAAAGGGGGAGTGGCTGCTGCTCAGACCATTTTATAACTAACCTGGGAGGTGCAAGTAAGCAGGGCAATTAGGTTACTAAAGACTTAAGTAACCTTGAAAAAATACCACATCCAGACTCTCCACCCGTTCTGGCACTCCATATTATATCTCCTCTGGGGAAGCTTGATCATCAGAAATTCAATCATTTTTACCATAACTCAAATCAATGCTCAGAACAGCAAGTATATCAATTCTCTTAAACTCGCGGTGGTGCAGCATAGCATACTTCTGCAGATGTGTGTGACCGAGCCTCTGTTTTTACCAGATTTAGAGACAGATTATAGGTTGGGCTGCAAGCTAACAGGGTTGAGTGCTGCGGCTCCTTTAAGTCTTTAGTAACCTAATTGCCCTGCTGACTTGCACCTCCCAGGTTAGTTATAAAATGGTCTGAGCAGCTGCCACTCCCCCTTTGTTCATTCTGAATTTGTGCAAGCACATGGGGTGTGGGGTCTAGGTTGTATTGCAAGGTCTTGACCCTTCCACCCCATGGCTTGCACATGAGGTTTAGGGCAACCTCAGGAAAGCTGCTCCCTTTTAATCTCTTGCATTGTATGTCCCAAATGGGGCTCCCACAGATTAGAGTTAGGACTGCACCCATAGAGGCACCTTGGCGCGGTGGTGCAGCTTAGCATACTTCTGCATGTGTCTTATGTGTGTGACCGAGCCTCTGTTTTTACCAGATTTAGAGACAGATTATAGGTTGGTCTGCAAGCTAACAGGGTTGAGTGCTGCGGCTCCTTTAAGTCTTTAGTTGTAGATGACAGGTAATGAGGGAAGGGGGATTTGATGCTTTCCATTTTATTGCAATGCATTTTTTCCCTGCATACAGAGCGAGGTGGATACTTTTCTTAGTGCTTAGTATGCCACTGTGTAGTAGACAAAAGGCAGGATTAGGCTTCAGTGTGGTTTTAAGGGTCAAGTCCATAAATGTAATTATCTTTAGCCAGAAAGAACTGATGTGGGGACAAAGCCACCAAATGTGTGGTGAAGTGGAGGGCTGATTCACACCACCAGTAAGTTACTTGAGGCATATGCTTATTATAGTCACTGGTCATGTAAGCCCGAAGTAGGAATTTACAATTGAAATTTTGCTGATGAGATGAGCGGGTTAAAGCATTCAACTGCCACATGTGTCCCATATGGAATCCGCTATTAGGTGGTCAATGTCCGATTCCCATTCTCTATTATGCTTAGGGAAGGTACAGACCTGTAAGAGAGCGACTTGATAAACCCGGCTCTGTCTGATGGTCGGGGGTAGCTGTTTAAAAAACAGGGTTTCCAGATTTGTGAAACTCAGAGGGGTTGATTCATTGAGTTTAAGAGAATTGATATACTTGCTGTTCTGAGCATTGATTTGAGTTATGGTAAAAATGATTGAATTTCTGATGATCAAGCTTCCCCAGAGGAGATATAATATGGAGTGTCAGAACGGGTGGAGAGTCTGGATGTGGTATTTTTTCAAGTCTGCTACATAACGGCATTTTGGGGTTACCTTCAATGGAGAAGTTCCAGTGGAAACAGCTAAATTTGGAGTATTAAAAAAGATATGCAGAATTTTAATCCAGAGATTTTGTATCAGAAATATGAATTTCGGTAGAATAGCCAATTTTGTTAAACAAATTCTGCCCTACAAATTTAATCTAATATATTCCCAATCCATGAGCCTCCTCCTGGAATGGTAGATAATTATATTTGTAAAAAAAAGGGATCTTTACCCCCAGGTAAGTTATAATTTTATCATCCCAAATAAAGGGGAACAATTGCTGTAGCATTTGTTTAGTGTAATGGGAAAGGCCAAGGGGCATGATACATGATTTAGCTCGATTGATTTTAAAGTTTGAGAATAACCCAAATTGTGTATGTTGATCCTGATTTTTCAGCGTCCACTGTGACCATTACCTTCTTATTGCTGCTTTGGTTTAAATGGCCGCTGCCCGTGCATGTGCCATTGGGTCGGCAATGAAGGTGAGTGGTCAGGTGACGGGGGGGTTTCACACAGCAGGGCACCCCCAATCGTGGTGCCATGGGGGGAGCAGGTATGCCTGCCTTGGAGTCTCATAGACTCCAGGGTGGGTTTTGGTCCTCTTTAATAACATTTATCTCTTCAATGTGGATTAACTAACAGTTTTGTGTATCTCTGAATTCTTCTATAATTTTGATATTAAAGTCTTTTTTAATAGAATAGCAACCCCATTTATTTTTTTATTTGAAGTAGGTCTGACCAAACTCACAGAAGGGGAAACTTGGTGTACGGCCTACCATGGGGGTCCTATAGGAAAGCTATTGAAATGTTATTAGTATTTAACTCCTTCATTACCTGGCAACGCCTGCACGTGGAGTTAGTGCCATGAATATTATAGATGCAACAGACTATAGTAGACATCTGGATATAAGATAGTTTACTTCTCTTGCTACCCTATGGACATTGTTGTTACAGATAAGCTGCTGATGAGCCTTGCAGACATGTGCAGAATCCACCACCCAGCCCTGCATGAAACCCCCCTTCCTCCCCCCACCCCACTGGCCATTCTTGAAGAGCCCACCAAACCGGGACATTGTGCCCGGTATATAATTGGACTGTCAGCAAAAGAGAGTCCTGGTTGGATCCCACCAAGCCCACCTTAGACGCTCCCCCTGATAATTCAACTTGAAACATCGTTCAAATGCTGATTGAATGCTGATATATTTCCAAGCAGAATTTTTTTTTCCTTTCCTTACATTCTTGTTCTTCTGTTATTTTCTCCTTTTTTATTTCTTTCTTTTGTTTTTTCCTGCCTTACCTCCTGCAATGCTGAGGTTTTTCCTCGGTGTTAGTCCATTTCGTCTTTTCTTTAAGAAATGTCCTTCTTTGTTTATTGTTGTCTTTTCCTACATGCCAATACCTACTAGCATAGTGGACCTACAAGGTGAGTTTGGGCCAGCACTCTATACATAACGAAATGGTATTGCTGTAAATCACTCAACATCACCCTCACCCTCCAGACGGTGATTCTTGCCTTTCTTATTCCCCATCAGTGGAAGCGGGAACAGCCAGTGGTAAATCAGGTTATGTTGTTGTAAGACTTGGTGGTTTCAATCGTGTCCTTCTGTTGAAGGTTCTGGGTGAAATGTCTTGAAAAATTTGCAGGTTCTGGTCTTAATACCAAAATAATCTTTATAACTTCTGTCAATTTTGCAGCTGGCAATATGGGTAAAAGAAAAAACCTCAGAACTAGCAATAGCAGCTGATACACATTTCTGCATATAAATAGACCATTTGTAACTACAGTTTACTACTTGGCCAAATGCAATAAAGGATAGACACTTGTGTGTTCTTTTGGTTCATAAGCTATAAATAAAGGTTTGTTCTGTAAGAAATGTAGGCTGGTCCATTTTGCTGTATTCCAACACAGTGACTGGCCAAACCCAATATTCACTACAATGAATGGGGCATTCAAGGCCTTAACACTCCCCTATTGCAGCAAGTAAAATAAAAAAAAAGTTAAATGAAAAGCCCTGTCACTTTTGGCGTGGGGTGGCCATTCGTCCTGGTGTCTTGGGGTCTCGATACTGGGCTAGATGGGATTAGCTTCAGGGAAGTAAGATTTCACAGTTGCCTTTACAGTCCCATTAATGTGCCACGCCACTGTAACTAGAAGTGTCTTTAACCTCATACATTGTCTGCCATAACTTTTGTTTGTAGACATAACAGAAAGATTGCATTTTACCGCATATACCACTGTCATATACCAATGTCATGGGCTACATGCCCATAGAGAAAAAAATCCAAGTAAGAGAAAGTCCAGCAAAAGATCTCAGGGTGCGAAACGATTAAAGCATAGCCTTTACTTTCATCCATACCTTAAAAATTTCCATCTGGTCCAAATGATTTTGTTGTGGTATGAAACGCGTTTCGTGGGTAAAACCTCCCTAATCATGATTAAGGAGGTTTTAGCCCTGAAACGTTTGCCTATTCAGATTCATAACTTTTGCTTTCCCTTAAATCCCCACATCCAGCATACTTACCCTAACCCCCAGATTGACTGAAATTGTTGTGCCCTTCCTAGCATTGAGCAAATTAGTAATTAATTGGCATTTCAGCATGGGCCTACTGCTTCACAGTGATTTACTGAATATAAAACGGATGTGTGTCTTGCATATGCATTCTGCTCCCTGTACTATGATGCCCCTAAATAAAATCCAACATGACCAGCTGCCTCAAGAAGTCACCTAACTGAGTTGAAGTGTTTGGAAGCTGGATGGAGATTCATGGCAATCCTGAAGGAAAGTTAAAGGCTGAAAAAGACATGGAACTGAAGTAAGTTCACCTTCTAGCAGGCATATCCATGTGTTGGAATGGGTCAAGTCCAAACCTAAATTCTATTGAAAATTGAGAATCTGTGGCATGAGTTGAAAACACTCTTCATCCAATCTGACTAAGATTGTTTTCCAAAGAAGAATGGGTAAAACACCCAGCCTCTAAATGTGCAAAGCTAAGAGACATGCCCCAGGGTAACCTTAGCTGTAAATGCAGCTTAAGGTGGTGCTACAAATTATTGATTGAGGGGGTATGAAGATCTATGTATGGCACGCTATTTGCTTTTATTTTATTTTTTTTTAAATTGGCACATTTTCTTTACACTTTCCAGATACCGCTACTTGCTGCTTTGTGTTGCTCTATAACATCAAATCTAAAAAAACTACATTTAAGTTTGTGGCTGTAACTAGAGATGAGCGAACTTTTGAAAAATTCGATTCGACTGATTCGCCGAATTTTCCGTCAAAAATCGTTTTGACCCGAATTAATTCGCAACGAATCGCTATTAAAAACGGCTATTTCTGAGCCTCCTAGAGCCTCAATAGGGTTGTAAACCATTCTGCCTTGCTGTAACACGCACAGGATGCGTGCTGGGTTAGTTAAATAATACTTTGAATAAATATCACATGCAGATCAGAGGCATCGCTAATAGATAGAGCGGCACAATTGAATTCAAGAGAGTTGAAGTGGCATCACTATGAGGGGCAGGAGCCCAAACATTGCTTTAAAGAGACACTGGAGTTGGCAGCAGCAGGAGCCCAAAAATTGGATGAATCACACCCTGGAGTTGGCAGCAGCAGCAGCAGGATCCCAAACATTGGCTGAAAGAGACACTGGGGTTGGCTTCAGGAGCCCAAAAATTGGATGAATCACACCCTGGAGTTGCAAGCAGCAGCAGGAGCCCAAATATTACTTTAACGAGACACTGGAGTTGGCTTCAGGATGGAAGTGTGTGATTGGATGAATCACACACTGGAGTTGGCAGCAGCAGCAGCAGGAGCCCAAATATTACTCTAAAGAGACACTGGAGTTGGCTTCAGGAGCCCAAAAATTGGATGAATCACACCCTGGAGTTGGCAGGAGTTGACAGCAGCAGCAGGAGCCCAAATATTACTTTAAAGAGACCCTGGGGTTGGCTTTAGGAGCCCAAAAATTGGATGAATCACACACTGGAGTTGGCAGCAGCAGCAGCAGGAGCCCAAATATTACTTTAAAGAGACACTGGAGTTGGCTTCAGGAGCCCAAAAATTGGATAAATCACACCCTGGAGTTGGCAGGAGTTGACAGCAGCAGAAGCAGCAGGAGCCCAAATATTACTTTAAAGAGACCCTGGGGTTGGCTTCAGGAGCCCAAAAATTGGATGAATCACACACTGGAGTTGGCAGCAGCAGCAGCAGGAGCCCAAATATTACTTTAAAGAGACACTGGAGTTGGCTTCAGGAGCCCAAAAATTGGATGAATCACACCCTGGAGTTGGCAGGAGTTGACAGCAGCAGGAACCCAAATATTACTTTAAAGAGACCCTGGGGTTGGCTTCAGGAGCCCAAAAATTGGATGAATCACACACTGGAGTTGGCAGCAGCAGCAGCAGGAGCCCAAATATTACTTTAAAGAGACACTGGAGTTGGCTTCAGGAGCCCAAAAATTGGATGAATCACACCCTGGAGTTGGCAGGAGTTGACAGCAGCAGCAGCAGGAGCCCAAATATTACTTTAAAGAGACCCTGGGGTTGGCTTCAGGAGCCCAAAAATTGGATGAATCACACACTGGAGTTGGCAGCAGCAGCAGCAGGAGCCCAAATATTACTTTAAAGAGACACTAAAGTTGGCTTCAGGAGCCCAAAAATTGGATGAATCACACCCTGGAGTTGGCAGGAGTTGACAGCAGCAGCAGCAGGAGCCCAAATATTACTTTAAAGAGACCCTGGGGTTGGCTTCAGGAGCCCAAAAATTGGATGAATCACACACTGGAGTTGGCAGCAGCAGCAGCAGGAGCCCAAATATTACTTTAAAGAGACACTGGAGTTGGCTTCAGGAGCCCAAAAATTGGATGAATCACACCCTGGAGTTGGCAGGAGTTGACAGCAGCAGCAGCAGCAGGAGCCCAAATATTACTTTAAAGAGACCCTGGGGTTGGCTTCAGGAGCCCAAAAATTGGATGAATCACACACTGGAGTTGGCAGCAGCAGCAGCAGCAGGAGCCCAAATATTACTTTAAAGAGACACTGGGGTTGGCTTCAGGAGCCCAAAAATTGGATGAATCACACCCTGGAGTTGGCAGCAGCAGGAGCCCAAATATTACTTTAAAGAGACACTGGGCTTGGCTTCAGGAGCCCAAAAATTGGATGATTCACACCCTGGAGTTGGCAGCAGCAGCAGGAGCCCAAACATTACTTTAAAGAGACACTGGAGTTGGCTTCAGGAGCCCAAAAATTGGATGAATCACACCCTGGAGTTGGCAGCAGCAGCAGCAGGAGCCCAAATATTACTTTAAAGTGACACTGGGGTTGGCTTCAGGAGCCCAAAAATTGGATGATTCACACCCTGGAGTTGGCAGCAGCAGCAGGAGCCCAAACATTACTTTAAAGAGACACTGGGGTTGGCTTCAGGAGCCCAAAAATTGGATGAATCACACCCTGGAGTTGGCAGCAGCAGCAGGAGCAGCCCAAATATACACTGGAGTTGGCTTCAGGAGCCCAAAAATTGGATGAATCACATCCTGGAGTTGGCAGGAGTTGGCAGCAGCAGCAGCAGGAGCCCAAATATTACTTTAAAGAGACCCTGGGGTTGGCTTCAGGAGCCCAAAAATTGGATGAATCACACACTGGAGTTGGCAGCAGCAGCAGCAGCAGGAGCCCAAATATTACTTTAAAGAGACACTGGGGTTGGCTTCAGGAGCCCAAAAATTGGATGATTCACACCCTGGAGTTGGCAGCAGCAGCAGGAGCAGCCCAAACATTACTTTAAAGAGACACTGGGGTTGGCTTCAGGAGCCCAAAAATTGGATGATTCACACCCTGGAGTTGGCAGCAGCAGCAGGAGCAGCCCAAATATTACTTTAAAGAGACACTGGGGTTGGCTTCAGGAGCCCAAAAATTGGCTGAATCACACCCTGGAGTTGGCAGCAGCAGCAGGAGCCCAAACATTACTTTAAAGAGACACTGGAGTTGGCTTCAGGAGCCCAAAAATTGGATGAATCACACCCTGGAGTTGGCAGCAGCAGCAGCCGGAGCCCAAATATTACTTTAAAGAGACACTGGGGTTGGCTTCAGGAGCCCAAAAATTGGATGATTCACACCCTGGAGTTGGCAGCAGCAGCAGGAGCCCAAACATTACTTTAAAGAGACACTGGGGTTGGCTTCAGGAGGCCAGAAATTGGATGAATCACACCCTGGAGTTGCAAGCAGCAGCAGGAGCCCAAATATTACTTTAAAGAGACACTGGAGTTGGCTTCAGGAGCCCAAAAATTGGATGAATCACACCCTGGAGTTGGCAGCAGCAGCAGGAGCAGCCCAAATATACACTGGAGTTGGCTTCAGGAGCCCAAAAATTGGATGAATCACACCCTGGAGTTGGCAGGAGTTGGCAGCAGCAGCAGCAGGAGCCCAAATATTACTTTAAAGAGACCCTGGGGTTGGCTTCAGGAGCCCAAAAATTGGATGAATCACACCCTGGAGTTGGCAGCAGCAGCAGCAGGAGCCCAAATATTACTTTAAAGAGACACTGGGGTTGGCTTCAGGAGCCCAAAAATTGGATGATTCACACCCTGGAGTTGGCAGCAGCAGCAGCAGGAGCAGCCCAAACATTACTTTAAAGAGACACTGGGGTTGGCTTCAGGAGCCCAAAAATTGGATGAATCACACCCTGGAGTTGGCAGCAGCAGCAGGAGCAGCCCAAATATACACTGGAGTTGGCTTCAGGAGCCCAAATATTGGATGAATCACACCCTGGAGTTGGCAGGAGTTGGCAGCAGCAGCAGCAGGAGCCCAAATATTACTTTAAAGAGACACTGGGGTTGGCTTCAGGAGCCCAAAAATTGGATGATTCACACCCTGGAGTTGGCAGCAGCAGCAGGAGCCCAAACATTACTTTAAAGAGACATTGGGGTTGGCTTCAGGAGCCCAAAAATTGGATGAATCACACCCTGGAGTTGGCAGCAGCAGCAGCAGCAGCCCAAACATTACTTTAAAGAGACACTGGGGTTGGCTTCAGGAGCCCAAAAATTGGATGAATCACACACTGGAGTTGGCAGCAGCAGCAGCAGGAGCCCAAATATTACTTTAAAGAGACCCTGGGGTTGGCTTCAGGAGCCCAAAAATTGGATGAATCACACACTGGAGTTGGCAGCAGCAGCAGCAGCAGGAGCCCAAATATTACTTTAAAGAGACACTGGGGTTGGCTTCAGGAGCCCAAAAATTGGATGATTCACACCCTGGAGTTGGCAGCAGCAGCAGGAGCAGCCCAAACATTACTTTAAAGAGACACTGGGGTTGGCTTCAGGAGCCCAAAAATTGGATGATTCACACCCTGGAGTTGGCAGCAGCAGCAGGAGCAGCCCAAATATTACTTTAAAGAGACACTGGGGTTGGCTTCAGGAGCCCAAAAATTGGCTGAATCACACCCTGGAGTTGGCAGCAGCAGCAGGAGCCCAAACATTACTTTAAAGAGACACTGGAGTTGGCTTCAGGAGCCCAAAAATTGGATGAATCACACCCTGGAGTTGGCAGCAGCAGCAGCCGGAGCCCAAATATTACTTTAAAGAGACACTGGGGTTGGCTTCAGGAGCCCAAAAATTGGATGATTCACACCCTGGAGTTGGCAGCAGCAGCAGGAGCCCAAACATTACTTTAAAGAGACACTGGGGTTGGCTTCAGGAGGCCAGAAATTGGATGAATCACACCCTGGAGTTGCAAGCAGCAGCAGGAGCCCAAATATTACTTTAAAGAGACACTGGAGTTGGCTTCAGGAGCCCAAAAATTGGATGAATCACACCCTGGAGTTGGCAGCAGCAGCAGGAGCAGCCCAAATATACACTGGAGTTGGCTTCAGGAGCCCAAAAATTGGATGAATCACACCCTGGAGTTGGCAGGAGTTGGCAGCAGCAGCAGCAGGAGCCCAAATATTACTTTAAAGAGACCCTGGGGTTGGCTTCAGGAGCCCAAAAATTGGATGAATCACACACTGGAGTTGGCAGCAGCAGCAGCAGGAGCCCAAATATTACTTTAAAGAGACACTGGGGTTGGCTTCAGGAGCCCAAAAATTGGATGATTCACACCCTGGAGTTGGCAGCAGCAGCAGCAGGAGCAGCCCAAACATTACTTTAAAGAGACACTGGGGTTGGCTTCAGGAGCCCAAAAATTGGATGAATCACACCCTGGAGTTGGCAGCAGCAGCAGGAGCAGCCCAAATATACACTGGAGTTGGCTTCAGGAGCCCAAAAATTGGATGAATCACACCCTGGAGTTGGCAGGAGTTGGCAGCAGCAGCAGCAGGAGCCCAAATATTACTTTAAAGAGACACTGGGGTTGGCTTCAGGAGCCCAAAAATTGGATGATTCACACCCTGGAGTTTGCAGCAGCAGCAGGAGCCCAAACATTACTTTAAAGAGACATTGGGGTTGGCTTCAGGAGCCCAAAAATTGGATGAATCACACCCTGGAGTTGGCAGCAGCAGCAGCAGCAGCCCAAACATTACTTTAAAGAGACACTGGGGTTGGCTTCAGGAGCCCAAAAATTGGATGAATCACACACTGGAGTTGGCAGCAGCAGCAGCAGCAGGAGCCCAAATATTACTTTAAAGAGACACTGGGGTTGGCTTCAGGAGCCCAAAAATTGGATGAATCACACCCTGGAGTTGGCAGGAGTTGGCAGCAGCAGCAGCAGGAGCCCAAATATTACTTTAAAGAGACCCTGGGGTTGGCTTCAGGGGCCCAAAAATTGGCTGAATCACACCCTGGAGTTGGCAGCAGCAGCAGGAGCCCAAACATTACTTTAAAGAGACACTGGAGTTGGCTTCAGGAGCCCAAAAATTGGATGAATCACACCCTGGAGTTGGCAGCAGCAGCAGCAGCAGGAGCCCAAATATTACTTTAAAGAGACACTGGGGTTGGCTTCAGGAGCCCAAAAATTGGTTGATTCACACCCTGGAGTTGGCAGCAGCAGCAGGAGCCCAAACATTACTTTAAAGAGACACTGGGGTTGGCTTCAGGAGGCCAAAAATTGGATGAATCACACCCTGGAGTTGCAAGCAGCAGCAGGAGCCCAAATATTACTTTAAAGAGACACTGGAGTTGGCTTCAGGAGCCCAAAAATTGGATGAATCACACCCTGGAGTTGGCAGCAGCAGCAGGAGCAGCCCAAATATACACTGGAGTTGGCTTCAGGAGCCCAAAAATTGGATAAATCACACCCTGGAGTTGGCAGGAGTTGACAGCAGCAGCAGCAGCAGGAGCCCAAATATTACTTTAAAGAGACCCTGGGGTTGACTTCAGGAGCCCAAAAATTGGCTGAATCACACCCTGGAGTTGGCAGCAGCAGCAGGAGCAGCCCAAATATTACTTTAAAGAAACACTGGGGTTGGCTTCAGGAGGCCAAAAATTGGATGAATCACACCCTGGAGTTGGCAGCAGCAGCAGGAGCAGCCCAAATATTACTTTAAAGAGACACTGGGGTTGGCTTCAGGAGGCCAAAAATTGGATGAATCACACACTGGAGTTGGCAGCAGCAGCAGCAGCAAGAGCCCAAATATTACTTTAAAGAGATACTGGGGTTGGCTTCAGGAGGCCAAAAATTGGATGAATCACACCCTGGAGTTGGCAGCAGCAGCAGCAGGAGCCCAAACATTGGCTGAAAGAGACACTGGGGTTGGCTTCAGGAGCCCAAAAATTGGATGAATCACACCCTGGAGTTGCAAGCAGCAGCAGGAGCCCAAATATTACTTTAAAGAGACACTGGAGTTGGCTTCAGGAGCCCAAAAATTGGATGATTCACACCCTGGAGTTGGCAGCAGCAGCAGGAGCAGCCCAAATATTACTTTAAAGAGACACTGGGGTTGGCTTCAGGAGGCCAAATATTGGATGAATCACACCCTGGAGTTGCAAGCAGCAGCAGGAGCCCAAATATTACTTTAAAGAGACCCTGGGGTTGGCTTCAGGAGCCCAAAAATTGGATGATTCACACCCTGGAGTTGGCAGCAGCAGCAGCAGGAGCCCAAATATACACTGGAGTTGGCTTCAGGAGCCCAAAAATTGGATGATTCACACCCTGGAGTTGACATCAGCAGGAGCCCAAAAATTGGCCTAAAGACATAAATATGTTTTGCACCATTTGGAAAGTGTAAAACGTGGCACCATGCTGAATCTAGTCGCATGCATCAGGCATTGGTGGGTGGAAATCCTGGCTGATCTATCCCTGATTCATTTTGACAAAGGTGAGTCTCTCCACATTTTTAGTTGACAGACGAGTTCTCCTCGCCGTAACTATGGCCCCCGCCGCACTAAACACCCGCTCAGATGGCACGCTACTTGCCGGGCAGGACAGCTTTTCCAAACTCTGCTAGTTGCGGCCACAAATCAAGTTTGGCTGCCCAGAAGTCCAGCGGATCCTCAAGGTGTGTTGGCATGGTCATGTCAAAGTATGACATGACCTGCTGGTTCAGGTCCTGCTCCAGGTCTTCCTGCTGCTCATGAGTAGCCTCACTATGCGGGTGTAGAAAGCTACTCATTAGCGACTGAAGACTGAGGCTGCTGCTGCTGATGGAGCTGCTGCTGCTGCTCCTGCCAACCCCCCCAGCGGCCATGGCAGTGGAAGGTGAGCGCAGAGGTCCCCTCGAGTCAGACCTGCGAGAGTATGGACCATGGTGCAGATAGGCATCGGCCAACTGCCTATGTAGAATGTCTTTGTAGTAGTTCAGTTTGTCCTCCCTCTCGGTGGGTTTAAAAAATGCCCCCATTTTGTGCCGGAAGCGAGGGTCCAATAAGGTGGACAGCCAGAAGTCATCCCGCCGACAGATGGAAACAATTCTGGGGTTACTACGCAAGCACGTGAGCATGCTTCGTGCCATTTGCGCAAGTGACTCGGATGGACTACCTGTCTCCATCTCCACTGCATACTGCCACGGTGTGCCCGGGTCCTCTGTCTCGCCTTCCTCAAAAACCTCTAGCTCCTCTGGCTGCTCCTGCTCCTCCTCTCCTGTCCGCTGACTAGATAAACCAGCCATTTCGCCAAGCCTAAACTGTGTTTCGCTGGGCAACTCCTCCTCCTCCTCTTCCTCCTCCTCCTCCAGTTCAGCTCCAACGGGGTTCATGTGGCCGTAAGATGTAAACGCCATGTCTCCAGTGCCCTGACCAGCCATGGTTTCCAACATGTGCTGTAGTACATGAAGCAGTGGAATCACGTCGTTCATCCCGTAATCCTGCCGACTGACAAATAAAGTGGCTTCCTCAAAGGGCCTGAGCAAACGACAGGTGTCACGTATGAGCTGCCACTGGTTGACATTGAAGTTACACAGGGGAGTCCCCCTATCTGCTTGGATCATCAGGAAATCCGTGATGGCTTTTCTCTGTTCATATAATCGGTCCAACATGTGAAGGGTGGAATTCCAACGGGTGGAAACATCGCAAATCAGACTATCCCCTCGATTCAAAGAGGAAAAGTTAATTGATTTCGTATCGAAAATCGTAAGTTTGGGTGGGTGTTAGTCATTTTTTCCTGTTTTTTTGGCCATTTCCGACTCACACGAGCCTACGTACGAATGCGTATATGCTCTTACGATCAGCGGAAGTTCGTTCCTAAATTTTAGGATCAAAACGTAAAACTTAGGATCAAATCCTAAAACTTACGATCAAAACGTAAAACTTAGGATAATTGGATGTGTTTAGGTGTGATTCAGAGAAACCTCTAAACGCGTTTTAAAAGAAAGCCACAGCCGACACCTTTTAGCAGCCGGATTGCTGTTCGTGAACAGGTTTTTTGGCTATGTGGAGGAGTCTGCGCGTCTTGTGCTCCAATGAACTGCATGTATCAGCATGGCCGAGGCCATTAATTGTATGGCAATGCATGCCTGATTTAATACATTTCATGTATGCCTTATAAAATCATTTTAATGTGGACCTTAATTAGTCCTTTGCATGTAAACCTTTATTTTGCAATATATTTGCGTTAATTAAAGAAACTTATGTCCTTTGTTATTTATTTTAAAATTGATGTACTAGAATAATATTTTTAGATAGCATTTATTGGTGTAGTTGTTTACCTTTGCTTTGTTTAATTATTTAAGCACATCTTTGGTCAGATGCATCACACTTACTGAGGAGAGGAGAGCGGGATAAAGTGCAGGATGTGGGTTACTGCTGTATTTTGCCCCCAGAGCTGGGGGCACGGACAGTCACAAGGCCCTTTCTGTTTGCAGGCTGCCCGATAATACCTGAGCCGCCATCTTGGCTGTTTCGAGGCTCATAACATGCAGAAGTTGCTGGGTTTGAGAGCAATCTGTATGTAGAGGGTGTGGGTAACCACACCCAAAATTTAAAGTTGTACCATTTGAAGCCAAAATATTAAAATTAAATCCACAAGTAAAAAATGCAAGTTAAGTAAAAATTAAACAAAGTAAGATTTACTTATGCAAATGCATTCATTAATGGTTGGTTACTACAAAATGAATGAAATAAAGAAAAATAAAAGAACAAATATTTAGAATGCACTTTAATGAGGTAAGTTTGTAGTGCGGAGCCGCAAGATCAGAAGGATTTACGTCCAGACAAAAAAGGAAAAAGGGCAAAACCAATGTTGCAACCTGAGAAATGAAACGGAAAAATCAGGATGGAAACTGACATAGGTCTGATTCCCGAACTGCCATACGAACGGACGTATATTTTAGGATAGAAACGTATTTGCTTATAGAATCACTCGCAAGTTCATACGAACGCACGAGCGGACGTGAAAAATAGGATGATCGTGACCCAAATCCAAGCTGTTACATGTTTCTTTGAATCAACCCATATGTTGGGGGATACCATTCTGACGCTGTAGCTCAAGAAGGGTGTGTTTGGCGGTGTATGAGTGGCTGAAGTGCATGCAAAGTTTCCTTGAAGTTGTTAGGATGTCTTGCAGATGGGGGGAACACTTCAGAAACCGCTTGACAACCAGATTGAAGACGTGAGCCATGCAGGGGGCATGGGTCAGGCTTCCTTGGCGCAGCGCAGACAAAATGTTCTTCCCATTGTCGGTAACCATGATTCCCATTTTAAGTTTTCTTGGAGTAAGCCATGTTTGGATTTCCTGATGAATACATTTAAGCAGTTCCTCCCCTGTGTGACTCCGTTCGCCAAGACAAACCATGTGAAGCACTGCGTGACACCTCCGTGCCCTGCACACATGGTAGACTGGAGGGGCACTGAGACTTGAGCCTACAGTGGAGGGTGAGGAGATGGCGGAGGATGAGGAGGCCGAGTCGCACGGTGTCACAGGCCCAACGGGCAGGGAGCGCGGAGGCCGAAGCGGCGTGACCTGTCCAAGTTGCTGCTGCTGCTGCAAGGGGACCACATTCACCCAGTGGGCCGTAAACGACATGTACTGTCCCTGACCGTAGTTACAGCTCCAGATGTCGGCGCTGCCATGCACTTTGCTACACACCGACAGGCTCAAGGACTGGCCCACCTTCTGTTCAACAAAAGTGTGCAGTGCTGGTACTGCCTTCTTGGCAAAGAAATGACGGCTTGGGACTCTCCACCTCGGCTCGGCACAAGCCATCAGTTCTCTGAAAGGTGCAGATTCCACCACCTGAAAAGGGAGCGACTGCAGCACCAGCAACTTGGACAGGAGCACATTCAGCTTCTGCACCGTAAGATGAGTGGGCGCATACTGCTGTCTCTTGGACATGGCTTCGCTGATGGATTGCTGGCGGGATGCATGACTTGGAGGAGGAGGAGGAGAAGCAGGAGCGACAGAGGATGGGTATGACGCACAGCTGCCTTCGGCTGAGGTGCTGGAGCCTTGGCTGGCAGAAATTGGGAGCTCACTTGGTGAGGAAGCAGACTGGACCACCCCTTGGGAGCCTCGGTTCTCCCAGGTCGCTTTATGGTGACGCATCATATGTTGACGCAGGGCCGTGGTGCCAACATTTGGACCCTGGCCACGCTTCACCTTTTGCCTACATATCTTGCATGTGGCTATGTTACCCTCCTGCGGATGCTTCAGGAAAAACTGCCACACTGCCGAGTAGCTACTTTTCCCACCCCCTGGCCTCACTGATTCACTGCTGCTGTTGCCAACTCCAGGAACCCCTGCTCCACTACCTCCCGATAAGGTAGACTGCCGCACAGCAGGTGCTCTACCCCGGCCCCGGCCGGCTCCAGCCTTTGGAATTGTACCCCCATGCTGACTGCTACCACCTTGCTGCCTCAGCTGCTGACTCCGGGGCAACCTGTGCCCCTCTTCTCCTGATGATGACGATGAAGCCCCTTCATCACCCGGCTCCCAAGTGCGATCGGCTTCATCGTCATCATCATTATCACCGAGTTGTGGCTGTACGTCACTGATGTTCGTGGATTCGTCAACAGTGTCTGGCGCAGGAGCTGGAACGCTCGCAGCACCCACGACACTGTCCACATCACTATTTGTCTGCCTAGCTAGAGAAGCCACCTCCATTTCTTGGCTGGGCAGTAGCTGCTGACTGTCCTCTATCTGATGGTCCTCCTCACTAAAGAGTGGAGCTGAACCCAAAGCATAGGATACGTCACTGGGGGAGGGAACGGCGTAGGACAGAGGCAATGGGAGGACAGGGACTGCTCTCGGGGCATGCCAACTCAGGGTTGTGTCAGAGGAACCTACCGACCCTAGACTGGGGGTCTCAGACGTAAGTTGTGATGATGTTGTTGATGAGCGCGTCAACCAATCTACCACGGCAGATGCGTTACTGGTGGAGACCCGACCGCTAGCAGATACTGGCAGATTAGGTCTCTCAGCGTGACTCCTGCTGCTACTGGCCCCCAGTCTGATGCGAGCTCTGCCTGCGGAATCTTGGCCTCTGCCACTCCTCTTTTCACTTCCAGGCACTTGTCTGCCCGACATAGTCTAACTGGCGTGGTAGTAGGTGATATTTTAAGAACCCCCAGGCAGCGGTGGGTCTATATGAAACAGAATATAATGCACACCAAAAGTGAGCAGTAACACTCAGCCTCCAACAGGCCTGCTTAGTGTAAATAAGAGAGCTGCTTAGTGTAAATAAAGAGGGTATGGTATGTTACAGAATGGGATGCCCCAACAGGAGTGCACCTGGCAGGCAGCAGTAAGTCTATGCACAGCAAAAGTGTCTTTATCAGGCCTAATTTCAATTAGAATAAGTGCAAATGGTTATGGTCTTAAATAGAGGCTGGTGTAGTCACAGAATGGGATGCCACAACAGGAGTGCACCTGGGACCAGTAGTAGCATGCACAGCAAAAGTGTCTTTATCAGGCCTAATTTCAATTAGAATAAGTGCAAATGGTTATGGTCTTAAATAGAGGCTGGTGTAGTCACAGAATGGGATGCCACAACAGGAGTGCACCTGGCAGGGACCAGTAGTGCTATGCACAGCAAAAGTGTCTTTATCAGGCCTAATTTCAATTAGAATAAATGCAAATGGTTATGGTCTTAAATAGAGGCTGGTGTAGTCACAGAATGGGATGCCCCAAAAAGGAGTGCACCTGGCAGGCAGCAGTAAGAATATGCACAGCAAAAGTGTCTTTATCAGGCCTAATTTCAATTCGAATAAGTGCAAATGGTTATATGGTCTTAAATAGAGGCTGCTGTAGTCACAGAATGGGATGCCCCAAAAAGGAGTGCACCTGGCAGGCAGCAGTAAGAATATGCACAGCAAAAGTGTCTTTATCAGGCCTAGTTTCAATTAGAATAAGTGCAAATGGTTATATGGTCTTAAATAGAGGCTGGTGTAGTCACAGAATGGGATGCCCCAACAGGAGTGCACCTGGCAGGCAGCAGTAAGAATATGCACAGCAAAAGTGTCTTTATCAGGCCTAATTTCAATTAGAATAAGTGCAAATGGTTATATGGTCTTAAATAGAGGCTGGTGTAGTCACAGAATGGGATGCCCCAAAAAGGAGTGCACCTGGCAGGCAGCAGTAAGAATATGCACAGCAAAAGTGTCTTTATCAGGCCTAATTTCTTTTCTTTTACAAAGATTTTATTGGGTTTTCATATAAAATATACATGAGTCAGACATTACTTATGCATCAATGTTGACAGGTGAACAGGCTTACAAAATGTACATTATAACACAGTATTAAATAGTTATCAAAAGAGATATAAAACTTCCTGAGTGTGCTTGCACTTGCACAATAAACAATGGTTATTAGACGGGTTGTAAAGGTTCCTGAGTGTTATTTCTCTTAAACTTAGTACTAGCTATTAAGATCAGCTTCTGGCACAAAACAACAAGTGCTTGAGGTACCATGAGTTGTAGTCTGGGCTGAATAGCTTGCACCAGAGGAGCATGTTTATCTTTACAATTTTTCACTGGTGCTAAAGATCGATGTTCAAGGCTTAACATTAATGCATAGTCGATAGAAATGGTTGACAGTGGGATAGGAAGAGAAAAAAAAAGGCGGAGCAGAGAGAGAAGGAAGAGAAGGGAAGGGGATGAGGAGAGGGAAGAGGGATAAGGATGGGTCCAAGGCTGGGGGGCCAGGCCCAAAGTGAAATTGGGTTTCTTTATACTCAAACTGGGTGGACCGGGTCCGTCTGGTGATGGTCAAAATCTATATATTCAAGCCAAGGGGTCCATATGTCAAGGTATCTTTTATAAGCGTCGCTATTTATTGCTGTAATTTTTTCATTACACAGTGTATCTGAGATTCTGTTCAGGATCTCTTGCCAGGGGATTCTAGGCGATTTCCAGTTTCTGGCAATGGTGAGGCGGACAGTAGCCAAGATATGCTGAATTAATTTCCAATGGTTTTTAGAGTATTTGCCTGATTTGTGAGAAAGTAATGCCTCCTTAGGGTTCTTGGTCATCGGGAGATGGAGGATATCAGAAAGCAGTCTATACACCCTGTTCCATGTGGCCGAGACTATAGGGCAGTCCCACCAGATGTGAGCCATTGATCCCACAGAAGGACATCCCCTAAAGCAGAGCGGGGAAGTCGATGGGGAAAACTTATGAATCCGGTCGGGCGTGAGATACCATCTGAAGAGTGTCTTATAAGCATTTTCTAACACTACCGTGTTACAGGAAATCTTCTTTATGTTATCCCACATTCTTTGCCACTCGTCCTCCTCCACGTCGCACCCCAGCTCTCTCTCCCACTGAGACATGTAGTTATGCTTAATAGGGGATGGTGGGGACACCAGAGTTGCATAGAGGCTCGATATCAAGCCCCCACTGAAGTGGTTCCTGATACACCTGGACTCAAAGTCAGTACTCTGATATGGAGGAGGAGAGCGGGCCAGCATGCTGTTAATAAAATGTTTGATCTGTAAGAATCTAAAGGTTTCAGACGGGGGCAGGTTCTCCCCTGAGTTGAGGTCCCGAGCTGTTTTCATCCCCCTTTAGGTGCAGAAGTTCTCCACCCTGGTATAGCCCCTTTCCACCCACCATCTAAAATTATTGGAGTGAGTAACACCTGGGGGGAATAAGGGGTTCCCGAGTAGTGGGGAGGCCGGTCCCAAAGAGGAAGTAAAATGGGATTTCATCCCATCCCAGACAGAAAGGGAAAACGCCAAGGTAGGAGGCAGGCACTTAGGTCGGGAAGCCTTCGGAATCCATAACAGCGAAGCTGGGGAGATGGGTGAGCATTTTAGGAAGTCATTCGATACCCAGATCGGCCTATCTTGTGTCGCATGGAGCAAGACCAGGGGCGCCACCTGGGCTGCTATGTAATACTTTTTGATTGAGGGGAACGCCAGGCCCCCCCTCTCCCTTTTACACATCAGGGTTGCTTTATTGATTCTGGGCCTAGCCTTGCTCCACGCGAAGTGCATACATTTATGTTGGAGAGAGTCCAATGTTTTTTGGGGGACACGGACTGGAAGTACTCTGAATAGATATAGAATTTTGGGTAGAATCGTCATTTTAAGGGCAGCAATGCGGCCTAGCCAGGAGAGCTTTACATAGTGCCAGGCATGGAGCAGGGAGTCAATTTTTTTAATAGTTCCCGGGTAGTTTGCTTTAAAAATGTCATTAATATTTGCTGTCAGAACGATTCCCAGGAAAGGCAGGCGCTGTGTCCACGTCCATGAGAAGTTGTGAGAAAGGGTTTGTTTAGTGGTATCAGATAGGGATATGTCAAGCGCCATGGACTTGGAAGTATTCAGCCGGAGTCCAGAGATCCGACTAAACTCAGCCAAATCCTGAAGTGCATTCGGGGCTGAGACGTGGGGGTTAGACAGCATAAGTAACATATCATCTGCAAACAGTGAGATTTTTTGCTCTGTGGAGCCCATTGGGATGCCCTTAACCGCCGGGTTCTGTCTAAGTTTTTGGGCTAAGGGTTCGAGTGCCAATATAAACAAGATAGGGGAAAGGGGGCAGCCCTGTCTAGTTCCCCTCTGGATTGAAAAAGTGGTCGAGGAGAAGCCAGCATATTTGACACAAGCAGTGGGGTGGGAATAAAGCGCCCCTATCCAAGAAAGGAAGCCCGTGCCAAATCCCCACCTTTCAAGGGAACAGCGGAGATATTGCCAAGATAGGGAGTCAAATGCCTTCTCCACGTCCAGAGAGAGAAGCATTGACTCAACCCCACTATCCTTCGCCTCCTGTATTAACTGCATGACCCGTCTCACCCCATCCCCCGCTTGTCTCCTGGGCACAAAACCCACCTGGTCTTTATGAATCATCTCAGACAAAAACATATTAATTCTGGTGGCTAGGATTTTGGTAAGGATTTTGAGATCTATGTTCAGTAAAGAGATGGGTCTGAAATTGGTCCATTTTCGGTGGTCCTTTCCGGGTTTCGGAATCATGACTATGGATGCTCTGAGCATCTCTGGGTCAAAGTGGTTCCCCTCTTTAACATGGTTGAAAACTGCTACTAATCTAGGGGCCACTATGGGGCCATGTTTTTTATAGAATAGAGCGGTAAATCCGTCCGGCCCGGGCCTCTTATTGTTTTTCAAGGTTTTAATGGCCCTCAGGACCTCATCAGTGGTGATGTCCTCGTCTATAAAAGATCTTTGATCTTCCGAGATTTGTGGGGTATTAATGTCATCAAAAAATGTATGTGCCCGTTGTAAGTCCAGGGGCGGGGGGGGCCTCATACAAGCTGGCTAAGCCCTCTGAGAACTCCTTCACCACTGCCAGGGGGTTGCTGGTCTCTATACCCTCCCTGGTTTGTAATTTGACGGGAGCTATGTATTGGTCCTGACATTTCAGTTGTGAGGCTAAAAGTGTCCCTGGTTTGTTGGCGGAGGTGTAGTAAAGATGTTTGGAGCGCCTATATCGCCTCTCGGCCTGCTCTGTTTGTAAAAGATTTAATTTCGTTCTGGAGGTCTCCAGCTGGCGAAGACGCTTTGGGGAGGGGTTTGCCTTAAAGGCCTGAGCGTCCGCTAAGTATTGTTCATTAAGTACTGTTAATAGCGCCATTCTCTCTTTCTTTTTCTGAGAGGAGAGAGCTATGTAGTGGCCTCTCATTACAGCTTTAAAGGCGCCCCAAACCATTGTTGGGGGGGAGTCTGGGGTCTCATTCAACGTAAAAAAGGCTCTGGCTCGTGTACAGGATTCCTCCACCAGGGAGGTCGAGGAAAGTAAAGAATCATTGAGCGACCACGAGGAAGATCTGGATCCAGAAATCAGCGATTTACAAGAGATTGAGATCAATTCGTGGTCAGACCAGGGTATAGGATGGATTCTAGCAGCAGTGACCTGGGGGAGAAAGGAGGTCTGCACAAAAATATGGTCTATTCTCGTAAAAAGTTTATGGGGGGCAGAATAGTGAGTGAAGTCTTTCTTATGGGGGTGCTGGTCTCGCCAGGGGTCCACTAAGTTAGAATTATTAATTATGTCCTGGAATTGTTTCCCCTCCTGCCTGGACTGTGTATTTGGGGGGAGAGATCTATCTATATCAGGTTGTAAAGTTAGATTTGAGTCTCCACATAGGAAGATAGTGCCCTTCCCATGTGTCTGGATCATGGAACACATTTGTGATATAAAGGGTAACTGCTTAGTGTTGGGAGCATAATAATTCAGAAAGGTTACCTCTGAGTCTTGAAGTGTTCCCTGGAGTAGAATGTACCTGCCGCCAGGGTCTGCGATTTGTTTATGGCATATAAAGGGGACCTCTTTACGGAAGGCGATGAGAACACCTCTCTGTTTGCTATGTCCTACTGCTTGGAAGAAGAGAGGAAATTTGTAGTTAAGAGTTTTAGGTGTGGAGGACTTCGTATAATGGGTCTCCTGAAGACATACCACGTCAGCATGAATGGAGTTAAAGTGTTTGAAAGCTCTAGACCGCTTATTAGGTGAGTTCAGACCCTGAACATTGAGTGACACTACTTTAAGTGACATTTTTGGGAGGATAGGGCAGCTGCCCCCAAGTATGTGCTAGGATTCGAGCCCAGGACCCCGGCTGGGACGGGACAGGAGGAGGGGGGGTAGGGAAAGAGGGGAGGGGAAGGTAGAAAAAGAGAGAGGGGGGGGGAAAGAGGGAGAAGAGAAGAAAGTACATAGAACATTTAAAATTAACATACAATTTAAAGCTCTATTGAAACTGCACAGCCGTGCAGGATGGTGTCCCTGAGGCTCAGACCCCGAAAAAGTTGGAGTCGGGAGGCAAAACTGGCACAAACGTGTAAACATATAACAACACAACAACATATTTCAATGCAGTAAAAAGTGCAGAAGGCCACAGTTAGGGCACAAGTGTCCCCCGTCTCCGTGGACACGCAGGGGGCACACAACCTGAAATCCCAGGAGGGCCCACCTCACGGTCCCAGGAGTGGAGGAGACGCAACTACTTATAGGGAAGGGGTGGCAATATAATGACAGGAAGCAGAAAAGGAACTATCCAAAGTTGTATACCAGCTTGGGGGCCTGGAGGTGGAGAAGCTCTCCAGAGCTTGTTAGGGTTCTCCTGCCTCCAGCCATGTGGCCAGTGATTGAGAGGGATTAGGGCCCTGCTATTGCCACAAGGGGGGGACACGCAGTGGCATGTATAAGTTTTCTGTTAATTAACTACAGGGGTTTCCGCTGCAGGGGAGATCGGTTTTCAAGGGGGGAGTTAAATAGATTCACAGTTATAGTAAAGTGAAGTCCTCTGTAGCAGCCTAATTCTGACAGCTAGTATTAACCAAAGTATTTTAACTGTAAGGCAGGTAATTCACTGATTGGAAGATAACAGCAGCAACAACATCATTAAAGATACAGAAGGGGCTCCTACAGTGACATGTTTCAGCTCATGGAGATTAACAGTGGCTGCTCATGACATGAGGGAGAATGGTCCGCAAGGAGAAAAGATTACAAACAGGGTGAATCTGAGTATATTCTATAGGGAGCAGATAGGTATTAATAAACATAGTATGACCCCGGTAATTGGGGCATTGCGCAGTGATGAGTTACTAAATCATACCAGGCGTGGGGGCTAATACAAAGAAACTTGTTGCAGGGGTATGTTTCAATCTTTGGAGACTAGGTAGGAGGACTGAGACGGGGGTCTCTTTTATAGCTGGTCCCCTTACAGGAGGTATTGAACACTGTGAGGTCTCCTACAGTAACATGTTTCAGCTCTTGAGAGTGACAGTGGCTGCACCTGGCATGAAGGGGAGCAATAACAGAGCGAAAACAATGCAATGAAAAAAGAGTCCAAGTATGTTCTATAAGGAGCAAAAAATGTGAGTAAACATAGCTTGATTCAGATAACTGGGTTTTTGCACAGTGATAAGATATTAGACCTTGACTAGCATGTAAGTGAATACAAAAGGATATTGCAGGGGCTTGTCAGCCCTTGGAGACCGGCTGAAATGACTGAGATAGTAGCCGCTTGATTGCTTGGTTGATTCTCGGATGAGGTTCCATTCTTGGAGAGGGGGTGGCCTGGGGGGTAGATCTGCGGGGCAGTCCCGGGGTTCTCGGGGTAGTGGGGAGAGATGAGGTTGTAGGATCCATGTCTGGGATTCTAATGTCCAGGGCTTTAAGCTTGGCCAGGAGTTCTGGGGGCGAAGAGACCTGGATCTGCTTAGATTGATGTGTAAATGAGAGTTTAAAGGGGAATCCCCAGCGGTAGCGGATCCCCTGTGCTTGCAAGACTTGGAGTAAGGGTCTGAAGGCCCGCCTTTTCAGGATAGTGGTCTGGGAGAGATCTGCAAAAATTTGGTAGTTATGCTTCTGAAAGTATAGGGGAGATTTTTCTCTAGATGCCTTGAGTACCGCTTCTTTTGTTAAGTAGTGATGGAACTTGACGATGATGTCTCGCAGTGGGCCCTCTGTGGGTTTTCTTGCTAGGGCCCTATGTGCTCTATCCAGCTCAAGCCTGGCTACCGGTATATCTGGGACCAGCTCCTGGAGGAGAGCGGTGATAGTGGCTGTGGCGTCCTCCATCGTCTCAGGGAGGCCGCGGAATCGCAAGTTAGATCTGCGATTTCTATTCTCGAGTTCCTCGTTTAAACTTTTAAGTGAGGTAATCTCGTCTTGCATTTGGCCCAGCAGGGAATTGTGATTATCAAGGATCAATGTGGAGTCATCCATGCGGGATTCTAGGGCGTCAGTGCGGGTTCCAATGTCCCTGATTTCTTTTAAAAGTGTCTCTGTGTGCTTTGCTGACACTGCTGTGACCTCTTCTCTGATAACAGCTCTGATTTTCTGAGGAGAGCTGAGCTGGGGCTTTGTGAGCTGAGCTGTGTGGAGAGGAGGGGAATTGCGGCCAGCTATCATTAGATTCTTGGGAGAGATCATCTGCACTCACCCTCAGGGCTTCATCTCTGTCCTCTCCTGCTCTGGAGCATGCTGCATCCTCAGAAGCTGCAGTCTCATCTGCTAGCTGCCTTGCTGCGGCCGCCATCTTGGATCCTGGGGCTGCCGATTTCCGACCCTCCCTGTGGCCCCTCTTCTTAGCTGGGGTGGCAGACATCTGGCCCAGGTAAGTCCTGGGGTCCTCCGCAGTCGTCCTGGGTGCAAGTTTGGGGGTCTGGCGATGTTGGTTGGGCTCTGTGCCTCCCGACTGCACGGAGCTCACTCAGCAGACGTCCATGCTGCGCGGTCACGTGCGCGCGCCCCCCCAGGCCTAATTTCAATTAGAATAAGTGCAAATGGTTATATGGTCTTAAATAGAGGCTGCTGTAGTCACAGAATGGGATGCCCCAAAAAGGAGTGCACCTGGCAGGCAGCAGTAAGAATATGCACAGCAAAAGTGTCTTTATCAGGCCTAATTTCAATTAGAATAAGTGCAAATGGTTATATGGTCTTAAATAGAGGCTGCTGTAGTCACAGAATGGGATGCCCCAAAAAGGAGTGCACCTGGCAGGCAGCAGTAAGAATATGCACAGCAAAAGTGTCTTTATCAGGCCTAATTTCAATTAGAATAAGTGCAAATGGTTATATGGTCTTAAATAGAGGCTGCTGTAGTCACAGAATGGGATGCCCCAAAAAGGAGTGCACCTGGCAGGGACCAGTAGTGCTATGCACAGCAAAAGTGTCTTTATCAGGCCTAATTTCAATTAGAATAAGTGCAAATGGTTATATGGTCTTAAATAGAGGCTGCTGTAGTCACAGAATGGGATGCCCCAAAAAGGAGTGCACCTGGCAGGGACCAGTAGTGCTATGCACAGCAAAAGTGTCTTTATCAGGCCTAATTTCAATTAGAATAAGTGCAAATGGTTATATGGTCTTAAATAGAGGCTGCTGTAGTCACAGAATGGGATGCCCCAACAGGAGTGCACCAGGCAGGCAGCAGTAAGAATATGCACAGCAAAAGTGTCTTTATCAGGCCTAATTTCAATTAGAATAAGTGCAAATGGTTATATGGTCTTAAATAGAGGCTGGTGTAGTCACAGAATGGGATGCCCCAACAGGAGTGCACCTGGCAGGCAGCAGTAAGAATATGCACAGCAAAAGTGTCTTTATCAGGCCTAATTTCAATTAGAATAAGTGCAAATGGTTATATGGTCTTAAATAGAGGCTGCTGTAGTCACAGAATGGGATGCCCCAAAAAGGAGTGCACCTGGCAGGCAGCAGTAAGAATATGCACAGCAAAAGTGTCTTTATCAGGCCTAATTTCAATTAGAATAAGTGCAAATGGTTATATGGTCTTAAATAGAGGCTGGTGTAGTCACAGAATGGGATGCCTCACAGCAGACTTAAGATCAGTTCAGTATATATGCACAGTTAGTTAGTATAAGCAGCCTGAAAATGATAACAAAGCCTGTCAGCCAGCCAGTAACAAACACTCAGGCTGGATGAAAAAAAAAAAAATCTCCCTGTGACTGCCTCCGATTTTTCCTAACTTTCCCTGTTTTTCGCTGACTTTCTGTCTGTCTCCTGCCTGTCTCCTGCCTGTCTCCAGCCTGTCCCTGTCTGTCCCTGCCTGTCTAACTGCCTCTCTCCCTCACTACAGCGTTCTGTCTCTCACGAATGCAATAGAGAAATGAGGAAGGAAAAGCAAGATGGCCGACTTAAATAGCGCTGTGACGTCACCGGGCTTGCTGGCTGCTGATAGGCTGCATGTGACTGTCCCAGCTTGCACTGGCGCGGGGTTGATGTCTGGTCATGTCCCGTCCGCCATCTTAGAATGCCTGTAAATGTAAATGAATGGATGTTAAAGGAAAACTTTGAGCGATCGAATCGCGGGGAAATTCGGATTCGATCCGAATCGAATTTTTCATGAAATTCGGATCGAATCCGGGTTCGTCCGGATCGATTCGCTCATCCCTAGCTGTAACATTTAAAAAAGTATGAACACATTTTCTGAAACAAAGCACCTTTTTTAACAAAAGATAACCCTTACTATATTTTACTTTGGACACCTGCCTAGAGATACCGCAGCCAAAATGGAAGATGCTTTGAATCTCAAAAGAATAGATTGCAGATCATGTTTTTTTTGGTGAACTTTCATGAGCTCACTATATAGTAAATGAGATATCGTGGTACCTTACATTGTGATGTTGGCCTTTTTCACTTTCTGCCGATGTAAGCTTATTTTCTGCTGTGACTCCATCCTACGAATTTGCATAACCTCTGGCGCTTTCTCTTAATGTGTTATGCTTAGCCACTGTTTATTTTTTATAATGTGTTTCCTATTATTCTGACTAAGAAAATAAACTCCTAGGACCTTACCACATCCACACAAAAAGTTCCTGTCTTTTCTTTGCTCAAATGACTGAACAATTATCTCTAACTCAGGGTTTTTCTTGGCCTGCAGAACTCACTGACTTGACACTTGCTGTATCAGACCTTGGATGCATTTCAGTACAGGGATATCCTTTAGAAAACAACACGCAGACACTACTCTGAAAGTAAGGACACTCTAGTATTGATTTAAGACCAAGTTTAACTTTTAGGACCTTGTCTAGAAATGCAAGGGCGAGAGGGCATTCCAGAAAACTGGAGAGGCACGTAAGAAGTCTTGGAGGTGAGAGTGAGAGAAGGTGATCATGGTGGAGGACAGAAAAAGGTTGGAGCAGAGGCTGTGTCTAGGTTGATATAGCTGAATTGGAGATTACATTTAGGTATGATCCTGGCTGGAGAGAGCTTTGTAGGTTAGAGTTAGCTTTCAAAATAGGATTGACTATGGGTCTGGCAACCAGTGGAGGCACTGACAGAGGGGAGCAGAGCTGGATGAGTGAGAGGAGAGATGTAAGAGGAGGGCAGCAATGTTCAGAATAGATCAGAGAGGTGCCAGTCTGTTCATTGGTAAACAGCAGTCTAGTCGAGTTATGACCATGGCAAGCAGTAGCATTTTAGTTGTGTCAGACTAAAGGAAGGGGTAGATGTGGGAGATGTTTTCAAGTTGCAGATGACAGAAGGTATCTATGGAGTAAATGTGAGGTTTAAATGAACCTCTGGGCTTGTGAAAAAATAAGTAAAGAGAAATACGCTTGTTTGGCAGATGAAAGGTCAGTCCCGAGTTTCTGAAGGGCTGGTTTTAGAACAGAAAGACCTTGTTGGCTCTGGTTTTCCTCAAATGCTGTGCAGCAACTCAGGAGTGCCGTTTCATTATGGCTGTGCGTGAATTTGGCCAGGGGTTGCCAGTTTTTGGGGTGAGGGTAAGTGGGGGGGTGGAAAAGTCTAGAGCTGAGGTAAGTGTATTATCGTAGTGTGATCCTGCAGGGTCTATGTCAGTGAAAAAGGTCAAGGCCTGAAGAGGTCAAAGCGAGACAGAGACCACACCACCACAGCAATTGCCTGGGGAACAGCGCTGGATTACAGGCCAAGTAAGTTCCACTAATCACCAGAGGACAGAGGCGGAGGTTACCGAGAGACCAGACACCCACTTAAAGCCTATGTGGCCCATACTCATACACTTGAGCAATATTACTGTAAATAGTGTTTAGTTGTGGGTATCAGCTATGGACCAGGCTCTCATCCATTTTGCGATGTATGCCTTGCACTGTTTGGAAACAGAGTTCCGGTATAGTGAAATGGGAGAGGCCACATCCCTGTTCTACCTGTGGTAAAAAAAATGTGTGCGGGGATTCTGTCCCGTGGCCTGAAGGTCTCTCTTTCATTCACCACTGACATATGGAAAAATGACTTCCCTTCATGTCAGTCACAGCGTCTTGAGCACTCCTTTATTACAGTGGAGGGGCATTTCAGGCCTCAGTATGCCCCCTCCATTGCAATGAATGAAGTGAACACTGTCACTTCAAGGCTCCTGACTGATTTATATCCCATTCTACCATGCATTTATTTGCAATAAGCATTTCTGTGTATTTTTGCATGTTAAATGGCTGTTTTGTGTATTTTTACACAGTTTTAGATGAATGACAGACAACCTATACTTTGAGAAAATAGGAAAATGTAAACTCCACTAGAGTTTTTGTTTAAAATGACTCATTTATGTGCTATGATGCATGCAGAACTGAAAACATAAAGACAATTGAAAACACCATAAATGGTCAGTCCATAGACTGCACAAAAAAGTGATGGTGGATTCTTGTAGACTGGCTTTTTATTTATCTAGGGGATTCTAGTAATGACAGCCTCTTGTTACAATTTCCAGCTTAGTTCCTGCCCCACCTTGCAATGTTGAGTGCTCTTGTCAAACTTTAAACATTTCTAATTCTATTCCTGTTGCAATGGCCTTATTGAGAAATAAAAACATAAAATCTAACAGCTAACAATACATAAGCAGACCATGTTTGTATGGTTGCTGTTACTGTTGTTTAAAGAGTTCAAATTAATTCAGGAAAGTGGCTTATACATTGTTAAGAACACATTATTTTTATTGTTTGGGTTTAGTGTGGAAATGTAGTTGTTAACATCCATGGAAAAGCATTACAATAATTGTCTTCCTGTTATCTCTTCTTGATAGCTGTAAGACGTCTTGTTTCCTGTTCAGCTTTGCACGTTTCCTTAGCACTCATGTCTAAGAACATTTTCTGTTGGCCTATATCTGTGGAATTCCACCTTTTGATGGCAACCTCTTCAAACGTATGTATTGTCATTATCCGAATGGAAGACAATTCTTTTTTAGATGAAAAGGCACTGGCAAGGTTATGCAGAGACAAGGTTAAAGACTAACATAAGACATGCTTTCTACTCACCTTTTGTCTCCTGCACACGATGGCTCTTTGTCTGGGTGCCTTACCTGATCAGCAGATCCATGTCTCACACTGCCTGGCTTGATTGTTCGTTGCTTCGCTGTTCTCAGCATAGCGTCACCCCCGCCATCAGTCAAAGTAAAGCTGAAACACTTCCCCCATTGCAGTGAAAGAAAATGCAATCCTGTGTGTAAAATGAATATTGGTTGAGATGGAAAGTCGTTGCCTCCAGTGCTAAGTCATGTGGCATACAGGAGTGCAATGATGCCACATCCAGTGCGCACCATGTGCCTCCCACTGGCCAAACAGTTTCAGACAGTATCTACAGGACATGTTTAGTGCCCCACAGATACTCAAAGAGATGTTTAACCAGAGGTTGGAGTATCGAAACCAAACAGGTAATCTATGTGAAAACCTGCTCAATTTGTAGGGGGCACCATGCACACATTCAAATAGAGAATTGGTCAAATATAGAAGGCACTAAAAAAAATGTGGAGGATAATTTATTGCTAGTGTCACTAAGCTCCATTTTTTTTGCCAAGGACAGTGTACATGGTGGAAAGCAGAAACCCAAAAGCACTATTGCCGGTTAGTGTTTGTGGCGCTGCGTTTTTCTGTCCGACTTTGATAAAAGTCATGAATGCTGGACTCTCATGATGCGGACTCCCTGTGCTAAATCCTGTCTCTGCCATTCAATGCTGCTGGTTGCTTATAGCTATTTCACAGCAGCGTTCTCTACTACAACACACAATACAGATCACACACATTGGCCTTGATTCACAGCCTCCTTTCCCTTCACTTTCACATGTGTTTGTGTATTTTTGGTGAGTTTTTGCAGCCATTTTTTATGCGTATGTGCGTTTACGTTAACGCGAATAAGCATATTTGATGATCGCATTTTTTGCGTAAATAGTTCGCTCTCTCGGGAATGTTACGTTATTGGTATGGGCTTGCGCTTGATTTAGAGCCTTGATTGTTGATTCGAACACAGCCAATAAACTGAGTGTGTTTCCGCCCAACTTACGGGGTCTATTTCCTGGTGAAAGTTTGATGTCGTTGTGTGAGTTGCAGCGTTATGGAGGCAGACTACGTGGATGAATCTGTGTGTCTGCAGCTACCAACCAACCCCAAAAAAAAAGAAGTAATAAAAAAAATGTTTTACGCTATACAATATAATATTTGATAACATTTTAATAAATATTTTACATATTTACAATGCTTATGATGTCTATCATTTATTGATAATTAAAATACATTTAATGAGTTCACAAATCCACTTATACACATAAATCTGAGAGAAGCCACAAAAAACTGAGAAATATCTAAATACTAAAGGTAAGCATGAAAATATTGGGACATAGGAAAACATACAGTGTCAAGGGAGTTAGGGTAAGCATCAATAGAGTGGGACAGAGGAAAAACTCCAGTGACAAGGAAATTAAGGTAAGCATGGGAGCAGAAGTGAGTGAGGGAATAGTGCGTGCAGAAATTGCAGCTTTTACATCAACGTATACATTACTACGTATATTTTGAGAAACATGCAAGCTGAATATCGCGGGGCACTGAAATTCTATGTTGGAAGGTACGCTGAAAAACGGTAGTAGACGAGGATTACAAAGCAACCTAAATGAAAACCTCGTCCTCTCGCGTACGCTGCGAGAGCCGTACACAGCCATTCTCGATGGCATTCGCAGCTACAAAAAGTCAACGGAACGCTCCCGATGGTAGCTCTGCATCATGCGTACACACGTATACAGGCATTATTACACATTACGAGACAAAAACAAGATGGTTTTAAGAAGGCTGTGAATCAGCCCTATTGTTTAGCTATATGCTTTTATTAACCATGTTGAAACATTAACATTTTCAAATATCAACAAATAAATCACAATTATAAAAATGAAAGTCTAAGGAAAAAAACATGTTATTTTTATGAATCACTTTAACTTTTCTTCATTTAACCCTTTAGCTGCCAGCCTACCTGGAGATTTTGTCAGGGTGACAAATCTGTTACCTGTTGCCTGTTACCACAGTAATGTTACTTGAAAATTTCAGCTCTGCAGACAAAGTGTATACCTTGCACTTTTTCCACCAAAACAACCGTTTACATTTGAAACACCCCCCACAAATTTGTTGGGCCCTCTCTTGAAGACTGAAAAACCCGGGGGATCGGAGGCCCAGGGAGAGGAGACCCAGTGGGAGGGATTGTGCATGGAGGTTAGTAAATGGAAGCAGAGGGGGCCCTATTCCCTCTCCTGAAGCCAGAGGCTGGATAGGAGGCCCCCCCGGGTGAAAAGGAGACCCAGACGGATAGATTGAGGGGTCAGGTGAGTGGCTTTTTTTGGCTGCTAGCAGGGGGATAAGCTAGGTGCAAAAATTTACATGGCTGGCGGCTATAGGTAGGAGAGGCAGCCACGTAAATTTTACGTAGCTGGCGTTATCAGGATTACCCTGTCTATGGTTTCACTTACGCTCTAGGGGTTCTTTATCTATAGCTGTCTTTAAACTACAGTATTTTAGCCTCATTTAGCTGGGTACACATATCTTCTACTACAGAAGTCCAAGGCCACTTTGTGTCAAATACCTGCAAAAAGTAATTTATCATTCATGCCAGTCTGGATGTCTTCTGCACTGTCTGCGGCATGTCTGGGACTTCAGGCACCAGTAGCGTTACCTCGGGCTCTTTCATTCGATGAATTATGCAGTTCTTGTGCTTGACAGCGGAAGTCAATATGGTGCCCAACAATGCAACTAAACAGATTTGGCATTCCTGCCATAGAATTCCAGCTTTGTTTTGGACCTCTTTCTCATTAGATGGTAACCTGATGTAGTTGGGGATGAGGTCACAGATGGTCAGGCCCAATTCATAAAATATGTGGCACATAGTAGGCTGGTTAATGATACTTAATAGAGCAGCAGTGGTCTTAAATGTGCCCCTCGCAAGGATATTTAATCTGGCACATAAACGCACTATTCCAGGGACAGTGTGGCATTTGGTTGTACAGTTCCAAAAGGCCACCAGAAAACCCACACACGAGCACAAATGGTCCGGTACTACTTAGTGTTGTTGGTCAGCATGCCCAACACCCCACTGTTGTTGAACATGAGCCACATCTGTCTGACACCCCTGAAGTTGCCACCGGTTTATTGGAGGGGTGCAAAAAACGGTGCACCAAGCGTAAGCCAGAGTTCAACCTGGCTGATAACATCAAGCTGGTTGAGCTCACCCTTGCAAAATGGCCACAGAGTCCTGGCCTCAAAAAGACTGAACACATCAAAATCTGTGCTGTAATAGCTGAGACACTCAATAGCACATCAGTGCAATGCTGCAGCAACTAAAAAGGATTCAACATGCTACACAGGGCCCTCACCAAGAAACTGGAGTCAGATCTGCTTATTAAGCGTGGAAACATGAAGGGTCCATGAATAGCTTCCATGAATATGAGGTCATATTGAAGCACAAAATAAATTTATGTTGACAGCAAGATGTGGATGTACAGGATGACTCTACAGCCTTGGTGGAAGGTAACTGTTTCACATTCTTTTTTAAATGTTCAAGCTCAAACTTTTGCTTTGTTGTCTGGCACAGCTGCAAAAGCAGGATCGGAATCAGAGGGCCTACCCTTGTGAATCCAAAATCTGGCATTGTATGTATGATATTGTTGTTTGCTGAGTCCACTCAACTATTTGCCACATTTCTGGATTGTTATATGGCCAAACATTATTGCTGATATCTCCTATATGATGTCTCCAGCTGTTCACACCCCCACAGATGTTGGAACCCTCAGGGGATGGGGCAACACAGGTATGTGAACTGTGAATGTATTATTTGTAACCAATTATAGTTACACTTACAATATGTGAATTTAACTTCATGATTTTGTTTGGCAAAAAATTAAAAATGTACATGTGTCGATTCAAGGCCTTACACAAACGACATATGTAAGGGAGACATCCAATTATTCAAGGTGTCCCAGTAACCCAGTAATCGGAATGGGCCTTGGCACGTACCTTGTTGATTACCCATACCACATTCCATGCCCTTTGTGGCCACTTGTGTAAAATACCATAATGTATCACAAACAATAACAATTAACACATGTCATCTTTAACACACTTCAATGAAGTATAGGCCTGGACAAAGATAGAGAAGTGTGGTTCCCCTTACATGCATCAGGGCAAAACCTAACAACAAAAGGCAAACTGCATGTGGGTCACTGTCCTTTGGGTCACTGCCCTTTCTTATTATTTACAGCATCCATTGGTGATAGCTGCGGATGCTGGATGCATACAACAGGCAGCAGCGTCAGGGGCAACTGGCCCAAAGTTGAAATAAATCCATTGGCTCCACAGGCACCTAGCAGGTGCAGCAGCAATATATTTTTTCCAAGCTGGATCGGGGGCCAGGCCTGGTCCCAACCCACTAGCGCACAATGCCTAAACAACAACCACAACATTACCACTTGTCCCACCAGGCTGCCAAACCCTGAATGTGGCAACCCATGATGGTGAAACTACATATGGGTGTGGTGGTACATGGTAATGTTGTAAGTTGAACAGTTTCACCGTTGTGGGCACAAATACATTTTTGTTTTTCACAAGGTATACAGTTTAAGTTGGCTATGTGAAATTGGAATGTGAAAACATTGCATATTGTTGGATGAAACACTCACACAAAGACATTAAAATCAGAATACATAAGTTTAAAGTGTATCAAATAGGAAATTATTATAGTTTTTTTTTAAATACAAAAATCCAAATTTTACATTAAAGGTCTGCACAGCAGTTACATTATTGTTTGCCCCCACAAACCATCTTCTCATGCAGGTCCAGCAGCATAGCTTGTGACTCGAGCATGTATTGCCAGAGTCTGTTATGCTCCCGTATGCAAGCTGTAGGGTAATAAAGAAAAATGACATACCGTATTTTTCGCCCTATAAGACGCACCTGCCCATAAGACGCACCTAGGATTTGGGGGAAGAAAATAAGAAAAAAAAAATGTAAACCAAAAACGCACCATTACAGACAGTGTGGCATCCCCCCTCCCATTCCCCATATACCCATTGGCTGTGTGGCATCCCCCTCTCCCCACATTCCCATAGGCTGTGTGGCTTTCCCCCTCCCCCCATTAGTATAGGCTGTGTGGCATCCCTCTCTCCCCATTCCCATAGGCAGTGTGGCATCCCCATCCCCCCATTCCCATAGGCTGTGTGGCATCCCCCTCCCCCCATTCCCAAAGGCTGTGTGGCATCCCCCTCCCCCCATTCCCATAGGCAGTGTGGCATCCCCATCCCCCCATTCCCATAGGCTGTGTGGCATACCCCTCCCCCCATTCCCAAAGGCTGTGTGGCACCCCCCTCCTCCCATTCCCATAGGCTGTGTGGTATCCCCATCCCCCCATTCCCATAGGCTGTGTGGCATACCCCTCCCCCCATTCCCAAAGGCTGTGTGGCATCCCCATCCCCCCATTCCCATAGGCTGTGTGGCATCCCCCTCTCCCCATTCCCATAGGCTGTGTGGCATCCCCATCCCCCCATTCCCATAGGCTGTGTGGCATACCCCTCCCCCCATTCCCATAGGCTGTGTGGCATACCCCTCCCCCCATTCCCAAAGGCTGTGTGGCATCCCCATCCCCCCATTCCCATAGGCTGTGTGGCATCCCCCTCCCCCCATTCCCATAGGCTGTGTGGCATCCCCATCCCCCCATTCCCATAGGCTGTGTGGCATCCCCATCCCCCCATTCCCATAGGCTGTGTGGCATACCCCTCCCCCCATTCCCATAGGCTGTGTGGCATACCCCTCCCCCCATTCCCATAGGCTGTGTGGTATCCCCATCCCCCCATTCCCATAGGCTGTGTGGCATACCCCTCCCCCCATTCCCAAAGGCTGTGTGGCATCCCCCTCTCCCCATTCCCATAGGCTGTGTGGCATCCCCCTCCCCCCATTCCCATAGGCTGTGTGGCATACCCCTCCCCCCATTCCCAAAGGCTGTGTGGCATCCCCATCCCCCCATTCCCATAGGCTGTGTGGCATCCCCCTCCCCCCATTCCCATAGGCTGTGTGGCATACCCCTCCCCCCATTCCCAAAGGCTGTGTGGCATCCCCATCCCCCCATTCCCATAGGCAGTGTGGCTGCTCTCCCCCCATTCCCACCCCCCTCCCCCCATTAGTACAGGCAGGCGCCATAGTAAAAAAAAAAAAAAAACTTAAACTCACCTGTCCGCTGACACCGCTGCGCTGAGCGGCCGGCTCCGTGAATGGGGTGGGCGTGGCCTGCGCCGCAGCGTCGACGCAGGCCACGCCCACCCCATTCACGAGCTGGCTCTGTCCCGGCCCCGCCGCTGCGATCGCTGTCTTTTCAGGCAGCGATGACAGCGGCGGGGCCAGAGACAGAGCCCCTGCCGCTCCTCCATCTGCTCCCCCACATGCGATCACGAAGGTCCGGGCAGCGGGTGGGCGTGGCCTGCGCCGGTGCAGGCCACGCCCACCCACTGCCGGGACCTACGTGCTCGCATGTGCTCTGAGCCCGGCAGCAGATGGAGGAGCGGCAGGGGCTCTGTCTCTGGCCCCGCCGCTGTCATCGCTGCCTGAAAAGACAGCGATCGCAGCGGCGGGGCCGGGACAGAGCCCCCGCCGCTCCTCTGGCCTCTCGCAGTGTGCCAGACAACGTGGGAGCGCCGGGGACGGGTGAGTTTTTTTTTTTTTATTTTTTTTTTATTTTTTTTTTACATTCGCCCGATAAGGCGCACTGACATTTTTCCCCCACTTTTGGGGAAAAATAAGTGCGTCTTATAGGGCGAAAAATACGGTAATTAGGACAAAACCACTAACAATGTTTCGCATTTAAAGAACCATTAACTCCAAAATTTGACCGACAACATGTCCCTAACAACAAGTAGTGTATTGAGATACCATTTGGTAAACATGGCCAAGAGTCCAACAAGAAACAGATTACAAAAAAAACATAATAGACAAAATTACTCAAAGAGGGCTATCAGCCCTCATGTTGTTCATGGGCCAATGAGCCCAAAGCTACCCCGGCCAATCCCCTGGACCCAAACCCTATTAACGTCTCCCACACCTTTGACCGCTACTTGGATAGACAACTGCCTGCCTGACCTCTTACCTGTCTCATCCTCTGTACCGCAAAACCTCTAACCAACCAGCCTGACCCTTGGCTTGACCCTCGATCTTTCCTTTGCCACTCCCCTTGGTGCCATGTATCATGAGGACTGTCCTTTTGTGTATGACTCCAGCTTGCCAAACTTCTCCCAGCTTAGCCCTTGGTTCATCTGCCTTCACCCCGTGCTATATAAGTTCTGGGGGCAACCGTGTCCGGGATGGCATCTAAAGTGTCCCAACAAACGGGGGAATGTCTAAAGGCTGAAGAAGCAGCGGAGATTGGGGGCTGTGGACTCACCAGAAGGTGGGTGTCCCACAGGGCTTGACACATTCTGCTTTAAATACAGCATTGCTCAAGATATTAAGCTAGACACAATTGATTAGTCAGACTTTAAGTCACTAAGCAAACTACATTTGGTGTCTCTATAAACATGTTGTATTTCTGTAAGGAGCAACCTGTTATTAAATGTGTAAATGAAACATACAGTGGGTAAATTTTGGTGGACCACAAAATGTGTGGTACATCGTTAATTGCTACAGCTATACCTGAATGCATGACCTCCCTGAATCAAATACTTTACCACTTCAAAACTTTTGGCTTTTTGCATCAATAATTATTTGTGGGTGGGTTTTAATGTGCTACTACAGGCAAAAGTATTTGAGACACCATTGTGTGGGGCAACATTTGGCAACATTAACTGTTTTCCATCTTTAAATAGAAGAAGAAATGGCCAGTATATCAAGGTTTACACTTTCTCCACTGGATTTCTCTTCTGAGAAGCTGCATAATAATCAGCAATGTGATGAATCTGGAGATAAAGGAGGAGCCAGAGGGATGTCCCACTCTGTTAAGATGATTAGAGGACAGGATGTAAAAAAGAATGTCATTGCCTGAACCTGTAAACCCTAATATCACCATTTCTGCTTCAAATTACAAATGCAAAACACTTGAGGACCGTGCCAAATGGTGTAATAATTACCTTTGCCTGCAGATGCTCAGATTTGATATTGATAGTTTTTAGTATCATAAAACTCTGTAGCTAAAGGGGATGCACATATGAATCCACAACACATTGCACACTGCTAATAACAAGCCCACTAACAACTGTTCTGAAGGTAGAAAATGTTTGTGAAACACATAAACCAGATACCAGCTGAGCCAACACATGGTGATGGTTCTGTATGTCTAAACATCAGAAACATTAAATCCTAATGTAGTTTGCTTAAAACACACACACTATCTTAGGGACTCAACACAGGTCCAGGTGTCAATGGTGGAGTTGCTGTGCAATAAAACAGTAAGAGGGAGGCTATCTGTGGCGCTTGATTTTGAAACATTTAGGACATTACCTAGTTATGTGTGGAGTATGTTTTTATATGTTTACATAAAAACATGTAAGATTTGTTTCTGTGTATATGTGCATGGCAATATTACTTGACATTGGTTCCATAGAAAAAATTGGAAGGGGTGTGGAAGAGATCACTGGCATATGATGCCCTTAAACAATAAGAAGCAACAAAAACAAAACAATGAAGCACACACTCGTCACTTCCACAATGGTTCAACACAATAATATATACAATAATATACAAAGCTTACTCACCAGGGGACGAGGTGCTGGCCTAAAACCAGGGAGGACTGCAAGAGCTAGAAGTGTGGGCTTCACTCCCCCAATTTAGTCCTTCGGGGCCAGACTACCCCACTCCCCCTACTGCAACCTCATGGAGTGGTGGGGAGTCCACCATGTCTTCCACTTTGGGACTCCCCACCTAAGACTGGCTGTCCGGGTAGCCAGACTCCAGTATTTCTTCATCAGAGGACCTGATGACCCACACAGCCCTCACCTCATCGGCCGACTCCTCTGAGACGTCCTCAGCCTCATATCCTTCCTCCCCTGGGTCCTCCACTTTGCGATGGCGCAAATGACCCTCCCTCAGATGTACTGGAATCAGGATTGGGGGGGCAGGGGAGAACCTCCTTGCCATGCTTGTGGAGGGGAGGCTGCTTATCCATGAAGATACAAAACAAGAAGAGGCATGAAGGACAAGTCCTTCATTGTGCTCCTACACCAACCAGAGGCATAGGTATTATAGAGCCTGTAGACCAATGCCAATGTCAGGTCCAGGCACTTAAAGTCTGACCACCTTTGGTGAACTGACTTTGGCCAGAGTTTGACATTAAAGTGTCAGGACACGGTGGCCCTAATCTCCTCCACAATGATCCCCTTCCAGGCCAAGGGTCGGGCATAATCGCATTCCCACTGGCATACATGATTAATGAGAAAGAGATTTAAAAAAAATACCGTAAAACATAATTATTAAAGTCAATCAAATTACACACAAATATATTACTATTTAAATAACAATCCATTTCTGAACACTAAGTGATGAGAATAGTAAAGGAGGGGCCAACTGCAGAGGCAAACCCGCAGTGCACAAAGCGAATCCAAAAGCACAACAGTCATAGCAGAGCATCTTTGACAGTGTTTTTACAAAAGAAAGCTCCACTGTTTGCCTGTATTTATAAGAAGGCTAGGTTGCACTAGGTGTGAACGCTAGAAAGTGGACACATTTAACATAGAAAGAATGCTGTGCGGGACGAGACATACCTTAAACTTTAAAATAGAGGTTAAATTAGAAACTCTCTCCCTCTCTCAAATTTTTACCTGCTCAGAGGGATAGGCTTTGGTGTCAATAACCAACATTTGAATTATTTCAAGCATGTATAAATCCCTAATGTTTTCCCTTTTTTTTAACTCACGCTATATTTTGTGGTATATTTCTCTAATGCCTTATTCTGAAATAAGTGTAAATACAATCCTTATCTTCAGAAGATACATTAAGCAAAGTTTATCGGGATTCTTGTTTAAAATATAACATCTTCCGTTCGCGAACCAAAACTCCCCATTCATTAACCAATACTTTTATTACCGTAAGGCATGCATTAAAGTTGACCAAAACCCAGGATTTTGACTATCCTGGGTTTTGGCCCTCTCCCCCTGGGCACCCCAATCGGGGGTGCCCCGCTGTGTAAAACCCCCCAGATGGCCGAGCCCAACTCACCTCTTCCTAGACCCCATGGCGCATGCGCGACTGCTCTTCCAATCAGCGAGGTGGCGGCCAATTTCTCCCTCCCCCCAACCAGGGAGCGTGCCAACGCTGACCATTCACAAATTCCTTGCTCACCTTGCTAGGATAGCGATGATGCAGCCATAGCTTGCGCATGCGCCATTGGACTGGGAAACAAGGTAAGTGTATGGGGTGACCTGGGGAGATTCACACAGCGGGACATCCCGATTGTGGATGCGCCGGGGAGAGGGAATCGATTGTTTAATCTGACTTTCACTAGATGGTACTTGACCAAAAATCATTTTAAACCGGACCTTCAGCATGATTTAATGAAAAGCCCAAACCCTTAAAAAACTATTCCCCAGCATCTAAAACTAATATATTTTAAGTTTTTAGTCACTTACTTTTTATTCTTTCCCCCACTGGGCTGAAACTCTGTTCAGGACTCTAGGATACGGGCGCCGCCATCTTGACTCAGAAGCATCACATACTGAGGAGAGGAGGGCGGGATAAAGTACAGGGGGGTGGGGTTATAGCTGTGACAGAGCAAAGCTGGGGTCAGGGAAAGGAGAGCAATCCCAGAATGCACTTCCTGTTTGCAGGCTGCCTGATGCTCCATGAGCCACCATCTTGGATGTTTAAAGGCTCATAACATGCAGTAGATGCAGGTAGGATGATTTTTAATGTGAGCAATCTGTATGTACAGGGTGTGGTAAACATATCAGATAGGCTCTTATTCAGGGTAAAGGTCCGCTTTAAAGGGACTCTGAAGGGAAATAAAAATAACAAAATAATAAACAACAGCTTACCTTGCCAAGCATCATTCCAGCACAGTACCTCCTCTCAGGTCAGCGCTGTGAATAAGGAAATAAGCCTTCTCATCTGCTACTCTGGCTATATCCCACCAATGCGGGACACCCACGATCCTTGAGGATCAATAATGGAACCACCTCCCTGCCTGCTCTTGCTCCCAGCAAATCTGTCAGAGGAGCTGGGCTGGGGGAGACTGGGTGGCAATGCCCACACCTCATGATCAGGCTCCAGCCTCATTGGGGGGGGGGATGACTGTTCGGGGGCTGCACGGGGGGGGCTTTTTGATCAGCCTGGGCTGCATGGCGGGGATAGCCAATCAGCCCCGCCCCAGGCAGCATGAAGGGGAAGCTCATTGATCAGCTTGGGCAACGTGGCGCAAGTACATTGACAACATTTTCATCATCTGGACTGGCTCGGAAACTGAGCTGATTCAATTCGTGACCAAACTAAACAAAAATACTTTAAACCTCAAATTCACTTTGGAATACAGCTTGACTAAAGTGAACTTCTTAGATTTGACTATTGTTCTTGATTCTTCTGGACAAATCCTGACTGACTTCTACAGAAAGAAAACAGCTGCCAATACGATATTACGGGTCTCAAGTGCCCATCCAGACCACTTACTCTCCAGTATACCCTATGGAGAGTATATCCGGGCCTGACGAAACTGCTCGCTGGACCCGGACTTCCAAAAGGAAGCGGACAACATACGGACCCGCTTAGCCAGTAGGGGCTATAAGTCACATATCTTACGGAAAGCCTCTAACAGAGCAAAGCAGAGATCACGACAAGAACTTCTATATAAACTCAAACAAAAAACATCGGACCACCCCTTATCTATCATACATATCTATGATACATACAGAGAGCACCATTCGGAAATCAAGAGCATATTCAACCGGTATTGGCATATTTTAACTAACGACATAGAGATTTCTAAATTTATTCCTAGAAAATCGCTTGGTCCATAGCCATTTCTCTGGTGAACCTAAACAAGCTTGTTGCACCACCTCAGGCACATACCAGTGCCAAAGTTGCAATATGTGCAGGTACATACATAAAAAGACACTAACCCTTGGGGACAAACCACATGTTAGTCTCAAACATTTTGTAAATTGCAAATCCAGTAACATCGTATATGTTGTGATCTGTCCTTGTAAGAGATATTATATAGGAAAGACGAACAGACAACTAAAGAAACAAATTTATGAACACACATACGATATCCGCACAGGCAACAATAAAACCCCTATAGGAAGACACTTTCTTAAACACCATAACAAAAACCCAGTTGGCATGCAGATAGTAGGTCTAGATCGCATACATACCCACATCAGAGGAGGCAATATAGAGAGACTCACCCTCCAAAAAGAAACTAGGTGGATCAATTATTTTAAGGCCTATCATCTCCCAGGCCTTGATGAGTCCATCAGTTTTGTCCCATTTTTATAACCTTTGGTCACTATGCCGGGTACATAGATTATGCCTCATCAATACAACATGGTTCCCTGTTCATTCATTTATTTTTTCTCTAGTATGATCAGATTCGATTTAATTTAACTCTATTCATTTTAATGAAATCTAATACTATGCGACCCAGTGATTTATTATGATGAGATTCAATTTTTCAATTTGATCCAACCAGAACTATCTGGACTTGATCGGACACAATTCAATCCAGTATGATTTGATTTAACCATAGCTAATTTATCTCGATCCAATCTAGTCTGATGCAATTCAGTAAAATATGGTTTGTTTCTATTTTATCTTATTTGATCTAATTTTGCTGAATTTGTCTAAATGTAACTCAATCTGATTCGATATATCTTACCTCATCTCTGTTAGTCTTTTATCCGCTGTGCAATAGGATTGGCACTTGCCCCCGTTGGAGATTCCAAAGGTATGATTACTATTATTTTTTAATATAGCAGCTACCAATTCCCTAGATATTAGATACATAGGCTATGGGTTATTCCCATTAGAGGCGAAATCATTTACCAATTCATTTATCATATTTGAAGGCGCAGTCCTGTCTCTAAAAATGCCTGTATTTTAAATTGAGGTTTGGTTGCCGCTCTCCCAATGGGGTTTTATGTGGCCCCAGTGTTCTGTAAATAATGTGTGCCCTTCTAATTTTCTGTCACACTCCAAAGACTTCTCAATATTTCCCTACATCATGCCATCTAAGCTCCTCCTTAGCGAGGGACAATAGTGAAGTTGATTAAGCTTCCAAATACACAAGCGCAAATATGTATGTAACATTACCTTTCCCACCTCGGCACTATCAACATCTTATATACTCATACTTTTTTTCCTATCTTTTTTTTTTCCTTTTATTATGAAGACCCCGCCACAATGCCCCCATCTAAATGGAGTCCATCTATCCCCGGTAGAACTATGAGTGGCCGAGCCGCGTCACTTCCGCCGGCCGTCTGGAGCGCTGATGCGTTCCGGGGTTTATCCCAGGATCACAGATGGCTCCAGCCTCCGGACACGGAAGTGGCGCAAACGCCTCCGTTCCCCCTCCGAATCACACAGCCGCACGCATCGAGCGGCTGTTGATTGGGGTGGGATGACGGAGGCGCGCCGACGCAGCGTGGTGCATTACCATTTAAAGGGCCGGCCAGCGCGGCTGGCTGACATCCCCGGCCCACATGCGCCAGGCGCTCCCGGACGGCACCCGCAACCAGTGAGCTATGGACAAAACGATGACATTAACGATCTTCCTATTTAAGGTAATGATCTATTGAAATTGCACTCTGGCATCCTTGCTCATGCCCATACCATATTATATTAATAGCAATATAAGAATTAATATCAGCAAGCAGCCTAATACATTGCCATATTGCGGTGTCTCACTGCAATGGCAGGCAGCTAGCCACAGGGCTTCACTATAAAATAAGACAGTTTCAGCACTTACTCGCATGGGCACTAATTGAATTTCTCCATCTCACTGGTACCATTCCTCACTCTCAGGCATGCTTATAAGCACTTTCTTTGGACTGAGCCTCCTTCTCCATTCTTTTGGGTATGGCACAGTTTACTATAATAATACAAGGAATCTTCCTTTCCAATAAAAAATTTTTTCTTAGAATAAACGGGCAAATGAATAAATGCCAACTACACTGACCAGTACCCAACAATAGTTTGAGCCACTGTGCCAGCCTATTTATCAGGAGCAATTTGGTTTTCCTATACGGGGAGCAGCTGCCTTCCATATACAGGTAACTTGAAATATTTAATCATTGTCTAAGATTTGTACAATTTGTACAAAATGTACCCTTTTGTATTATGTATAGTAGAGTTTCTTAATTCCAGCGGGTACTGAGGAAGCTTGATAAGGCGAAACTAGTCTGCCCTGCAGGAGCTTGAAACCACTGTTTTTTCTATCCAAACAACATTTGTAGCAACCGAAATATTTTAAACTTTTCTAGTCACTTTGTTATCATGTAATTTTAACCATATAAGTCAAAATAAAATTTGGATGAATTTTACATATGTTGTATAATTCGCAGTAAGGCGAGGTTGGTTTACATTGGTGAGCCCAATTTTAACCCCATTTGGCCAGGGAGAAGGTCCAAAACTCCCTCGCCTAAACAACACTATTTCAGTGCCAAATGTAGCCAGACACAATGGTGTAAAAATGACCTTTGCCTGAAATATCACTTTAATGCTGCATAGGTATGCTCCCGCTTTATCTGTGAAGCAGGTTTCAGACCACCCTGCATTCACCTGGGAGCACCCTGCCTTCACCTATAAATTGCTGCCCATAGTAATTTATGGGCACTTTCACATATGCTTTGGACATTAGCGAAATGATCAGATCACTCAGAGCCCCAGGATTCATGAACAAAACACACTGTATCTATCAAAGCAGTGTTTCCCAACCCTCTCCTCAAGGCCCACCAATAAGTCATGTTTTGGAGATCTCCACATGGGCAGCTCTAGAGCTGTAGCATGTATTTCTTCACCTGAACAATGTAAATAACCAAAAAACAACAACCTGCTGGTCTGTCTTCAGGACAATTTGGAAAATACTATAATAGAGAACAGAGCACATTGTACAGCTATCTGTAGTTAGACCCAGGAGGGGGCCCCCCTGTAACTTTTGGGTCCCAAAGCTGGGGTCCCCATTGATTTCAATGGGGGCCGGGTTCAGGATCTGGTCAAAATCTGTACCCTAACCAAACTTTTGTTCAAAGTTCGGCCGAACTTGCCCAACCCGAACCTGTACCAGTTCGTCCAAAATTATCACTCATCAGAATGTATTTATCTATTTGTATATTGTGGTGTGTCTGTAGAGAAGATGCCCCTTCTAGTAAAATACATAAATCAGTGTTTTGTGCTAAGAAAGATGAGATGATAGAAACTAGGAGAGGGCAACACATTTTCCTTTTGTATTGTCCTATAGTAACTGTAAGCTGGCATGTTGGACCAACATTCAAAACTGACTTAAACTAGACTAAAAGAACAAACAGTGCTCATATGCATCCCTCCCCCAGGCAATTTAGATTGCTGCACATTAATTTACCTTTTTCTAATTCTTGCTGTGGTTAATTTTAAAAACAAAATGGCAGTTAATGCATTTGCAGGCCACCTGCAAACAGGAAGTGCTGCTGGGCTTCCTTTTACTGTGCATTGTCAGTTATGTCAGTTGAATCCAGACAGCAGCATGGCTGAGATGCTGGAGAGGAAGCTCCAAAATGGCCGCTACCTTTCTTTTCTAACTGTGGCAGGCTGCTGGTCCGGTTTAAATGCATTATATAAATGGCAATGTTCTGCATGTTAAATTAAAGATACTTGAGATTTCATTAGATGAGGCTTCCCAACCTAAAGTCTCAAAGCAGCACAAAATCCATATGGGCTCCTCTGGGGTCACTCGGTTTAAAGAAAAAGGGTTTTTCCACGGCAGAGGCCCTGGCCATTTGGCATTTTTGAGATTGCTAATCTCAAAAATGCCGGATGACAAGACCTGCCTACTGGCCATATCCCCAGAGTCCCTGTAGTATGTGAAAAACTCCCGCCACCAGCCTATCTGAATTGCTGGGTGTTAGAGTCGCCTCCGCTACAGGGAAGCCGGGGAGGTAGCTACTGGCAGAAACAGTGCCGTGGGAGCCAACAGGAAAGGAGATTTTACTGGCGATTCCACGGGTTTAAAGTGGACCAACAGTCAAAAATGACTTAAACCAGACCAACACAACAAACAGTGCTCATATGCATCCTTCCTCAGGGCAATTTAGAATGCTGCACATAAAAATTAGCCTTTTCTAAATCTTGCTTTGGTAAATTGGCGGCTCATGCATTTGCAGGCCGTCTGCAAACAGGAAGTGCTGCTGGGTTACTGTGCATTGTCAGTTATGTCAGTTGAATCCAGACATCAACATGGCTGAGATGCTGGGAGAGGAAGCTCCAAAATGGCCGCTACCTTTCTTTTCCAGCTGTGCAAGGCTGTTGGTCCGGTTTAACACAGCAGGCTAGCTGCTGGCCATGGAGTCTTTCAGATACCAGAACAATGCAGCGATGCTTTACAGCTTTAATGTCTTGTCCCACAATCTAATAGGTTTCATAATGACAGATCAGACTACAGATGATGCTTTATAGTTGTTAAGTTGTTTTTTACATCACAGAATACTTGCCTGAATGCTGTATCTAGTGCTTTATTTAGGGTTATTGCCACCCAAGTACCCCTAATAATTCCAGGTCCTGCATGCCAAACCACGCCCAATATTGGCCTCTCCTTTTTGTTTTCCCTCCACCTTGATTACTGCCAAATAATGAAGATCCATTAGCTGATGTGCAAACAGGAACAGATTTTAGGACTAGATTTTATGCGCAGGGTTGCTTTCCCATGCATTGTGCTGTCCTAGGCCCAGCATGATAAGATATTCAGGTTTTCAGGGTTATGGCCCTTTTCCATGGAACGATTTGTGATGGAGAAATTGCTAAAGCAAACACAATCAGAGGATATTTAAAGGGTAAGTCCACTTTCGATGAAATTTTTGAAAGCGTATATTTTTTGTGCCAAAAGGATGTGCTGAAGGTTCTGAGCTAATCTAGTATTTTTTACATTTTTTTATGTTAGCAAATGCATGTTTTATGGAAGAAGTTTTTACTACCTGCAATCTGTTGCTACTGGCCACGTACACCAAGTGTGTACACCAAGAAGAGAGATGTGAGTCCTGTACACACAGGACACTGCTGCTATGGTCACTGCTGAGGTGAAGCAGCTCACCCTCCCTTACCATCCCCAGAAGCAGTGTTCTGTGCAAATATCTGCAGTCTGTTGCTATTGGCAATGTACAACAACTCTGTACTTGGTATACATTGCTAATAGCAACAGATTGCAGATAATGAAAACTACTTCCATAACACATTTGCTAACACTAGATAAAACTGCTAGATCCGCTAGCAGTAATATTTATTTATATTTTAGAGGAACAATGCACAGGAATTTCACTTTCCTGTTCCTCCATGCGGTAGCTTCCCAAATTGAGATGCCCCGCTGTGTGTATTCCCCCAGGTTGCCCGATCAATTCACCTTCCAGTCACTCCCACGACGCAGGGTCAAGCTGAAAGCGATCGCACTGATTGGCTAAGTCTTTTAGACATCAGCACCTCTGAAGTTCCTCTTTAAACCAAAATAACACCCCCATTATGGCTGTAAATATAGATTTTTTACTAACTGGTAGCTGGCAATCTGGATAGAGTAGGTACACAATCCAGATGCAGAAAAAGCATTTTAGGGTAGATATTTCAGTTTAAGACATCATTTTGCCACACAAAAATAGAATAGAAAGTACCCTTTAACCCCTGTAAATAAGATCATATAAATTCCTTGAATTTGCACGGCATAAACAATTTTAATTATGATAAGTCTTGGGCAAACCTCTAGAGGTTTAGGCAAATTTGTTCGAACCTTGAACAAAAGTTCAGTTAGGGTACCCAAACTTGACCCGAACTCGGTCCCCATTGAAATCAATGGGGACCTAAACTTTGAGGGGTGATTCTTCTGAGCCCCCCCACCCCACAGTGAGTGGGGGACTGTCTGTTAAAGGGCCACAGAGGCAGAATCAGGACTGTAAAAAAAACTAAAAAATCTGGTGGGGGTGCGGGGGCAGTTTAAACAAATGCAGAGTGTACAGCAGGCAGTGGCTGTATGCTTACCTGAGCCGGCGATCCAGTCTGTGATCAGCAGTTTGAGTTCTTTCGCTGTCAAATTGAGTATGACCGGGGCTACGGAAAGATGGCTGCCGCTCCCATGAGTAAGGACACTGGCGTCAGCTTGCAGTACTTCTAGTACCAGCTACCAGCCCCCACTCATGGGAGCCATCTTTCTGTAGCCCTGGCCATAGACAATTTGACAGGGAAAAAATGCAAACCGTAGACTGGATCTCGAAGCTCAGGTAAGTTGTACAGCTGATTCCTGCTGCACAATCTGCAAAGATTAAGCTGGATTTATCTTTTCATGGAAATAAACCATGAGAATGAGTTTTGTCAGAAGCACATCAAGGTTTGTTGCTTGTAGGATTTTATACCATACCTATATACCTTTAGGGGTTATCCAAATGATTCTCCTCTGTTTCTGTAGAGGTGGAGTTTTGGAAGACTTTCTAATACAACACATATTAAAGTAGATTTTTTTTAATTTATTTAAAAAATCACATGTACCTGTTTTGGTTTTGAGATAATGTTTTTTTTTACAAATTTTAAGATAAAAGTCCCCTTGGACAAATTAAAAACTCTGTACTAGATTAAGCTGTCCCGCTATATCAGGCTTTCACAACAAGTATCAATATCTTTTTGATTTTTCATGTTATTAAATAATAAGTATTTAAGCATTATATTTAGCAAAATCTTTCTGAACAATTTCGAAGCTGAACAGCACGTCTTCTGCTTTATTATTTCTCATTGTTGTATGTGTTTGACCTAGTGGCAGGATGTTGCTGCTTCCTGAAAAAGTAGCAAAGAAAATAGGAGCCAAAACTTCCTAAAATGAGCAATAAACGATTCACATAGAAACAAACAAAAACAGGACATTGGCCAGGTATACTGTGGCTTTTCTCTTCCAGAAATCTGTGAAGCATTACTCTGAGAGATAGGGAGGTTGGGGATGCTAAATTAGAGATGCCATAAGCTTGCGTGAAGTCATCTTCCTTTCTTCTTTAGCATAGTTATTCTACCATGATACACACAAAAGAGTTGACTTAAAAAGTTCAATAACATGTTTTATCTTAGCGAATAAAACAATCTGTAAAGTTTTCACTGGCTTCAGACAATGCACAACAGATGCAGAGAATGGGGGCCGAAAAAGGATCCATCAAATAAAGGTTGTCTGAAATGAATGATTCTTGAAGGATCATTCAGTTATCATTCATGAATATGTTTAAACATTCTCATGTGGGAAATAAATCAAAAGATTGGTCATAAAATAGTTATACACAAAGGGAATCTGGAAAAGGTAACACCCATCCTGAATGTGTAACAATAGCAGAGGGAGAGCATAGGACAGCTAGTACCTGGAATGTTTGTACTTGTGAACTAGACTTTTATTTATGTTATGTGTATTATGACTTTTTTTTCATTCTTTCATGATTGTACGCAGCTTAACATTCCCTGGTGCCATAGGAATAAAAGAATTATTCAATAAGGCATTTTTCCTTTCTTCACTAGTTTGCCAAAGACTGCTGTATTCAGAAAATGTATCCTAATGCTTCAATGCTTTGAAACCTCTACAGGACAAGACTCAAGCGCTTATATAGAAGGTTAAAAGGAGAAAATATATGTCCATAATGTTTAGTAAATAAAAAGAAGATGGTAAAAATACTTACTGGTTGGCTGTTTTTGTGGAAGACAGAAGATCCTGAAAGGCAATCTATCTTGTGCAGAGTGGGTAGAGGTTACGTTGGTGTCAACATCTTCATTGAGAAGATCCTGCTGCCACTGGCAAACCTGAACTGAATAAAACTGCTTTTAAGGTGGACCAAAACCCAAGATTTTGACTATCCTGGGTTTTGGTCCTTGCCCCTGGGGTGCTCCACTATGTGTAATCCCCCAGGTCGCCCGAACAAACTCACCTCTTCAGTCCTACGACGCATGTGCAACTGCTCATCCAATCAGTGCGCTCGGATCTGCTCAAGCCCCTTCGTCCAGGAACTTGTCTAATATGAGCAGATCCAAGCTCGCTGGCAGCCGCACCCTCTGCTGCCCTCTAACAGGGAGCATGCCTGCACTGGCCATTCACGAATGCCTGGCGCAGGCACATGCCCTGCTAAAGGGATAGTGGGGATGGGGCCGCAGCACGCGCACGCGCCGTTGGACCAGGAAAGAAGGTGAGTTCCCGGGCGACCAGGGGGGTTTTACACAGCGGAGCATCACAATGCCCTGGGGGAGGCAATCCAGCGGCCCTGGAATCTGCTAGATTTCAGAGCCGATGGGGAGTGAGTTTTGATCCTCTCTGTAGCATCTCCACTGCTGCAGTTCAATTGCTTGTAGCACTGTGAGTGTTATGGTGATGCTGTAAGAGGCCCTAGTAGACAAGTAAAGGACATCCTGACTTTAGTGTTGACATTCTTGAAGAGACTGGAGCCATAATGATAGCTACTGTTTGCCTGTGAGGGTCCTCATTCATCCAAGTAAGGGTATGTATTTTATGACCGATGACTTGGACAGAAATGTTTTAAAATTAATACCCTATAGTGCTGCTTCAGTCATCGGGCAGGCTAATTCATTACCAGTGCCAGGTAACGGCAGATGAGCATCTGTACAGGGGCGCTAAGAGTGACTGCTAGTGGTCGCTCTGATCAGCTGTGAGTCGCTATTACAGAGCGCCTCAGTCGCTGTAGTAACATTTCCAGCATTCATGAATTGATGTGTGAGTCGCTATAACACCAGTACAGAGCTATATGGGAGCGAACAGTAGCGCCTGGTCAGTGCGAGCTCAAAATTGGGTCGCTGTAGCCCAGAGCGCCAGAAGCTGTGTGATTAAAGTCTGTTTTTGAACACATATCCACTAGTAACAAAGCGAAAACATATGTAATTACATTGTAATTACACTGTAACACTTTAATACCAGACCTGTAATGACAATTCTGCATAAAAATATAATTAATCAAAACAATTTTCAAAAATGACTTTAAATAGGCCAGGAGAGGTCACACAATGATTTGATATAAAACAAAAAAAATATTAAAAGAAAACCCTGTTTAAAGAGAAGAAAAGGAACGTCCATTGAAATGTATGGGAGAGCGACAGGTAAGCGACAGCTGAGTCAACTGTGATGATGAATTGGTTGCTACGTGTAAGACGCTGTAAGAGGCGCTCACCAGAATCGCTTTCATAAATGTGGTATTGTGTGCAGCACCCAGCGCTCACCAGACACTACCTGCCGCTAACAAGGCACTACCTGTCGCTATTCCTTGATGAATAAAGCCCATAATCTATTTATTATGATCTTAATAATTAACATTGGGTCAAAGATCTCATAGAAGCAAGGAACTGATGACATTTACATGACTTCTCATATAAAGTAAACTGCCTAGGGATATGTGTTAAAACAGATCAACTGTCTTGCACAGTTGGAAAAAATCTGTCCTCAAAGCTCCCTTGCCCCATCTGCATGCATGATACTAAATCATTGTCAGCACTTACATTTGCTCCTGCCCCCCCCTCAAAGCTGAAACATTGCATTACTGATTTTCTCCTGGTAGCAGCCATTTTGGTGCCTCCTTTCCCAGCATCCCAGCTGGGTTGTTGCCTGGATTCAACACACAATGCACAGTGGCAGGAAACCCAACAACACTTCCTCTTTGCAGTTGGCCGGCAGCTCCATGGGACGCCATTAACCACAGCAGGAGTAAAAGGGTAAATTCCTTTTTATGTGTAGCAATCTGAATTGCTCTCGGGAGGGATGCATATGAGGTCTGTAACTTCTAAGAATGTTGGTCTGGTTTAAAGCAGTGAGGTAACCTTGCTTCCCTGTCTGGAATACAGCACCGCTATTGGCTGCCCGGCACTCACGTGGGCAGTGACCTTACAGCCGCTGAATGCCCTGTCCACGTGAATGCCCGGCATCATGGTGCTGGATCCTCGTGGGGGAAAAAGCTTTAGGTGAGATTTATGGGCATCGGTTGCATTCTGGAGCCCACCCTCGCTGCAGAGTTGAGGAAGATAATAATGATCTAGGATCTACATCCACGGTCCCGGTTCCTTCTAAATCAGATATTTCTGTATTATCTTCGTTTCGGGATATGAGTGCCCGATTATGGCTTGAAGATCTTTCGGACCATGGCTCTATGAAAGTTATGCCTCCTCCTAGATTTAAATTTACTAACAATACATTTTACCCAGTTAACTCCAGAGTCTCTGTATTGGATGTTTTCCAGGAGGCGGTGGAGTTAGATCTGGTGGAGTTGGCCAAGAATCGTAAACTACAATATAGATCCAATCTGCCATTAACAGAGAAGGAAGCTTTAAATCAATTGATGAAAAATGATCAGATTCGAATTAGACCTGCAGACAAGGGAGGATGTGTAGTAGTCATGAATACTGCTGATTATGAGTTTGAGGCTTTTCGACAACTAGATGATCCCGTCACTTATATTAAACTAGGTAGTAATCCCCTAGATAGATTTCAATTAGATCTGAGAAATACTCTTGAAGAGGGTAGAGCACTTGGAGTTTTGAGTGAGGAGGAGGTGGAGATGTTGGTGGTGGTTTCTCCCGTCGCCCCAGTCTTTCATCATCTCCCCAAAATCCACAAGCCACAGCGTCCCCCTATTGGGAGGCCGATTGTTGCTGGAATAGGGGGGATGAATGAGAGGCTGGGGCGGTGGGTGGACTCTCATCTATTACCACTAGTACGTAGACTCCCAGGCTATTTGCAGGACTCACGTGACGTAATGTATCAGCTAGAGCAATTTCAATGGGATGATAGTTTTATGTGGCTCACATGTGATGTCTCCTCCCTGTACTCCATAATCCCGCACGATCTGGCCTTAGAGGCGATACAATTTCACTTAGACAATTACTCGATGTATTCTAATGAATTGAAAATTTTTTTGATTCTGGCCATTGAATATCTTCTTAACCCTTTAAGTGCCAGCCTACCTGCAGCATTTCCCACTCCCTGTTGCCAGACCATGTTTCACTATTTTGCGCTACACATGTTCAACTGTCATTTTTGAAAGGATTTCCAGGGATTTCCCAGGAAAACGATATATTGTTTTTTTCAGCAGAGTCTGGGCTTTAACATGAAATGTCTTGTTTGTATTTTTTAGGTGTATTCTCAATATTTTTGGGTGAAATATGTGAAAAAAAATTTTTAAAAATTATTTTTTTACAATTTGTAGTGTTTTTTTGTAATAAAAAATTCAAGTTTGTCAATAAAATGTTATTGCGTGTGAAATCCCAATTTTTCCCGGTTACAGCGATACCACATATGTATAGGTAGACACCCTTTCCTGCCCAGGAGACTCCCCCAAACTGAAATAGCGCTTTAGGGGATTTTCAGAAAAAATACAACTGTGATATGCGCTATGCGCACCTTGCAGTTTTACCAGAAGAACAACCCTTTACATTTGAAATACCCCCAACAAACTATATATTCTCTGGAAGTACACACCTCAAGCTTTCTAGGTGTACCAGGCTTGTTGATGTGCCCATAGTTTTCTGGAAGTAATTCCTCAATGTATTCTTTGGTTGCAAAGAGTTTCCCCAAAAAAAGGATAAAAAAGCAGAATCAAAGCCACACTTTCCTAAAAAAAACGATATACAAACAAGAAAAAACAAGTTTAATCTGAAAAAGCAACATTCCCCGAACAGAACAACACCCAACATGCATAGGTTCTGTCAAGGGAAGATTTGCCAAACACCCCAAAGTAAAGCATGTGCGTAACGGTAATTTTACTTGAAAATTTCAGTTCTGCAGACAAAGTGCGCACCTTGCGATTTTTCAACCAAAACAACCCTTTACATTTGGAATATCCCCCATAAACCATATATTCCCTGAAAGTACACATGTTAAGCTTTCTAAGCGTACCCAGCTTGTTGTAGTGGGCTCATCTTTCTGGAATTAATTCCTCAAAGAATCCTTTGGTTGCGCAAGGTTTCCCTAAAAAATGTATAAAAAAGCTGAATAAAAAACACCTTTTCCTAAAATATAAATATGCAAACCAGAAAAAACAAGCTAAGTCTGAAAGCGCAAGGTCCCCCGAACAGAACAATACCCAACATGCAGAGGTACTATTAACCCTTTTAATTGCCAGCCTACTTGAGATTTTGTCACCCTCTGTTGACAGGTCATTTTTCCCCATTTTGCGCCATGTTTTGCGCCATTTTTGCTGTAATTTTCAGGAAAATTATATTCATATTTTTTTGCAGCAGAGTTTAGGCTTTAACATGAAATGTCTTGTTTGTAAATTTTATTTTGTTTTTTACAATATTATTAAGTAAAAAAAAAAATAAATAAATAAATAAAAACATTTTTAGAAAATTGACTCCTTTATTTTAAATAAAAAATGTATTTTATTAAGGAAAAGCATATTGCAATGTGAAAGCCCCATTTCTAGAACGGTACCACATATTTATCGGTAGCCCCCCGTTCCTGCCCAGGAGACCCCCCCTCCCTGGGGGGGGACCCCATTTTTTTGGGGGGGATTTTTAAGGGTTAAAAACCCTTAAAAATCCCCCCAAAAAATTGACATGGGGTCCCCCTTACCCAAAATAACCAGCCCGGGACCAGCTATGCAGGGCTTGTGGAAACAGGGCACAGGGGCCAGCTTTTGTGGCCCCTGGCCCTGCAGGCTACAAGCCCGCATAGTCCGTGGGCCCGGGCTCTTCTGCCCCCCCCTGGGCTTTGGGGAGGCAGGTAATGGGGGTGCCAGGGGTTAATGGCAAGTCACCCGCTAGTCACAGGTGACTTGCCACCTCCCCCAGCCTTGTGAACTGGTATAGGGGTCATGGACCCCTTACCAGTTCACAATGGGTTAAATGTAAAAAATAACACACACACACAAAAAGAAAAAATTATTTTATTATTATTTATTTATTTTTTTTTTTAATACTTACCTCCCATCCATCCTGGAGCACTGTGTCCCTCGGCGATCACTGGCTTCTGCTCACCTGCTGGAAGCCTTTTATAGCTGCTGGATGACAGAACACAAAGGGTTAATTAAAAAAAAAATGACATAGGGTCCCCCCTCCCAGGGAGGCGGACCCCATTTTTTGGGGGGATTTTTAAGGGTTAAAAACCCTTAAAAATCAAAAAAAAAATGACGTGGGGTCCCCCTTACCCAAAGTTACCAGCCCGGGACCAGCTATGGGGGCTTGTAGGCACAGAGTGGGGGGGGCCAGCTTTTGTGCCCCCCCACCCTGCAGCCTACGAGCCCACATAGCCTATGTGGGCCCGGGCTCTTCTGCCCCCCCCTGGGCTTTGGGGAGGCAGGTAATGGGGGTGCCGGGGGTTAATGGCAAGTCACCCGCTAGGGCAGGTGACTTGCCACCCCCCCAGCCTTGTGAACTGGTATAAGGGGTCTCATGGACCCCTTAACAGTTCACAAGGGGTTAAATGTTGAAAAAAAACACCACACATTAATAAAAAGTAGTTTACCTCCGATTGCAAGCTCTTGTCCCTCGCCGCTCTGCTGACAGATGCCGGTGATCAGCATCCAGAGAAGGAGGAGGCAGGAGATCAGAGGATCTCCTGCCACCTCCTTCCAGGGCACCGATCACCGGCATCTGAGAAGCTGACAAGGCTGAAGCCGGTGATCGATCGGGGCCGGGATGACGTCATAAGCCCCGCCCCAAGGGGTGGGGCTTAGCGGCAAGATGGCGGCCACCATCGAGGGTGAAAGGGGAGAGAGCCTCTCTGGCTCTCTCCTGAAGATCGGTAAGTCCTGGGGGGGGATCGGAGGCCCCCCAGGTGAAGAGGAGGGACAGCGGGAGCCAGCGCACATGCAGGTAAGTGAATGTCATTTTTTTTTTTTTACAGTTAGCAGCTTCTGCTGCCAAAGTGGGGGGGGCGGCCTATTCCGGGGGCTCTCCTGGAGCCATCCGACCCCCCACAAGGGATCTGATGGCACCAAATTAAAGAGGAGACCCGGCCGGATCCAACAAGGGGTCAGGTGAGTATTTTTTATTTTTATTTTTTAAACCAGAAGCGGGGAAAGTCAAGCACGTAACACCTACGGGCTTGGCACTTAAGGCCCAGCCAAGCCAGCACGTAGGTGTTACGGGCTTGGCAACAAAAGGGTTAAACATAATTATTTTTTGTTTGGAAATCAGTATTATTTACAACATTGTGGCGCGTCGATGGGGGCCCCGTTCTCTCCCTCTCTCGCCAACCTTTATATGGGTTGGTGGGAGAGGGAAAGTATATATGGTCATAATAACCCCTTTTTTGATAATATTCAGTTATATGGTAGATACATCGACGACCTTATCTTTATTTGGAAAGGAGGGGAGGAGTCAATTGCATTATTTGTGAGCTACCTGAATAATAATTCTTTAAATTTAAAGTTTACATCGGAGCACCATCCCTTTACTATTTCATTTTTGGATTTGACTATAGGAGTTATTCAAGATACAGGGAAACTTTATACTAAAACCTATAGAAAAAAGACGTCAGGTAATATGACTTTACGAGCTGATAGTTGCCACCCACCCCACACGATCAGAGCTATTCCCCTGGGGGAGATGGTTAGGGCACGAAGGAATTGTTCAGAGCAGGATGTCTTTGACACAGAGTTAGGAGTTATCTCAGACCGACTCCAGGATCGGGGTTATCCTTTGGATGTCTTAGAACGGGCGAAGAATTTGGCCAGCAGCAGAGACAGGAAATGTATGCTGGATAAATCAATGTATGCCACTGGAGAAACTTATGGGAAGTCAGTAGAGAGGAATAAGAGGCTTATTCCCCATAAGAATAAAGACAAGATCACTTTAGTTATTACATACAGTGAGGAATTTAATAAAATAAAACAGATTATTAATAAACACCCCCCTATACTTAATTGTGATCCGCAGCTTAAGGAGGTCCTAAAATATGGAGTTAGGGTTGTGAGTAGAAAGTGCCCCACGCTGGGCCAGAAATTATCACCCAGCCTTTTTAGGGGACCCAGTACCTTATCCTCAACCTGGCTCTCGCAAAAAGGATTTTTCAAGTGTGCCAATGGCAGATGTGGAATGTGTCAATACACTCAAACTGGCTCCCGATTTAGGTCCACTAACACCAAGGAAACGTTTCAAATTGATAGCTTTATTAATTGTAACTCATGTAATGTTATCTATTTGATAACATGTGAGTTATGCAGTATCCAATATGTAGGATGTACTACCCGAGCGGTGAAAAAAAGAATATCTGAGCATATTACCTCATCTTCTGTAGAGCGCCCTAATGCATCCTCTAATGTAGGACGGCATTTCAGGAATCATCATGCGGGTGACCTTACTAGCTTTAAATGTATGGCGATAGAAAGGGTACGCCTTGGCCCCAGGGGGGGGGGTTTAACTGAAAAACTGCTCCAACGTGAGGTTTTGATCTTTAAATTGGGAACCCGTACCCCTATGGGACTTAATTACAGATGGGATGTTGATTTATCCTTAAGATAATATCTACCTTCCTTTTTTCTGTCTCTGGATATGTAGATTAAGCTGTGTTCTATTGTAGAACTTAAATTAAATTAAATTCTCTATAGGGATTTTTCTTGTTATTTATTTTTAATTAATTTTTTTTATTGTTTTTTCTTCCTTAGTTTTGTCTTCTTTCTTTTCGTTTTCATTAATTATTATTTACTATTATTTCTCTCATGTTTTTTCTTTTTTGATTTATGAAGTTGCTTTTGAAGTGATCTGTGTATTGCACTAAAAAAATTTCAGATCTTGCATTTCCAACAATCTATTATGACCTGCTCCGCTATTACATAGCATATAATATTGTATAGGGTTTGGACTTTTTGTCATCTGTGGATGGGAGTTGTAGTATATAATATATTAGTTTTGCACACTCATATATATCAAGTTTAGGCTAAGGTTTTTTATGTACTTGTTTATTATGTGTTATGAGATCACATGCTTAAAGATAAGTAATTGGCCTTTCAATTCCTAATATGTTTATGGATAATTATGTAATATATAGATTTTTCTTTTCTAATATTCTGATGTTAGGCGATAGTGACATTTTTATGTTACTGGCACTGTCTCTACTATTTACTTTTTTGATACAATGTATTGGCTTGTTGAATACACAGCCGTTACATATACATGTTACATTTTGCCAGTAATGGCTCCCAATATGGAGATAAGTGTTGCCAGTAGTATGACGTTGCGCACTTTCGTCCTATCAGTATCGCCTACGTCAGCTCCCTTTCTCTCCATTGGTGGTTGCAATATCACGTACCAGGTGTATGCCGTGATTCAATTTCTCGGCGCGCGCCTGCCGCCCACACAATGAAGTTGAAAGGTGCGTTTTAATGAAGGTAAACAATTATGTTCCTCCCATTCACAGATGCTTTGGGTTACATTATTATCTGATATTGTATTTAAATGTATGTCCTGCAACCTGTTCCTTGTCATGATTAAGGGTGAGAACCCGAAACGCGTAGACGTGTGAGGACACCTTGTTTATGCTGCTCTTATCTATACCGCTGTGACGGACTTTTTAACCAGTTTGGAATAAAATGGACTTTTAAAATTGCTCTACTACTATGTGGCTGGCTTTTCCATGGTTCTTGGATACTACCAAGTTTTGAGGTGAGCGGGGGGCTGCATTTCCTGTCAATGAGCTGGCACTCTTGCTATTCTCGCTGCAGAGGGTGTTTGTCCGCTTTAAGTTAACACTGTCTGTAGTAGACAGACCCTCCATTCTAAAGCCTCGTTCCACCTGCCTTTCAAGTCTCACCTTCTCAGGAAGGGTTGGGATTACATCAACAACTGTTCGACAGGTCCTATAAAACATTCTCTCTATGTAGAAAGTGAAAAGTGCACCTTTCATACACAAGAAGTAACCTCCCTGGTTATTCCCTCTAACATGTTTTTGCCTAAGGATCATGTCAAGGTTTGTGTAATTAAGGATAAAGTAAGACCAGCGTCTCTTCAATATCATGCAACATTTCTAAATAGATAAGCCATTGAAAAATTAGATGCTGGAGTTAATCATTTGATCTTTTATTTATGAAAAATCGAACAATTGGGTTGACCTACTGCCTTTGGTTGAAATCGCCTTTAAAGTGGACCAACACCCAGGATTTTGACTATCCTGGGTCTTGGTCCACTTCGGTGGGGCACCCCCGATCGGGGTGCCCTGCTGTGTGAAACCCCCCCGAACCCCAAGAAAAACTCACCTCTCCCCGCTCCCAGCGCCGACGGACAAGCGATTTGACAGCCGCTTGTCCGTGGCTCCTCCGCCGCCGCCTCCCGCGCGTCCCTCTTGACGCGCGCGCCCCCGGGGGTTTGGGGGTTTGGGGGGGGGTTTCACCCCGCGGGACATCCCGATCTCGGATGTCCCGCGGGGAGGGAGGTGATCGGCCCGGGAATCTTATAGATTCCCGCGCCGATCACCCGAGGGGGATGGTCCACTTTAACAGCACAACCCTTTCTTTAACAGGATCACAATTGAATTGTGCATAGTGCCATCACTTTCCAATCTGTCACAGAGGAGGTTCTCAAGATAGACACTTATCTGACCCATTTTACCAAGATCTGCTCTGAGGACAGCCGGCAAATTCTAATATTCGGTTTCCTACAGATCAGGCCAGCTTCCCTTGTTCTTCAGCCCTTGAATTTGTTCTCGATGATATAGTTTAGCTTTCATCTAAGAATCTTGCTTTAACAGTACCCTCTAAGATGTTTGGGGGCCCTTAAAGGGACTGTCCATGCAAGGGGTTTAAACACCTACAGCCTCCTAATCTAGTAAATTAATGTTGTTTAGCTGTCTTTGGTCCTTACTTGCGGCTTGGAGTAAGATTTACAGTGTCTGATATCTCCCCCTCACCCAGGGCTCTGCTTTGATGGTCAACAAAAAAAATCCTGTGTCTCCTTTGTCTAAGGGCACCCCAGGTCACTCTCAGCTTGTGCACAAGCACAGTATTGCATTCCTCCTGCACTGTATGGCCACACCCATTCTCCCTCTCTGTATGAGAAAGGGAAAGTGAAATTAAAACATTTAAACTGTATATCCCAGCAACAAGAGCTTAAAAGTTTAGGACATTGCCAGGTCTAGCCCTACACAATGGGCCAGCGCTTGGCATTGCGCTTAAAATCCATTTAATAAACTACATTCAGCATCATATTTAGCTTTGCAGATTCCAAAATGATTTACACAGCTAAATATGGTGCTGAAATGCAAAAAATAACAAAATAGTGAGAAAAAATTTCTCCCGGTTCTGAATCAGCCCTAGAGTGTATTTTATGAAAAGTTTATTAAATCATGGCCAAAGTCTCACAATTGATTAAAGTGTACCAAAACCCAATGTTTTGACTATCCTGGGTTTTTCCCCATCCCCCGATCGGGGGTGCCCCGCTGTGTGAAACCCCCAGGACATATGAACAAACTCACCTTTTCCCGGTCCTAAGATGCATGCAAGGCCACTCGTCCAATCAACGCACTTGAGCCCCTTCAACCAGGCGATCATCTAATGCAAGCGGAACCGAGCGCACTGGCGGCCGCATCCCCTGCTACCCTCTAATAGGGAGTGTGCCCACACCAGGCATTTTTGAATGGCATGAAGTTGGCAAAGGCCCTGCTAAAGGGATAGTGGGGATGTGGCCGCTGCTCGCGCATGTGATGTTGGACTGGGAACGAAGGGTTTCACACAGTGGTGCACCCCGATCAGAGTGCCCCAGGGGGGAGCGAGTATGCTTGCCCTGGAGTCTCATAAACTCCAGGGTGGGTGTTGGTCCTCTTTAAGTCTTTAAGTCTTTAACCCTTCCACTGTCACCCTACCAAGAGATTTTTTTTTTAATTTTGTAGTGTTTTTCTTTACATTTTTCAAGAAAACCATATTGTGTGTAAAAGCCCAATTACTCCAAATTACAACAGTACAACAAATGTATCCGTATACCCCATTCCTGCCCAGAAGACCTCTCCAAACTGAAAATAGTGCTTTATGAGATTTTAATAAAAAATACAACTGTTATGCACACTAACAAGAGTTGAACCCTTAAGAAAAAGGTGTGGGGTCACCCCTCTCTGGGGGTGGGGGACCCCATGCTTTTTTAAAATTTTAGGTTAAACTGAAGGCTTCAAGCCTGCATAGTCCATAAGGGTGACAGGCTCTTCTACATCCCCGGGGCTTTGGGGATGCAGGTAATGGAGCTGACAGGTCACTTGCCAGCCCCTCCTGCCTTGTGGACTCGTATACACTTTCAAAAGTTCTTTAATATTTTTTTTTTTAAAACTACATACCACGCCTCCTGATCGCTGCTACCACAGACTGGAAGTGGAAATGGCGGGAATCGGGAGTGGGTCAGAGGATCAGAGTCGCCTGGACCACTACTGGCTTCTGCCGCTCACTCTGGCTTCTGCCACTCACTTCCACTGTAGGGAGGGACCGTTAAAACTGTGAGTAAGCTGACATCATCTCAATTGCCAGCATAAATGTCCCCTCCCTGCAGTGGCGAGCGCAATGCCAGAAGCCGGCATGCAGAGCAGAAAACCCAGGACCAGCAATCAGCATCAAGGAAGAGAGACAGGAAAGGGGTTATCCATAGACTGTATATCTACTTTAAAGCGGAACTACAGTCAGCCTATACATTTGATTGCAAGAGGGATCCTTTATTTAAATTATTAATCTATTTTCATCCAGTGGGAGAGGGGGGACATTTATCCTATATGTAAGGCGAGGCTCTATTAGTGATATGTAGAAGAGCCCTATTATATCTAAATTATGGAATCTTAATTTAGGAATTAATACATTAATATTTTATGAATGAACTTATGGCTCATACATACTATACCTATGTTTGCAGCTGCTTCTGGACAATGGGTCCTGCTGCTTATGTCAATCACTATGCTCTTTTTTTTTTTTTAATTGTAATTTTTTATTAGAGAAGTACGTGTTACAGACCATGTTCAAAGCATATAAGCAAACAAGCAGCATACAATGCATTGAAAGACAGTGGCAAATTTAAGGGCAGTTGAACAGCTTAAAAATTCAAGGATGAAAAGACCATGTCTTGATAAGGCCTCCCAACGCCCCTGAGAAGGGGCCAGGAAGGAGCTTGGAGCGGGAGTAATAAGACAGTAAACTGAACCTTTTGTTTCCAACATAACTAGCACCCCGGAGTACGGTGTTGCACCCTAAAGATCTGAATTTGCATATTGTTGGAAGAATACAATAGAGCTGAATTTGAGGTTGGCGAACCATGCCTCCTCTTTTTTTTCAATAAAGACAAGACTATAACAAGCCTGTAACAAACACAAGGAAGAAGAAACTGGGGAAGAACGCTGACGGGGGGACATACTAGAGACACACAAAGAACGAAGAGATGAACACCACGGACACGGGAGGACAGGGAGGGAAGGGGGGTGGGGGGCAGAAGGTGCAGGGGCCCCCCCGAATGGGAAGCGGAGTCGTTTCTGCCTATGTCATCCCTTAAATCTTCAGGTATTCCAAATATTCCACCGAGAAGGTAAACCGATCCCACTCAAGCCAAGCCTCTCTGTGTTTCTCTGAGGTGCCCCTAAGCGAGGCCGTGAGCGCTTCCATCCTGCCAATTTCCCTGACTCTGGTAAGCCACAGCGCAGTGGTTGGGGGATCAGGGGATTTCCAGCATGCCGGAATGTAGGTCTTCGCGGCATTCAAGAGTGGAGAGAGCAGAGATTTGCCTCGTCTCCGGATTGAGGAGGTAGCCTGCTGGATCCTCGCCTAGGTCAATGTCCGTAAGGACCTGCACAATTTTTCTCACGTTTCCCCAGAACCTAGAGAGCTTCTCACACTCCCAGAAAATGTGCAGCATTGTGCCCCTAGTTCCTGAGCATCTCCAGCAGAGGGGGGACGAGGAGGGGAATATTCTTGACAATCTGGTCAGTTCTAAATACCAACGGGTGAGGATCTTGTAGGACGCTTCTTGGTCCTGCAAGACATGGAGGACTTGTGGGCCAGCTGGAGCATTGCCTGCTTTTGTTCTTCTGTAAAGTTTAGTTTAGTTTCTGTTTAGTTCCCTCTTCCAGCTCTCCACGAATGAGAGTGAAAATGATTCCCGAGGGCAGATCACCAGCGAATATGCAAATGCAAAAGCCCCTCTGAAATGGCTATTCTCTGTGCAGACCTGTTCAAAGGGGGTCAGGGGTCTGGGGGTCTCAGACGACTGGCCCAAGGATTTCTGAAAATGTGTAAGCTGAAGGGTTTGCCAAAAGCTGAGCACCGGCAGGGAATCCCTTTCCGTCAGTCCTTTTAGCCCCATCCAGCCTGCCCCGTCTCGCAGGTGGAGGATTCTAAACCGGTTCCGCCTCACCCAAGCCCAGAATGTACAAAGTCTTGCCTTGGAGCAAGCCTTTGGGTTTTTAGCATAATTTAGTGTTAACTGCAAAAACTGTCATTTCAAGTTTTTATTTTGTTGTTATTATTCCAGAATATAGGATATAAATAGGAAATAAAGTTACATGCTCACATGAGCTGTGCTTGCACATACAACTCACATATAAGTGTTTCATTGACTTTCTTAGAAGAAAACTCAGCTTTGCATCCAGCTTTAGGTTATATTAAGTTGCATTCCTAGCATGATCAAATATTTTCAGGCTAGTACTGCTACCATAAACATAAGTGTTAAACCAAAATTAAATAAATATAGCAATAAAGAAGCCATAATGTTTTATTCTATCCATCAAATCCTTAATAAAACGATTTAGAATTATGCCGGATAATAAACCTGGTAGTGCCACACTTTTAACTTTACACCATGCAAAATGTATTCCATTTATGAATACTCTTTGCTTTATGTTCTTGAAGTACTTACTTTTGTAACAGGATATTGTTAGGTAGCATTACTGTGCTTTAATGAAATGCAAATAACATCAGCTGCATTTTAACTTCCAGTTTGGCTATTAATGATCTAATATAAGCTGATTAAATCAGTCTGGAAGGAGGGGTGTTTTACAAACCTCTGCTGGTGCACTGTTTTATTCATCAAAATAATTATACCATACAATGCAGCAAAACTGGGACACTATTATTATTATTGTTAATGTATAAAGTGCCATCATATTCCCTGGTGCTTTACAAGGTGGAAGTACTAGGGTGAGACAAGTAAATACTTATAATACAACAATGACGACAATGCGTATATGACACATGATATTATGAATCAAATGTCAAGGAAATGAACACAAAGATGCGGGAATATATTAGGAGAGAGGGCCCTGCCCTTGCAAACTTACAGTCTAGAGTGCAAATCATATACCCAATATGCCTAAAATTCAAACAGGAATGTAAGATAACTATAGGCATTTATGAGCTCTATATGATGGAAGAAACGTGTATTGGTGTTTTGGCACCCCTGGTCAAAATTACAGTAACTGTGACCAGCTAAGCAAGTTGAAGATCAAATGATCTCCAAAGGCATGAAGTTAAAGTTGACACACTCAGTTCCCTACAGTTTTAGTAATATCTGTGTTTTTTGGGTTTGGTACAATTTTAGAATGCGACGTAGGAAAGGATAAACTTGCAACTGCGTGGGAACCCAAGGAGATTTGTGAGCTCAGAGAACTCAAGACCTTAATGAGTCTTGTATAGTGAAGGCTTGTTAACAATCATTGTTAGTAAAGGCCAGGTGATGCAAATGTCTTTATAAATACCCAGACTTCTATAAACTTGTCCCAAAACACAACAGCCTTGGACTACTAATCAACTGCCTAACACTCTGAATTTGAAAATGGTTGAGTCCCACAAAGCAGGACAAGGCTATAAAAAGATAGCAAAGCAACTTCAGGTTGCCATTTTTTCATAAATGTAATCTAGAAATGGCAGTTAAAATGAACATTGGAGCTTGAGAGAAGGTCTGGAAGACATAGCAGCTCATAAGATTGCTAGAAAGGCTTGACTGCAAAAGACCTTTAGGTCTTCTACTGTTCAATGATACCTGCACAAATATGGCCTTCATTAAAAAGTCATCAAAAAATAACCCCTCATGTGTCTTCAACACAAAATTTAGCCTTGAAACTGAACATCTGATCTAGCCTGATGCATTTTGGAAACAAGTCCTATGAACTGATTAGGTTGAAACAGAACATTATTTTCCCACAATGATCAAAGATATGTTCAGAGAATAAGGACACAGAATTTTATGAAACAATGGCTATAGGAACATTTTATGGATAGAGGGAAGAATGGACTCAGCCCATTCAACACAAGATATGAAAATCTCAAGGCAAGATCTGAAAGTTTTAGCTTGGCCCTCAGAGTTCACTGATCTGAACATAGGTGCATAGAGCAGTGCATGTAAGACAAACCAGGAATCTCACAGAATTTGTAGCCTTTTGCACGGAATAACAATAATTTAAAAACTCTTGGCTGCCCCCTCTTATAATACTCAAGGTTTGGGTCTCTTATTTAATTGGTTGAGGTTCATAAACTATACTTACTACAATGATACCTCTGTTTTACAATGCCATAGGCTAAAGAGGGGTTTCATCCCCCTCGTTACGAGCTATGAGGTTGGAATGATTGATTAAGTGATTATAGTGCTGTTTGACTATTTTACCTTAATAACTAACCTATTCTTAACCTATATTTTCCTTATATTTATTATCATAAATGTGAAATCTAAGCGCATCTTTTATGGTGCCCACAATGTTTTATCAGTTGTTTTTACGCTGTTTTATTTTATGTCATACTTGAATTCATTTTTTAATTAAAAAATTTTAAAATGTAATAGATGAGGATAGAAAAAATGATGCATGAAATACAAAGGAAATGTGTCAATTTTAACGTCATGTCTTTTGGAGATTATTTCATCTTCAACTTGCTTAACTGTTCACAGTAACAACATTTTTGTATACCACTGTAGGTACCTTTGATAACATTGGGCCAAAGTTACTTCATTTAATTACAGATTAGGATTCTTTAGCTATTGCTAAGATAAAAGCAATATGCCTTAACTGATTATATAGATCCCTTAACTAATCTTAGATAAAAAAGTAGGTAGAACCATTTGCAAATCTCATACAAAGAAGTGCCATGGCAACGCAGTAAAATAAGACACAGCATTATTATAGCAGACAGCTAAATTACCATGAAATTGCCATGGTATTCCATTGTGATCTGGCTATTTGGTTTTGCTGTTATAGAAAAGACCAAGGTTATTGTGGTAAATAGGGCTTCATGGTAACTAGCTATGTATTTTCACATTTCTGCATGATTGCATTCTCCCACACTTTCCAAGTATTTTCCCTAACCAAAAAACTGAATGTGGCCATCAAGGTGTAACCATAATAAAGTATACATCCTGTCACTAATACATTTAAGTCCTCCAAATATAAAAAACAGAGCTTTTAGGTGCAGTCTGTGTATCTTAATGACATTATCTTGTTGTTTTTAACTTATATATTTCATCATAACATAATAAAGGAAATAAGGTAGCATATTTGACTATGATTAACCCTACAATAACACTGTACTTTAAAGTGAATCAAAACCCAGCCCCTAGACCCCACCGTCCCTGCCAAAGTACATCAGACTCAGTAAAGGTGAGTTTGCCGGTGACTCGTCCTGGGAAGTCACACAGCAGGGCATCCCGCTGTAGGATACCCCGGGGACAGGCTAGCTTTTGTCTCTTATGCTTAGGTCAGGTTTACATGCTCTTTAAGCTCCAAAGTTGTTTGTAGTCACTAGTGATGGGCAGCCCCATCAACCAGATTCATCTAAAGGATGCAGCAGCCAAAGCTACTTTTCCTTTTAGTGGCCGCATATCTTTGAAATGGTCCATGGCCTGGGCCACAGGAAAATGGCCGCCGTTCCCAATGAGTGAGGACACTCCTAGTACCAGCACTGCCAGTGTTCACTCTAATGGGGCACAACGTTTACAGTGCTTCCTGCTGCATACTCTGCACCCCCCACCACACCCACCATTACAAATTTAGGTAATTAGGTAATAAATTAGGGCCCCCCAGAGGCAGAATTACTCCCCCAAGTTTCAATTGGGACTGGGTTCAGGGCCCTAAACCTGAACTTTTAATGAAAATTCATCCGAACTTGCTGGACCCAAGCCCTGGGACATGGCTAAACACTGCTCATATGAAAAGGTTATGTATAAAAAAAACTCAATAGTATACCATGTCTGGTTAGGTAGAAGTGTATTTCCAAGGAAAGGGAGATTTAGAGTTTGGGGTCCCAGCAACACAGAATTCTGGTGTACTGGATGATCACATGGGTAGCCGCAGGGACACAACTGGGTATCAATATATATATACCCACCCCGTAGCTTCTCAGTATATATATATATATATATATATATACTGAGAAGCTACGGGGTGGACATTTGGAGTTGGCTGAATTATTCCATATTTGTGGATACACAGGGTGGAGATAAATGTTCCCTGTCACTGCAGTAACAGAGAATGTAAATACATCTCAGTGTATTAAACATTTTTCACATTAAAATAATATGCTCCTTTATTTCTACACTGCATAGTCCAATCTCCACTGAGTAAAGTGTCCACCTTCCTGCTTAATATTAGTAATAAATATTTAAACAAGACTGTAGAGAGCATTGTGGAGAAACTGTAGTTTAATGTCTCTAGTTGTAAAATCATGCACTTGGGTAGAAGGAATCTCTGCTCTGAGTACCGTATGGGCAGTACTTTGTTAGCCAGGACCTCGGAGGAAAGAGATTTAGGGTACTGATTACTGATAGCTGCAAGATGTGTGGACAGTGTAGCCAGGCAGTGGGAAAAGCAAGCAGGATGCTCAGCTGCATGGCTCGAGGCATCATCAGAAGGAAGAAGGAGGCTGTGAGGCCACTGTATCGAGCCCTGGTGAGGCCACAGCTAGAATACTGTGTGCAGTTCTAGAGACTTTAGCTGCAAAAATACATTATTCAAATAGAACGGGTCCAAAGGCGGGTAACAAAAATGGTAGAAGGGCTTAAACCTTCTAGTGCCAGCTACGCGAGTCTCACGTATTTGCCCTCCCTACCGTTAAGTGGCAGCTACGTGAGACGCTTCGGCCGCTGCCACAATTAACTGCAAAAAAATGGCATTTACTCACCTGTGGCCGGGATCACTCCCGCGGGGTCTCCTTTTCACCGAAGGGGGCCTCCGATTGCCCCCCCTGGGCTCTTACGTGGTGAGGAGAGAGCAAGAAATCACCCTCTCCCTCAATTCCTGGGTTGCCTGCTGCTAGCCCCGCCCCAGCAGCTGTCATCGGAGTGTCGTGGGACAGGATCGGGACATCAGAGGAGAGTAGAAAAAAAAACTAATAAATGTCATTTTTTTGTGTGTGTGATTTATGAGACCCCTGTACCAGTTCATAGGGCTGGGGGCTGGCAAGTCACCTGCGGCTAGCAGATGACTTGCCATTAACCCCCAGCACCCCCAATTACCTGCTTCCCCAAAGCCCAGGGAGCTTGTAGCTGGCAGGGCAGGGTGCCACCAAAGCTGGCCCCTGTGCCCTGTTCCTACAAGCCCCTATAGCTTGTCCCAGGCTGGTTATGATGGGTAAGGGGGACCCCATGTCATTTTTTTGGCATTTTTAAGGGTTTTTAACCCTTAAAATTCCAAAAATGGGGTCCCCGCGCAGGAGGGGGGACCCTTTGTCATTTTTTTTAAATTACCCCCTTCTGTTTATAGTGGGGATAGTAGTTGTATTTTATTTGTAAAAGTTATAAAGTGCTCTTTTCAGTTTGGGAGGTCTCCTGGGCAAGATGGGAGGGCTAACGATACATATGTAGTACTGTTGAAATCGGGAGAAATGGTGCTTTCACATTCAATATGGTTTTCATTAATAAAACAAATGTTTTATTTAAAATAAAGGAGACAATTGTCTAAAAAATATTATTTTATTTATTTTTTTGTTTTTTTAAGCAAAAATATTTAAAAAAACAGTGGAAAAATTACAAACAAGACATTTCATGTTAAAGCCTAAACTCTGCTGCAAAATATATATATAATTTTCCTGGAAATTCTAGTAAAAATCATGGCGCAAAATGGGGAAAAATGACCTGTCAACAGCGGGTGACAAAATTCAAGTAGGCTGGCAATTAAAAGGAATAATAGTACCAATGCATGTTGGATATTGTTCAGCGAATGTTTGCTTTCAGATTTAGCTTGTTTTTTTGTTTGCATTATGATATTTTAGGAAAAAAAATTTTTATTCAGCTTTTAAATAATTTTTTTTAAGTAAACCCCGTGCATTTTAAGAATTTTTCGAGGGATTACTTGCAGAAAGATGAGCCCATTTCAACAAGCTGGGTACACTTAGAAAGCTTAAAATGTGTACTTTCAGGGAATATATGGTTTATGGGGAGTATTCCAAATGTAAAGGGTTGTTTTGGTTGAAAAATTGCAAGGTGCGTACTTTGTCTGCAGAGCTGAAATTTTCAAGTAAAATTACCGTTATACGCATGCTTTACTTTGGTGTGTTTGGCAACTCTTCCACTGACAGTAGCTATGCATGTTGGGTATTGTTCTGTTTGGGGGATGTTGCTTTTTCAGATTTTACTTGTTTTTTCTTGTTTGCATATAGTTTTTTTTAGGAAAATGTGGCTTTGATTCTTCTTTTTTATTCTTTTTTTACGGAAACTCTGTGCAACCAAAGAATTGATTGAGGGATTACTTTCAGAAAACTATGCCCACAAAAACAGGCCTGGTACGCCTAGAAAGCTTTAGGTGTGTACTTCCAGAGAATATATAGTTTGTGGGGAGTATTTCAAATTTAACGGGTTGTTTTTCTGGAAAAACTGCAAGGTGCGCATGGAACATAGCATAGTTGTATTTTATCTAAAAATCTCCTAAAGCGCTCTTTCCATTTGGGGAAGTCTCCTGGGCAGGAAAGGGTGTCTACCTATACATACCTAGAACACCTACCTAGAACATACAGTATAAACATAAGGGCAGACTAGATGGACCGTATGGTCTCCTTCTGCCGTCAACCTTCTATGTTTCTATGACAGTAAAGGTAGTAATACAATGGAGCAAGATAGAATTAAAAATTATAGTCCCCTCCCCCTAACTGTTGTTAATGTTGATAATATTGATACTGTTGATAAAACAACTACACATGCAACTGGTGCAGTCTTATAAGACGTGCTGGCAATATACATTTGCTTAGTCTGTTTCCTCTTTTGAGTTTGATGGATGATAATCTGGCCTAATCGCACCAATTAACAGACTCTTGGTAAATTTTCTTGCACACGTTAAAGAGGCTGATAGTCCACTGGAAAAAGATAGAATAAATATAGATATCTTTCAGAATTCGGGGTCATTACCTACATTGAAGAGAATGATTACTATCATAGTGGTAAGGGTGAGGATGCACCAGTGCTACAACATATTAGGATAGTGCAGACATGTTTTTAAATGCAGCTACATGCAGGAAGACAAGTCCTTGTCTTTGCACCCCCCTGTCTGCTGGTGTCCAGCCACAGTATTCCAACAGCAGATTCATGGCGGGTATACCCCCCCCCCCCCGCTGTTGTATAAGACAACTGAGCATGTATCCCTATTCACTGTGAGCAGGGAATGAATGTGCTAAGCAAAGCCTTGCAGTGACCACAGGGAGTACTCAGGAAGACTGGCCTAGATCTTCAAAACTCAAGTTATGCAACATAGCATTTATACACATCTACTGCAGGGGAAATTCATACACTATGTTTCCTACAGATCTGCTCAGAGATCCTACCATGACAGTTCTACCTCCTCAATTAACAGTGGCATACCCACAATACAACATCATCATGTATAAAAAGTTAATTGGCAAAGGCAGATGTTGTTGTATGAACTTAAAGGCTTTTATATTGGCAGCAGATCCTCCCAACTTTTAGCTATGCCTCTTAAATAACGCTAGGTCCAAACAGCGTGGTTACTACATTTCTTGCAATGTACAATTTTGACTAAATACCACAATTTTCTTCATTGTTCCCATATATAGTTATTTTAAAATATTGACACAGTGTAATTCACAGTTAGATCAGAGCTTGGGAAAATCTTAAATAATATGTTGACATGTTACAAAGCTGAATTTAGCGCCTCGCCTTCCTAGGATGACAGAGGAGTATTATCTTTTCAGGAAATAATTTCATCATTTTCCAGTTGTGTTTTGCCCTATCCCTGTAAAGTCGCACCCATTTCAACAGTGACCACATATCCTTCACTGCATATTTCACCTGAGAAACCGATGTTGTGATGATGATACGCAAGATATTACATCTGTCAATCAAAATCACACATATCTGTGTGTCATAGGCATTTCTTATCGTGCTTTGAATGGTTTTGAAGTTTTGGTGTTAATAATGTATTGTAGTTTTTCTATACAGATCAACAGGCTGATTCGTCACTAACGCCAGGTAGCGACAGAAGAGCGTCTGTAGCAGGCATTTTCAGAGCGCCCGCTAGTAGTCACAGTGCTCGGCCGTGAGTTGCTAGTTTATAGCGACTCAGTCGCTGTGCAGTAATGTTGAATACATTGTGACGAGTCGCTATTTGACCAGTACATCGCTGTATGGGAGCGCATGGTAGCGACTGCTCATAGCGACCGACTCACAACATATTCAAGAAAAAAAAAGCCTCACACAACTCTGACGCATGCTTATCTGAAGCCCAGAGCCCCGGAGGCGGTGTGTTTAAAGTGGACCAACACCCAGGATTTTGACTATCCTGGGTCTTGGTCCACTTCGGTGGGGCACCCCCGATCGGGGTGCCCCGCTGTGTGAAACCCCCCCAAACCCCCGAAAAACTCACCTCTCCCCGCTCCCAGCGCCGACGGACAAGCATTCTGACAGTCGCGGACAAGCGGCTCCACCGCCGCCGCCTCCCGCGCGTCCCTCTTGACGCGCGCGCGCGCCCGCGCCGGCCATTCACAGACGGCTGGCGTGGGCGCGCGCACGCCTAGAGCGGCGCGAGGGAGGCGGCGGCGGCCGGCCGCCGCCAAAGATAAGGTAAGGGGGTTTGGGGTGTTTGGGGGGGTTTCGTCCCGCGGGACATCCCGATCTCGGATGTCCCGCGGGGAGGGAGGTGATCGGCCCGGGAAATCACCCGAGGGTGATGGTCCACTTTAAAGTCTGTGTTTCAGCATCTATCAACTAGTAACAAAGCGAAAAAATATGGAATTACATTGTAGCAACATTGTAACATGAACACTTTAATGCCAGACCTGTAATGTTATTTCTGAAGAAATATATATAAAAAAGAAAAAATTGTGAAAAAACAGCTTTTTCAATGCCAGAAGAGGTCACAGAATTTTGATTGTGATTTTTAAAAAAAAACAAAAAAAAAAAAATCCCAGTTTAAAGAGAAGAAATGGTTCGTCCATTGAAATGTATGGGAGAGCGACAGGTAGCGAGAGGTCATACCTGGCGCTGTGCAAGGCTGAACGCCGGCGCTGTTCGCTGAGGCTGTGAAAATGATGAATCAGACGCTACATGGCGTTCTCCCAGACGCTAAACAGATTCTGCTTGATAAATGTGTCATTGCGTGCCGTGTCCGGCCTTCACCAGTCGCTACCTGACGCTATCCCTTCTTAAATAAGGGCCCAAGTTTATATCTTATGTGCAGTTTGTTTACACGCATGCAAGCACAATATTAGTATTGTTGTTGTGTTGCCGTGTGGACACTGGAGAGTCTCTTTCACTCCATACTTTCTCTCCTTCTTGTAAGTGAAATAATAAATCATGATGAAGATACCATAACAAATTGATAGCATCAATGCAAATGGCTGTGTTCACACCCACATGATTGTGCAGCATTACAGGGCTGTACTTACCCACATTCATAATACAAATAAAGCCTTTCTCATTTTTTTCTATGAGCTCATTCAAAACTCTGCTCTGTTCTGTGAATAAATTCTATAGTAAACATTTTGCCTGAAATACATTGCCAGAGTAGCCCCAGAAAAGTCTATGGTGGTGCAATGTATTGTGTTTGTATAGATAGGTGTGAACATAGCCTAAGAACATTACACAAGCGTGCATTTTCTTATCTTAGGGTGAAAGTTATACAAATAACAAACTCCACAAGGCATCCTGATTTGGGAAACCACTGTTTGAAAACCCATGGCTTACCCGTAATCTTACCAGTGATCCCATGGCGCATGTCTGGGCATCCCCTGAATCCCTTTGGCTGATGATCTTCTGTGGGTACACACAGCAGCAGGAGAGAGACTGAAGGAATGCTTGTTGCACCCATTTATTCAGAATAGGCCTATTAATTTGCACAGCCTAGAACGCTAACTGGAAGAGAGCATGTTCATGTGTCAACCAGCGAGCGACGAGGTGGGGGTTCATACAGCGGGGCATCCCAAATCGGGACAAGGAACAAACCCTAGGATAGTAAAAAAATGGTAAGTCCTAGCTAAGGGAGAAAGAGGGTGTCAGTTCTGTGTTGGGGTTTACACTAGCATTGCTGGTTAGTACAGGCATTGTATATGACTTATATAGCGATATATATATAAGAGCTTACTATATAAGAGCTTACTTACAGGAGAGAAAGATTCCCCACCTCTATTGGCGTTATAATGTATAACAAAGATTTGCTAAGCACAGTCCCATATCTCAAACAGGTGTAGGATTAGGGAGTGATCCCAGATTAAAGCAAAAAACCAACAGCTTGGGCCCCAGGCATATATACACTCCACAAGCCACACTCCAAGTGAAATGTAATACAATAGTTTTGTTGCTAGAAATCTTTCTACCACACTTACAAAATCCACATAAACAAATCAGACAATATTTAAAACCATATAAATCCAGAGAAAATGCTCAAAAAAGCTTTCATAATCTATTATATAAGGAGTATATAAACCCACTGAAGCTGCCTTCAGTGCAAGGACTATAATACAGTGCAAATGCTAATATTCCAAAAATTAATTCAACAAGAGTTTAATAAAGTGCTAGTGCACATTATGGGGACAGAGCATCTTCTTAATAAAAATATGTAACAAAATCATTCAATATGGGTAAAAACTGTGTGTGGACAGGGCCTAAAGGCCTACACACCGCTATACCTCCAGCTGGAGCAGTGACACTTGAGGTGGAACAAATAATTAAACAATGCAAGGTCAAGGCAGCCAAGGGTAAAGTAACAATATAATATGACCAAATCAATTGAACTCAGCATCCAGGCTTTCACACAAGATGCAGCATAAAAGGTGAGGTAATAGTGCCCACAATTTAACATCCTGATGAATTGGTAACCCTTACCATGCAACAGGTCAGTGTTGTGCCCTGATGGATGCCCAGTTCAATTGATTTGGTGTAATGTGTGAGCAGTGGCTGATTTCTCCTCAGGCGTGTGCCTGCACTATGCATTTGTGAATGGCCGAAGCAGGCACTCTCCCTGTTAGAGGGTAGAACCTTCCTGGAAACATGGGGGGGGGGTGTGGATGGCTATAGTATTTTTTAGAAAAGAATATGGACAGAAGGGGGAAAGAGGTTTATCTGGTTGGATAGGGTATCTTGTCGTGGTCAGATGTAGCAATGGGTCAGCCACAGGGCTTGGAACTGGAAGTGGTCTAACATGGCACTGGGTTAGCGATAGGGCTTGGTGCTGGAAGTGGTCTGATATGGCACTGGGTCAGCCACAGGGCTTGGAACTGGAAGTGGTCTAACATGGCACTGGGTTAGCGATAGGGCTTGGTGCTGGAAGTGGTCTGATGTGGCACTGGGTTGGCAACCTGGGAATAGCAGAAGAATTATCTTGGCATGGCAGGGCTGGAACATATATCAAGTGGAACTAACGTGGTTATGTGCCATCTATAGTTCCTAGAGATGGCTGTAAAATGAGCAATGGGGATGTCAAGGTCTCAGCAGCACCAGAGGAAGTGCAGTGAGAGGCCCTTTAGGAGGCTGCCCCCCCCCCCATGACCAAGCTGAGAGACAGTGTGGTCTAGAAATATAAGTGATCTGTGATTCAATAGATTACATATCAAGGGGCTACAGAAACCCTACTTTTAGAAAAGTCAAAATTAACCAGTCTATTCTACAGTATATACAGTGACATAGAAATTCTGTATGGTAACAAATATCTAGGGACAAGAAGTGGCCAGTATGGAGGAATGAGACAATAAGACATCAAAAACTTTAAACTCTTTAGCATCTAAAGGTATTAAAACTCCATTAAAGTAGGACCTGTAAGCTTGTTTTTAAGGAAGTCACAGGCTTTTACAGGGGAAAACTTCTAAAGTGGAACAAAACACTTTAGTCCCAGTCCTGGAGTCTAAAGGTCTGCAGGACTGGGCAATTCCCTGTCTCTGTGTAATCCCAGTTTGGTACTCCTCGCTCTGCGAAATCCCCCAGATTGTTTATAGTACTTAGCAATCCAAAGGCGCCTGCATGTGTTGCGGGCAGTCTTTGCCTAGGACAGCATGATGGCAGAGTGGGCAACAACCTAATGCTTTCTTTTTTCTTGTGGTATCTTACTTGTCTACTGAACATTGATCTACTTCGTCATTGTACAAGTAATTCTGAGCTCTCAAAGCAGCTGAAGCTGGACTGCCTTTCTGCTTTTCAGTTTGTGACCAACAGCTGCATTTTGGCTGTATTTTATGACCTGACCTGATTTACATTTTGTGGCAGCAATAACTGAAAAGTGTGATCAATAATGGGTGTGCTTTGGTATAAAGAAGTATCATGATAAATAAATGCCTATGGCGGGGTGAACCCAAAATAGTGTCTTGATTAAGAAGTAAAATTGAACGTAGTTTCTCAGGGAATTATAATCTGTTAAAGGAGCACTATTGCAAAATTGTGTAATATTAAAAACCCATATAAACACATTGGCTAATGAGAGGAGGGGTCACTTATACAACCGAACTGAATAAAACTCCCACCAAGCTTGTGGTTTATTCTAGGGTGGTGGGAATAAAATCCAGTGATGACAGGTTTAGTGTATGAGGGGTGACAGAACCTGTCACCCGATTTGCTCTTTCTTCCATTAATAAAAATAAAAGACAAGCCTGGCTGGATATTTCTTGATGCCGGGTGTATAACCACTGGTCTTGTCATTTTATATTTTAATAAATGCCTATTTCTGTAGAAATATTGCTCTGGTAATAGATTATGTTATGTGACAGTTCTTAGGCAATGTGGATTACCAGCATTCTGCCTTGCACAGAGATAACTGGTACATTTCATTAGAAAAATTGTTAGCTATAAAAGTTTATAACGATAAGACTTCTTGTGTCTTTATACAGTACTTTTAATATTCCATACCATTTTAAAGAAGATTTCCACATTATTCAAAAAATTCCACTTTTTCTGGAATACTTAAAAGGTTATCTAAACTATTTACATCTATTTTATCAGTTTAAAAAGCATAGATACACTTAAACTAAAGTGTGCATTTTGTAATGAGATTGTTTCATGTTAACAGTTGTTATCTAGTCTAAAAAAAAATTATCACACACAATCAGATGTCCACAGACATGTCCTTAGAGAATAGTCAGCCATGTTCACCTAACAGAAGTTATGTAGACAAATTTACCTTGGTGTGATCATTCTTATTATGTCTTATTATGTATGGTTTATTCTTTCTTCTCTACAGGGGTTGTCAATAGGGATGAGCGAATCGGTTCTAACGAACCTGAATTTGCTCCGAATTTCAGGGAAAATTCGATTCAGCAAGAACCCAAATTTTTAGTGGTTCGTGCTGACCAAATTTTCCCTGACAGCGCAGCCGGCCTCCCCGCTCCCACCAAGCCGTGAAATAGAAAAAAAAATGCCGGCATGGTGGGAGCGGGGAGGCCTGCTGCGCTGTCAGCGGGTGTCGGAAGCCGGCTTCCACCGCCCGCTGACAGCGCAGCCGGCCTCCCCGCTCCCACCAGAGATGAGCGATTCGTTAAAGTTCGATTCGGACGAACCTGAATTTCTTTGAGAAATTCAGCAAATCGCCCGAATCGAATTTTTGAGAAGTTCGCTCATCTCTAGTTGTCAACAAACTATAGCACTATAGCATTTTTAGATATAACTAGTGGTTGGGCTATATAATTTGAATATTCTAAATAGAAATTCAGAAACCTTTTTGTAAAAGCAGTTTTATGATCTGCAAACACATAAGGAGACATGCTCTCTTGAAAGTTGTGAAACTAACCTTTTCAAAATGTTTTCACTAATATCTTAATTTATTTGTTTTACTTTTGAAACATTTTAATCTATATACCTACCATATCTGATGAACCACAAATAGGCCGCTTTTAGGAACAGTTCATCTACTTACACTGTACGTACATATAATTACAGTGATAAGATTGCGAAACCTGAGAGGATTATGTACCAAGCATGGCAGACGAGCACTATATAATGAGGGAGTGGGTTAGATTTACTTAATTGTTTACACAACTGATCACTAACCTTTTGTCATGCAAATATCCCAATAGGATTTTTTGGGAGATTGAGACTCATGGCATAGTTGTGTCTCTGTAAATATACACAATGATACCCCTAGTTTTAGAAAAAATGCTTGCATTTCCCTATTTAGCAGTTGTTAGTTTAATAAACGTGAAAAAATAAAACACTGTGATGCACAAGACAAGATATGATTGTTTTTGTGGCACCAGAAAAAAACATCTAAATTACTTTTGGGACTAAATCCCTTCTCTTATCAGCTATTTTGCCAATATTTGTCCATTGTATTTAATCAGATATAAATGACAAAGGGCCTTATTTATGAATTGCACCGTTAAGCATCTTTCTGGTGGCTATAGTGCCAGTTTTGGAGAGCCGCCATCTCTTTCCTTTTTGGCGCTGTGACAGCGCCCGATGTTAACTAATTTGCTTTGATTGTTGCATTACGAATTGGCTGACCTTTTCGCTGCTACAAAGCGTGTTTATTCATTTTGAAACCCTGAAAAGATTGGTGCTATATTTTTCCAGCACCGGTCAGAACAAATTTTTACAGTGCATTTAGGCTGTGTTTTAGCCGTCGTTGTCCTAAATACACATTGGTAAGCAAAATAAGCCATGAAAAATGATTTTAGCAGAAAAAAATAAAATGACATTTTGGACATCTAGGTCTACTTCTGCGTTTACATAATTGACAAGTCATAATGCAAGTTCTATACAATGTGTGTAATATTATTTATAACCATAAAACACTTCAATACAGTTCTGCTCAATGTGCTCTATGGGATCTTAACCTACAGCGCCATTACAAACTGGCACAGCATAAGCAAGAGTGCCCGGCTCTGTGACCTATATGGGGTTACTGTTGTATTAGACACAGGCTGGTGACTGTATCAGCAATGCCTGTTTGATTTTTTGTTAAATCGCACGCTGAGGCAAAAAAATGAACAGTCACCGATGATTAATAAATCCGGCTCAAAGTGTTTTCCTTCTGTTGGTTCAGCTACAGTGTTCAACTGACCAGCAACAGGAATGTCATAATTAGCTTGAACTACAAAACTCCACATCATTAAAACAGCCATTTCTATTAAGTGGAATAAAACACAATTACAAAGGCCTTGATTCACGGGGAGGCTGATTTATTAATAGCAGCAGGTAGCGACAGTTGAGCGACTGTAGCGGTATTTTCACAGCGCCCGCTAGTAGTCGCTGTGCTTGGCCGTTGTTCGGTTGTTGACAGCAACTCAGTCGGTTTGCCGTAATGTTGAATACAAGGTTACGAGTTGCTATTTGACAGGTTCCGCGATGTATGGGTGCGCATGATAGCGACTGGTCAGAGCAACCGGCTTCCACCATATTCATCAAAAAATCACGCTCAAAAAATTCAAGCGCTGTGAAATGCATGTTTAAACCCCAGAGCGCTGGAGGCGATGTGTTAAAAGTAGTTTTTTAACCCCCAAACCACCATATTTTTGGAAACCAAAAAAAAAAAGTATTTAAAATAATTTAGTATGAATACATTAATATCAGACCTGTAATATCAATTCTGCACAATTTTTTTTTAGATTTTTTTTCCCTTAAAAAAATAATCTAAAATGGCAGAAGTGGGCACAGAATTTTTCACATTTAAAAAAAAAAAAACATTAATACCAATCAATTATTAATATTTAAAGATTGTTCCATTGAAATGCATTGGAGCGCGCCAGGTAGCGAGAGGTCATACCTGTCGCTGTTCAAGGTCGGAAGCTGGAGCTGTGGGCTGAGGCTGGAATAATGATGAATGAGATGCTATCTGGCGCTATCTCAGTCGCTAAGCAGGATTGGCTTGATAAATGTGTGATTGTGGTGGGGAGCCGGCGTTCTCGTGGCGGTGCCCGTCATTACCGGTCGCTCACCAGTCGCTACCTGTCGCTATTCCTTCATAAATAAGGGCCTAAGAGCTGAAAAAAACTCTCATTGTTGTAAAAAATTCAATTCATGAGAAAAAAAAACGGAGAATGTCACTGATAGTGAATCACCAGATAAAAAGACAATGAAAGTCAATGGCACTTTTTTACTCCTGAAAATAAATATTGACCTTATACCTTTTTTTACCTGTAGTAAAAAGTGCCATTGGCTTTCATTGTCTTCCTATCTGGTGATTCACTAACAGTGACATTCTCAGGCTTTTTTCTCATGAATTGAATGTTTTACTATCAAGAGAGTTATTTTCAACGCTTTGTGAGGCCATAGTGTGCAGAGAAAAGATATTACTAGATGAGTATGTTTTGGAAATTGTGCTCTTCTCTCTCAGACTTGAACAATAATGCTGCAGCCAATTCTGTCTCATGAAAGGGTAAAACTCATTTATAGTCCCTGTCCAGGCTCACCGTAACTTCCACCCACATTATCCCCCCACTGGAAACATTGTAAAAAGAGACATTTTAAAGCATCTGATATTATAAATTATATGTAAATAGCTTGTGTATTTTAAGTAAAGCGTTTTTTTTCTCTACAATAACTGTGTTGTGGTGCAGCTTTGTGCGCCATGTGTGGTGATGATGTGGTCAGCACTCTGACGTGGTCAGAGACAGCTGTGGGATCACTGTGGCTTGCTGTGCTCACTTATGTTGAGAGTGCCAAAAGACAGATTGGCTGTTAGATCACTTTTTGAATAGTCCTGGAGAGAAGGAATTGAAAGCAGGGAAAATTATGGAGCCCTATTACAGCTTCTACTTCCCACTGCAGGAAATGGAGGGGACAGGCATTATGATTGCTATTTGGTTGACAGTCCGTTTAAGGATTCAATATCTGTAGGGCACTAGCAAATAAGTTCAACAAGAACACTAGCAGATATGGTCCACATGGGCTTGTACACATTCTTTGTAACCATTTACAATATTTCCTACAGAATCTGGCACCTACATCTCATCCACATTCTCCTTTACATATAGCCTTGTGGAACAACCAACAGTTAGACTTGCTGGGGATATAGAAACATAGAAACATAGAAGGTTGACGGCAGAAGGAGACCATACGGTCCATCTAGTCTGCCCTTATGTGTATACTGTATGTACTCTTTATCTTAGGATAGATGTGTGCTTATCCCAGGCATGTTTAAATTCAGTGACTGTTGATGTTTCAACTACCTCTGCTGGAAGTTTGTTCCAAGCATCTACTACTCTTTCTGTAAAATAATATTTTCTAACATTGCTCCTGATCTTCCCCCCGACTAGCTTCAGGTTGCGCCCCCTTGTTCTATCATTAAGCTTCTTCTTAAAAACACTTCCCTCCTGAACCTTATTCAATCCTTTCACATATTTAAAGGTCTCAATCATGTCCCCCCTCTCCCTTCTTTCCTCCAGACTGTACAAATGAAGTTCTTTAAGTCTCTCCTGATAAGTTTTAAGTTTAAGTCCTTCCACCATTTTCGTTGCCCGCCTTTGGACACGTTCTATTTGAATAATGTCTTTTTGCAGGTAAGGTCTCCAGAACTGCACACAGTATTCTAGCAGTGGCCTCACCAGGGCTCTATACAGCGACATCACAACCTCCCTCTTCCTACTGGTGATGCCTCGAGCTATGCAGCCGAGCATCCTGCTTGCTTTTCCCACTGCCTGGCTACACTGTCTACTCATCTTGCAGCTATCAGTAATCAGTACCCCTAAATCTCTCTCCTCCGAGGTCCTGGCTAACACAGTGCTGCCCATACGGTACTCAGAGCAGGGATTCCTTCTACCCAAGTGCATGATTTTACATTTAGAGACATTAAACTCTAGTTTCCACAGTTTTGACCATCTATCCAGTAAAGCTAAATCATTTTCCATGTTGTAGACACCTCCAGGAATATCCACCCTATTACTAACCTTTGTATCATCAGCAAACAGACAAACTTTTCCTACCAAGCCTTCTCCTATGTCACTTACAAATATATTAAAAAGAATGGGGCCCAGGACAGAGCCCTGTGGCACACCACTTGTAACTCGCCTTTGTTCAGATTGCATGCCATTAATAACAACGCTCTGATACCGATCCTTCAGCCAATTGGAAATCCACTGAACTATCCAGGGATTGAGTCCTACCTTCAATAACTTATCTATGAGCTCCTTATGTGGTACAGTGTCAAAGGCTTTGCTAAAATCCAGATAGGCGATATCCACAGCACCACCTTCATCTAACACTTTAGTGACATTTAGGGTACATTAGACTTGTCCTAGTCTCTTTAGATATCAGTGTTCTGAACTGCCCACACATGTGCTACCTTTTTATGTTTGTGTTTAGTCACCCCTTGGAAAATGTGATTACAGTTTGTTTGTAACCCCACAACAACAAAGCTGTCATGCTTGTTATAATCAGTGTCAGAATGGCCAACCAGAGGACTGAAGAATCCTACAGTGAGCTCCAGGGAAAAACCCAGGGCCACCACCATTTCCAAGACTAACACAGAGCCTCATTTATAAAGCGTTAGCACCTGCTAATACCACTCAGGCTCTAACAGGCAATGAAAGGCCGGCCAATACCTAGATCAACAAAGCGAATTAGTTTGCATCGCGCGTTATAATAACTTCCAGCATCATTCTGTCCAAATAGCAGCACTAAAAATAACGCTAAATTATGCACTTCTAAAAAATAGTCCCTAATGTTTCTGGTACATCTGATGTGTTCTTTTCAGAATATGATTAACTGGAACAGATAACATGTGACCCATTGTCATGGGAAAGATAGATTATAGATTAAACCAATTTCTGTTTTAAAGAAAACATATAGGGTAGAAACATTGCTAAGTGACCCTTACTGCTTCTATGTATATATACTTAGAAGGCATGTAAGGCTGCCTAATAGTTTTTGGTCCCTCTTAAAGTGGACCTATAGTCAAATCAGTCAATCAGTAAAACTACATTGCTTGGCATGGCTTCCTGGCCTGGGTGGATCCTGCGGTATGGGTCATAGGGATGGAGCTGGCTACACACATTTGCACGTATAGTCAAAAATGGCTTTAAGTCCATTTAAATAATTGTATCTGGGACACTCAGATGCCTCTTCAGTTAAAGAACCTTTTTAAGGCAAATTTGTACATGGAGCTTTATGATGGTGGCAGGAAATAGTTGTACACTTCATGTACAGTATCTGCTGAATGTGTGCAGCTACTTCCTTTCTTCTATTGAATGGAGCTCTGCTACCTGCATTTCTCTGTGATGCAGGGCTCACTAATGGGAGGTAGTTTAGGTCTAATTCGGGCCTTATCTAAGAAGTGTGCCATTTAGTGTCATTTTTCTGGCATGCAGCCCATTGTTAAGCGCCAGCTTTTTTTTATATGTTGGTGTTGCTATTTGTACATAAAGGTGCTGCAAGTCACAACATCTGATGTTAAATAATCATCTTGGATTAGCGCACTAGGGCCCTTATTTATCACGGGCTAGCGCCAGGTAGTGTCTGACGAGCGCCAGGTAGCGGCAGCTAACGGCGACTACCGACTCAAGTACGCCCGGCGGCGGTCACAATTATTATTTATTATTATTATTGTTTATTTATATAGCGCCATCATCTTCCGTAGCGCTTTACAAAGTAGTAATTACAGACAGGGTAGAAACATACGGTACATATACTAATTCAAATGCAGTTGTACAGAGTTGACAATGGATATTCTGAATACAAGATACAATAGGGGAGAGAGCCCTGCCCTTGCGAGCTTACAGTCTAAAGGAAGAGGGGTGAAGACGAGGGAGAAGGATCACAAACAGTCAGTATTGAGCTTTGTGGCATGTGCCCTTTAGAAGATTGGTTAGGCCAGATTATATGCTTGTCTGAATAAGTGAGTTTTAAGGGCGCCTTTGAAGGTTTTGAGGGTTGTGGAGTGGCGGATTGGGTGGGGGAGGGCATTCCAGAAGATTGGGGTTGCACGTGAGAAGTCCTGGAGGCGGGCGTGAGAGGAGGTGACCAGGGAGGAGGACAGAAGTAGGTCGGCAGAGGAGCGGAGGCTGCGTCTAGGTTGATACTGTTGGAATAGAGATGAGATGTAGGGAGGGGCCTGGTTGGAGAGAGCTTTGTATGTGAGAGTTAGAGTTTTGAACAGGATTCGCTGTGGGACTGGCAGCCAGTGTAGGGATTGGCAGAGAGGTGCAGAACTAGAGTAGCGAGAGGAGAGATGGATGAGGCGAGCAGCAGAGTTCAGGATAGATTGGAGGGGTGCCAGTCTGTTAGTTGGTAAGCCACAAAGAAGGATGTTGCAGTAATCCAGTCGGGATATGACCAGGGCATGCACTAGAATTTTAGTGGTGTCAGGTGAGAGGAAAGGACGGATGCGGGAGATGTTTTTAAGTTGGAGGCGACAGGAGGTGGCCAGGGAGTGAATATGTGGTTTGAAAGAGAGGGCAGAGTCCAGAGTGACTCCCAGGCACCGAGCTTGGTGAGTTGCTGTTATTGTGTAATTGTTGACAGAAATAGACATGTTAGAGAGGGGAGGGGAGTTAGAGGGTGGGAAAATGACCAGTTCTGTCTTGTCCATGTTTAGCTTGAGGTAGCGAGATGACATGAATGAAGAAATAGCTGAGAGGCAGTTGGGGAGGCGAGATAGGAGAGAGGAGAGATTGGGGCCTGAGAGATATATCTGAGTGTCATCCGCATAGAAGTGGTATTGAACGCCTAGTGAAGTTATAAGTTTGCCAAGGCCGTGGGTGTAGACTGAGAAAAGTAGGGGGCCTAGGACAGAACCTTGCGGCACACCAACAGAAAGAGAACGTGAGGATGAGACTGTGTTAGAAAAGGATACACTGAATGATCTGTCAGAGAGGTAAGAGGTGAGCCAAGAGAGTGCAAGACCTCGAACCCCGAGAGAGGAGAGAATATCAAGAAGCAGAGAGTGGTCGACAGTATCAAAGGCTGAGGAGAGGTCAAGAAGGATGAGGATGGAGTAGTGACCAATGCTTTTGGCAGTGAGCAGATCATTGGTGACTTTGGTGAGGGCAGTTTCAGTGGAGTGGTTACGGCGGAATCCTGATTGTAAGGGGTCAAATAAGTTGTTAGTGGATAAGTATTGTGACAGTTCTGAGTGGAATGACGCATTTATCAAGCAAAATGAGGCTAGCGCCGGCGAGAGCGACGGCTAGCGCGGCATTCATCATGAAGCCGCCTGGACCGAACAGCGCCGCTGCAAATTCCCTCACAGCGCCAGGTATGAGCTGTCGCTCCCTGGCGATGTTCAATGCATTTCAATGGAGCAATCTATAAATAATCATAATTAATTGGTATTAATTTTTTTTTTTTTTTTAATGTCAAAAATTCGGAGACCACTTCTGCAATGTTAGGATTTATTTTTAAGTCAAAAAAATTTTTAAAAATAATTTGTGCAGAATTGATCTAACAGGTCTGAGATTAATGTATTCATATTACAAAATGATTCTAAAAACATGTATAATGTTACATTCAAAAAATATGGTTGTTTAGGGGTTAAAAACTAGTTAATACCCATCGCCGCCAGCGCTCTGGGGTTTAAACAAGGAATGGACAGCGACAGCACATTCGGAGCGTGATTTGTTAATGAATATGAAGCTAGCCGTTCGCTCTGGCCATTCGTTGTCAGGCGCTCACATACAACGCTGAACCTGTGAAACAGCGACCCCCCAGCCCGTATTCAACATTACCGCACACCGTCTGAGTCGCTGTCATCAAGCTAACGCCGGCCAAGCACAGCGAATACTGGCTGGCGCTGAAAAAATCACGCTACAGTCGCTCATCTGGCGCTACCTGGCGCTATTAATGAATCGGCCTCCAAGTATTGGCTGCCCTGTGCAAACACTTGTTGGACCCTTATGCCGATGATAACAGCGCCAGTAAGCGCCACTCTGTACTGCCGTCTTTTAGGCTCTGCACACTGTATTTATTCATTTTTGGCATGCTAAAAAGATTGGTGTGTAGGTTGGCGTTTCATCAGTTTGACGTTTACAGTCACAGCATATCATTGCTGGGGACAAACTTTACAGTTGAGGTCAGAATACCACATTGTTAAGGCAAAAAAGCAGATAATATATTTTACATGATAAAATGATATTTGGGGACGTCTAAGTCCTGCAATTACATTATTGACAAATCACAATGCAAGTTCTGTACAAATTAATGTGTGCAATATTATTTATAAGCTTAAACACTTTAGCACAGTTCTGCCCATTGTGCTCTATGGGATCTTAACCTACACTGATGCTATAAACTGGCGCAGCTCAAACAAGAGAGCCCAGCACTGCGAACTATATGGCGCAAGTAAGATATATTTTACGCAGGCTGGCACATCTGCGCTGGCTGTTTTTGTTTGTTACATCACACACTGAGTGCAGCTGAGGAAAATTATTGGTGCTGAGTGGTACTGACTGGCACTGACGCTTGATAAATCAGGCTCCCAATGTCGTGAACCAGAATCCTCCTTAGCATGGCGCTGCAAGTGTGGTTGTAGGTCTTCTTTAATTAACCCTCAACAGCCCCACCCCCACTGATGTTAATGAAAAGACCTTTATTTTTGTTTATCCAGTCCAGTGCATTGCATAAAATCATTTCCACATTAGGGCTGTGGATTACGTTTGCTAATTATCCCAGGATTAGTGAACCAGATTAGAAAATGTAATCAATTCTAATTGGGAACCTTTAATGCATTTTTCAGAGTGACACCCATTCCAATGCTAGTTATTTAAAGCATGGCCCATGGTCTCATTCTCCGAGTGAAAGCAATGATAAAATGGACTATTGACAGAGTGTACTGTAATCAATTCTTTTTGTTCTCAACACTTCTTTAATAACAGCACAATTCAAAATCATTGCTTAACCTCCACCTTTATCTCTGCAAGGTCAGATCTGATCATCCAAGCAATCTCTGCAAATATTTAGAATAAAGGCATGCCGCACTCTCATTGTCATTTACCACTCAAGACCTTAACTGGATCGAAATGCTATTATAAGACATGTAAAAAGATAGTGTTTATTTTTATAGATGCTGAATAATTAAAGCAGTGAAGATATGCTTATCTGGGTATCTAAAGGGAAGATTCTAAAGGGAACATTCTTCCATTGGTGTTTGGAAAATAGTATAAATACATTACTGAATTTTAGGATCATTAGACAATAAAAAGAAGGAACATGGAAACATTTTAACCTCCACAGGCACCCCCAGATAATCTTTCTCTAGAAGAAAAATTCATTTGCCTGGCAGGATTTTTTCCAGCATTCTGAATAGTGCAAAGCCATGTGTTTATTGTCATGTTCTGCAATATGAGCTAGCGTGGCTAAAGATATGAAACAAGAGTTACATGAAAACTACCTCAAAAATCGAAACTTAAAGCCGACATACGAATTATATATTAATATATTGCTTTCCTACTATAAGCCAAGTTCAAAAACGTACAGGCTGATTCATTACTAGCGCCAGGTAACGGCTAGTGGTCGCTCTGATCGGCTGTGAGTCTCTGAGGCCGATTCATTAATAGCGACATGTAGCGACAGTTGAGCGACTGTAGCGGCATTTTCAGAGCGCCCGCTAGTAGTCGCTGTGCTTGCCCGTTGTTCGGGAGTTGATAGCGTAATGTTGAATATTGGGTGAGGAGTCGCTATTTGACAGGTTCCGCGCTGTATGGGAGCGCATGATAGCGACTGGCCCTAGCGACCGGCTCCCACCATATTAATTAAAAAATCACGCTTAAAAAATTCTCGCGCTGTAAAATGCATGTTTAAACCCCAGAGCGCTGGAGGCGATGGGTTAAAAGTGGTTTTTTAACCCCCAAACAACCATATTTTTGGAAACCAAAAAAAACAAGTTTTTTAAATAATTTTGTAATATGAATACATTAATATCAGACCTGTAATATCAATTCTGTACAATTTTTATTTTTTATTTTTTTTCCCTTAAAAAATTATCTAAAATAGCAGAAGTGGTCACAGAATTTTTCACATTTAAAAAAAAAAAAAAAAAAATTCATAACAATTAATATTTAAAGATTGTTCCATTGAAATGCATTGGAGAGCGCCAGGTAGCGAGAGGTCATACCTGTCGCTGTTCAAGGTCGGACGCTGGCGCTGTGGGGTGAGGCTGGAATAATGATGAATGAGTCGCTATATGGCGCTATCTCAGTCGCTAAGCAGGATTGGCTTGATAAATGTGTGATTGTGGTGGGGAGCCGGCGTTCTCGTGGCGGGGCCCGTCAATACCGGCCGCTCACCAGTCGCTACCTGTCGCTATTCCTTCATAAATAAGGGCCTCTATTACAGAGCGCCTCAGTCGCTGTAGTAACATTGCCGGCATTGCTGAATTTGATGTGTGAGTCGCTAAAACACCAGTACAGAGCTATATGAAGGCGAATGGTAGCGACTGGTCAGTGTGAGCGACTCATATTCATCCAAAAAACAGCCTCACACAGCACTGGCGCTCAAAATTGGGTCGCTGTAGCCCAGAGCGCCAGAAGCTGTGTGAATAAAGTCCGTTTTTTAACACATATCCACTAGTAACAAAGCGAAAACATATGGAATGACATTTTTATTACATTGTGACATTAACACTTTAATACTAGACCTGTAATGACAATTCTGCATAAAAAATTAAAACTTAAAAAAAGTTTTCCAAAATGACTTTAAATAGGCCAGGAGAGGTCACACAATGATTTGACACAAAGCGAAAAACATTTTTAAAAGAAAACCCTGTTTAAAGAGGAGAAAGGTAACGTCTATTGAAATGTATGGGAGAGCGACAGGTAGCGACAGGTAATCCCAGGCGCTCTGGAAGCTAGAGCGCCGGCGGTATACGCTGAGCCGTCTGTGATGATGAATCAGACGCTACATGGCGCTGTTAGAGTCGCTCTCTGGAATCGCTTTGATAAATGTGGTATTGCGTACAGCGCCCGGCGCTCACCGTTCGCTACCTGTCCCTATGAGGTACTACTTGCCACTATCCCTTGATGAATAAACCCCTTAGTGGCTAATTTTAGACTAGTGCCACGTATCGCCATGTGAGCGTCTATCTAGCTGCGCTTAGAGCGTCCGCAAGCGGTCAGACAAGTGACGCTGTAGTATGGTGTCCAGCATTGATTAATGTGATGTGTGGTGGGCGCTGTAGAAGCGTCTCCCTGATTCACTGCAAAGCCAATCGAGAACACTAGGTGGTGTCCCGAGGTCAAAGCGCCCAAGACTACGCTACATCTAACAACAGGACAGCACTGCAGCGAGCAATAGGTAGCGCCAGTTAAGTGTGTCAGCCACTCAGCGCTGAAGCCCATATTTAAGAAAAAACTACACTCAACTATTGCAGGCACTCTAAAACTGGGCGCTCTAGCGTTAAGCGCCAGTTAAGTGCGACAAGCACTCAGCACTGAAGCCCACACAACCAAATAAAACCCCATTGAAATGTATGGGAGAGCGCTACCGAGTGACAGGTGCTAAATGACGCTGCTGAACATACAGCGCCGGCGCTTTACACTGAGCCATTGCTAATAATACATATGACACTACATGACGCTATTAGAGGCGCTCACCAGATTAACTTTCCTATATATGGTTTTCACATACAGCGCCCAGCGTTCACCCGCCGCTATGTGGCGCTACGTGGCACTACCTGGGGTTAGCATTTCTTAAATAACCCCCATATTCATTCCATCTGTGTTCAACTCAAGGCAGAACTGAGGATGTAAATAAGGCACCAGCAAATCATTCTGTAAACTAGATCAAGGTTTCCCTATCTCGTTTCATAAGCTACCACTATATTCTAATTTTTCATGCAGCACCCTATCCAGACTTCCTCTGAATGGAGGACAAAAAAGGCCAAGGTTTTATCACGTATGTTGCACTGTGCATTTTTAAATGGTGCAAGGTTTGCCATGGTACATGCAGGTTTTTCTGCACACAGCAGCATAGGGTTTGATTCAGAGCCTGGTGAGAGAAAACTGCCATTCACTTTCATTGTCTACCTTGGGACTGATTCCGAGCCAGGTGAAAATGTACTTCTATGGCCTTATTCATCAAGGGATAGCGCCAGGTAGTGCCTTGTAAGCGTCAGGTAGCGACAGGTAGCGGCAGGTGAACGCCGGACACGCCGCGCAATTACACATTTATGATGCCGATTCTGGTGAGCGACTGGAACAACATCATGTAGCGTCCGATTCATCATTACTCAAGGCTCAGCGCAGACCGCCATACATTTCAATGGACGTTCCTTTTCTTCTCTTTAAACAGGGTTTTTTTTTTTTAAACAAATTATTGTGTGACCTCTCCTGGCCTATTTAAATACATTTTTGAAAACTTTTTTGACTTTTAAAATGTAAATGCAGAATTGTCATTACAGGTCTGGTATTAAAATTTTCATGTCACAATGTAATAACAATGTAATTCCATATGTTTTCTCTTTGTTACTACTGGATACATGTTTAAAAACAGACTTTAATCACACAGCCTCTGGCGCTATGGGCTACAACAACCCGATTTTGAGCACCGGCGCTGTTTAAGGCTGTTTTTTTAATGAATGTGGTGTGAGTCAGTCGCACTGAGCTGGAGCTACCGTTCGCTCCCATAACGCATAGTACTGATGTTATAGAGGCCCTTATTTATGAAGGAATAGCGACAGGTAGCGACTGGTGAGCGATCGGTAATGACGGGCACCGCCACGAGAACGCCGGCTCCCCACCACAATCACACATTTATCAAGCCAATCCTGCTTAGCGACTGAGATAGCGCCATATAGCGACTCATTCATCATTATTCCAGCCTCAGCCCACAGCGCCAGCGTCCGACCTTGAACAGCGACAGGTATGACCTATCGCTACCTGGCGCTCTCCAATGCATTTCAATGGAACAATCTTTAAATATTATTAATTGTTATTAATTTTTTTTTTTTTTTAAATGTGAAAAATTCTGTGACCACTTCTGTCATGTTAGATATTTTTTTTAAGGTAAAAAAAAAAAAAAAAAAAAAAAATTGTGCAGAATTGATATTACAAGTCTGATATTATTGTATTCATATTACTAAATTCTTAAAAAATTTTTTTTTTTTTTGTTGCCAAAAATATGGTGGTTTGGGGGTTAAAAAACTACTTTTAACACATCGCCTCCAGCGCTCTGGGGTTTAAACATGCATTTCACAGCACTTGAATTTTTGGAGCGTGATTTTTTGATGAATATGGTGGGAGCCGGTCGCTCTGACCAGTCGCTATCATGCGCACCCATACATCGCGGAACCTGTCAAATAGCAACTCCTAACCCCGTATTCAACATTACTGCACACCGACTCAGTCGCTATCAACAACCGAACAACGGCCAAGCACAGCGACTACTAGCGGGCGCTGTGAAAATACTGCTACAGTCGCTCAACTGTCGCTACCTGCCACTATTAATGAATCGGCCTCAGAGACTCACACAACATATTCATCAATGCTGGTCAGCGACTGAGGAGCTCTGAAACTAACCATGGCTGAGCACAACGACTACTAGCGGTCGCTCTAAAATCCTCGCTACAGACGCTCATCTGTCGCTATCTGGCGTTAGTAATTAATCAGCCTGCTAGTAGACAATGAAAGTGAATGGCAGTTTTCTCTCCTTAAAATATGAGTTTTCTTCCCCATAGTGCGGCATAGTGCAGCTAAGCAGCAGCAAGCAGGCATTTAAAACAACCTCTACACAGGCCATGCCAGGGTGTCCCGACAGCGCCAAATCATATTTAAAGCATATGGCATAGCAGGCCCCCACACATCCAAGGACGGACTGGTCATAGGAAGACCCGAGAGCATTCCTGGTGGCCTGCATGGCTTTTGGTTTTAATACTTTAATCCAATCCCTTGTTTCACCCTTAGTCATGGAAACATAGAAGAATGACAGCAGACGGAGACTGCGTGGTCCATCTAGTCTGTCTTTATGTCTGTATGTTCTCTCTGAGCCTTATTTATGATGTCAGCCTCTTTTTTCATCATTTTTGTGGCTATAGCGCCAGCTCCGGAGCAGCTGCATTTTTGTCTTATCTAGCACACATGTAGTCCACAGTGCAGCGCCAGATAAGACAATTTGAAACTGGCGCTATAGCCACAAGCGAGACGCTAAATGTTGCACATCATAAATAAGGCCCTAAATCTTAGTATAGGCGTATGCCTATCCCAGGCATGTTTAATTTCACTTACTGCTGATTTTTCATCTACCTCCAGTTGTTGCCTTACACCATGTCACACAACACAAACACTTGTGGTGAAGAAATGCATATCTAAAGAGAAACAAAATAATTTAAGGGCAAAAATAACAATGAAATATATGTTACATATGTGACAAATAATTGAAATTACATATTTGTGTGCTCCTTTCATGTTCCCAAAGTAAAATGGATTATAATTTGCTTCTTATATACGATGGTTGTTTTGAACACTGTCCGCTGTTGATTTAGAAAATGCTTTGCTATGCACACAAATGTTATTTTCACGTACAGTCGGGGGCAGACTGGCCATAGGGAGCATGGGGTGAATGCCCAGTGGGCTGCACTGCTTTAGGGCCCCTTGGGCTGGGCGTAGCCCACTTCATCCAGAGCCAGGGGCAGACTGGCCATAGGGAGCATGGGGTGAATGCCCAGTGGGCTGCACTGCTTTAGGGCCCCTTGGGCTGGGCGTAGCCCACTTCATCCAGAGCCAGGGGCAGACTGGCCATAGGGAGCATGGGGTGAATGCCCAGTGGGCTGCACTGCTTTAGGGCCTCTTGGGCTGGGCGTAGCCCACTTCATCCAGAGCCAGGGGCAGACTGGCCATAGGGAGCATGGGGTGAATGCCCTGTGGGCTGCACTGCTTTAGGGCCCCTTGGGCTGGGCGTAGCCCACTTCATCCAGAGCCAGGGGCAGACTGGCCATAGGGAGCATGGGGTGAATGTCCAGTGGGCTGCACTGCTTTAGGGCCCCTTGGGCTGGGCGTAGCCCACTTCATCCAGAGCCAGGGGCAGACTGGCCATAGGGAGACCTTAGAGAATTCCCAGTGGATCACACTGCTTCAGGGCCAGTTGCTTCTTCTTACAACCCCCAATCAATTCCTGCATCCTTCATCTCAAACCAACACCTCTGTACCAGGCCCCACTCTATCTTCCAAGCCAAGAACCCCCTCCCTGCATTGGAGGACACCCAGGTTATGGCTCAGTGGGGATGCCGCGGGATGGTCATGGGCTGACCGGGTAGAAAAAATCCCAGGATGATTCTTGGGCCCAGTCCACCACTGCGTACAGTCATGTGCACCAATGTGGCACATGCTGGCGTATTCTCAAGTGGAGCTTAGTAAATTAGGCCCCTGCAGTACACTGTATGTACTTGACCATGACCAACTGTGGTAAATCTTATTCCAGCACACTAAGGGGCTGAAGAAACATCTTGGAGTATTACCATTGCTGGCAGCACTTGGGCACAGCAATGGGCCCATTGGTCGTATTTTAATGACAGCTGCGCCAGTAAGGAACAGGTAGTATAATTTATGTAAGTAGCCAGGCTTTCCAAAAAGTATAGCTCTTCTTTAATGCTGACATCACCCCAGATACTCACTATATTCTATATCTATATCACCGCTTAGCCTGTGTTCACCTCTTTTAAGCTGGGTTATCATCCAGCAGGGGACCAAAACAGGTAAGTATTTTTCACTGCAGAGATAGGGGAGGCATCAAAGGCAACTCTTTGCCTAAGGGGGTATATAAGTCAGGTGTGAGCATAGACCTTCCAGACAGGGTATGGGTCTGATTTAGGAGTGCTGAGGAGAAGCCTGTCCTTTTGGCTTTAAAACAGGTGTAGGTCAACTTTATAAACCCTAAAAGGCTATAAATGGTAGCTAAATTTGTGCATTGAACTATGTAACTTAATTAATTTTCAGACAAATTACAAAAAAACAATATACTCACCTTTTCTCCCACACAGCCAATTGCTCCTACTATACAACTGCAGCTCTTACCTGATCTCTGGATCCAGATCCATCGGTGCCAGCCAATCGTGCATCTCCTAACATGGCCCTTTCCATAGCAGTAAATGGAGGGGGGTGCCAGCAGGTGAGAGATAGAAAGAGATGCAAGCTCGACCGGAGACTTGACTGGGCGCCGAGCTTCAGCTGCATACTATGGGGGTTATTTAAGAAAGGCTAGCGCCAAGTAATGCTACCTAGCATCACGTAGCGCCTGGTGACGCTGTATGTGAAACCACATTTAAGAAAGCAAATCTGGTGTGCGCCTCTAACAGCGCCCTGTAGCATTACATGTATTACTAGACGCGGCTCAGTGTATAGCGCTGGCGCTCTAGGTTCAGGAGCCACGTATTACCTTTCGCTCAGTGTCGCTCTGCCATACATTTCAATGGGGTTTCATTTGGTTGTGTTGGGCAATTAAAATCATTGTGTGACCTCTCCTGGCTGCAAACAAACACTTTTATACATTTTTTTAAATATATTTTATTAAATTTATTTTATATGTGTTCAGAAACAGACTTTGGCGCTCTATGCGCTAACGCTGTGTGTGTGTAGTTTTTTCTTAAATATGGCGTGGAGTGCCAAGTGCCGGACGCACTGAGCTGGCGCTACCTTTCGCTTGCTCCAGCGTTGTCCTCTTGTTAAATGTGGTGTAGCCTTGGGCGCTATGACCACAGGACACCACCTAGCGTTCACTGCAGCGTTGTCCTGTTGTTAGATGTGGTGTAGTCTTTGGCGCTTTGACCTTATGACACCACCTAGCGTTCTCCATTGGCTCTGCAGTGAATCAGGGACAGCGCTTCTACAGCGCCCACCACACACCACATTCATCAGTGCCGGCCAGGATATTACAGCGCCCCCTACGCTAGGTTACAGCGCCCTAAGCAACATTATACAGACGCTCACATGGCGATACATGGAGCTAGTAATGAATCAGTCTCCAGGAGTGATTAGCTGCGTGGGAGAAAAGGTGAGTATATTGTTTTTCAGTAATTTGCCTGAAAATTGTCCTTAAGGCTCTGTTGCTTGTAATCAGGTGGTGATTTCTGGTGCCTGCAGGGAGATAAAGGGAGATTAAGTGTGCTGTCTATGCTCTAAGCAAAGAATAAGAGCTAGATGAATGTATACTATGGACCTTCCTTCATGCCTCCGTTTGATGGATTGTACAGCAGCTGCTCCACAGTGCTTTATGTTTCCCTTCTGGACTCTCCATGTTAACCCTGTGCTAGGTAAGGTCCAGGTCCACAAGAATCCTAACCCACCTACTTCTAAACAACCCACCTTTTACCCATGAAGCTCTGGATGATGGGCAACCAGGAAACAGCTGCACACTGCAGTGCCGCATGCCTCCAATTGGCGGAAGCGCAGCTGCCAAATATGAGTGCAACTGTTTTGTGTGGCTGTCAGAGGGAGCTCTGCTAGGAAATGATGATTACCTCTATAAGGTAGAGCTCACTGATGGTGTGAAGAGGTAGATTAGCTCAGCTGAGGAGCCTCCCTGGCACAGAGTTCTAGGGAGGGTTAGGTTCTCCATTTTAGGTACCTTTGGTACAAAAAAGCTAAGGCCTTATTTATGAGGGAATAGCGACAGGTAGCGACTGGTGAGCGACCGGTAATGACGGGCTCCGCCACGAGAACGCCGGCTCCCCACCACAATCACACATTTATCAAGCCGATCCTGCTTAGCGACTGAGATAGCGCCATATAGCCACTCATTCATCATTATTCCAGCCTCAGCCCACAGCGCCAGCGTCCGACCTTGAACAGCGACAGGTATGACCTCTCGCTACCTGGCGCTCTCCAATGCATTTCAATGGAACAATCTTTAAATATTCATAATTAATTGTTATGATTTTTTTTTTTAAATGTGAAAAATTCTGTGACCACTTCTGCCATGTTAGTTAATTTTTTTAAGGTAAAAAAAAAAAAAAAATGTGCAGAATTGATATTACAGGTCTGATATTATTGTATTCATATTACTAAATTCTTTCAAAATTTTTTTTTTTGGTTTCCAAAAATATGGTGGTTTGGGGGTTAAAAAACGACTTTTAACACATCGCCGCCAGCGCTCTGGGGTTTAAACATGCATTTCACAGCGCGAGAATTTTTGGAGCGTGATTTTTTGATGAATGTGGTGGGAGCCGGTCGCTCTGACCAGTCGCTATCATGCGCACCCATACATCGCGGAACCTGTCAAATAGCGACTCCTAACCCCGTATTCAACATTACTGCACACCGACTCAGTCGCTATCAACTACAGAACAATGGTCAAGCACAGCGACTACTAGCGGGCGCTGTGAAAATACTGCTACAGTCGCTCAACTGTCGCTACCTGCCGCTATTAATGAATCGGCCTCTGTGACTTATCAGTTTGAACTACTCTATTAATTAGGCAGCAATCGGAGCTAGACTCAACTCTGATGACCCCATATAGCCCAAATCACAAGTCTTCTAAATTCAGAACATGTATAATTTATTTTGTTAATGTATAGCTTTTAAGGAAATTGTGTGTATGTGTTTTATATTTAATTTTCATTTTTGTGACAGAAGTCCTTTAAGCTGATCATCTCTGCAATTTTGCATATTCCATCACACTGGATGACTAATTCTGGTAGCAGATATTTCTGGTGACAGCTTTAATTAAGGGAAACTTAAATGACACACTATATCAGATTGAGTGACTGTTCTCCTAAGGTTGCTGTGGGGTATCTTCACAGATCTTTGGTAGATTATATACAAATGATTGGATTTGTTGTTGTTTTGCTAATATTTGCTTAACTGGTCAATTAATATTTTCATGGGAGGTCTAAAGCCAGAAATAGACATAAACATGGATGTAAAGATAGGAACACGCATAAACCTCCTGCATAAATGTACAACATATTGGCACCAAGTTTTAACATCTAAGGCTAAACTTTGGCCCTTATTTATGAAGGAATAGCGACAGGTAGCGACTGGTGAGCGGCCGGTAATGACGGGCACCGCCACGAGAACGCCGGCTCCCCACCACAATCACACATTTATCAAGCCGATCCTGCTTAGCGACTGAGATAGCGCCATATAGCGACTCATTCATCATTATTCCAGCCTCAGCCCACAGCGCCAGCGTCCGACCTTGAACAGCGACAGGTATGACCTCTCGCTACCTGGCGCGCTCCAATGCATTTCAATGGAAAAATCTTTAAATATTAATAATTAATTGTTATTATAATTTTTTTTTTCTTTTTAAATGTGAAAAATTCTGTGACCACTTCTGCCATTTTAGATAATTTTTTTAAGGGAAAAAAAAATAAAAAAAAAATTGTACAGAATTGATATTACAGGTCTGATATTAATGTATTCATATTACTAAATTATTTTAAAAATGTGTTTTTTTTTGTTGCCAAAAATATGGTGGTTTGGGGGTTAAAAAACTACTTTTAACCCATTGCCGCCAGCGCTCTGGGGTTTAAACATGCATTTTACAGCGCGAGAATTTTTTGAGCATGATTTTTTAATGAATATGGTGGGAGCCGGTCGCTAGGGCCAGTCGCTATCATGCGCTCCCATACAGCGCGGAACCTGTCAAATAGCGACTCCTCACCCAATATTCAACATTACGGCAAACCGACTGAGTCGCTATCAACTACCGAACAACGGCTAAGCACAGCGACTACTAGCGGGCGCTCTGAAAATGCCGCTACAGTCGCTCAACTGTCGCTACCTGCCGCTATTAATGAATCGGCCTCCCCGACACCTTAGGTTGTTAAAATGGGAGGCCTTGATATTACAGTACTTCTGTCTTAAAGGGGCCACAGCACTCAAACCAGTTAGCTTGCTGACCAACCTACAATCTGTCTCTAAACTAGGTTAAAAACAGGGGGCTCGGTCACACACATCTGCAGAAGTATGCTTAAGCTGCACCACCAGCGCCAAGGTGCCCCTGTGAGGTTCAGTCCTAACTCTAGTACTAATTCTAGTCTCTAAGATCCCCATTTGGGACATACAATGCAATAGATAAATTGGGAGCAGGCTTACCTGAGGTTGCCCTAAACCTCAAGTGCAAGCCATGGGGTGGAAGGGTCAAAGACCTTGCAATACAGCCTAGACCCCACACTCCATGTGCTTGCACAAATTCAAAAGAAACAAAAGAGGGGTGGCAGCCGCTCAGACCATTTTATAACTAACCAGGGAGGTGCACATTAGCAGGGCAATTAGAATACAAAAGTCTTAAAGGGGCCACAGCACTCAAACCAGTTAGCTTGCTGACCAACCTACAATCTGTCTCTAAACTAGGTTAAAAACAGGGGGCTCGGTCACACACATCTGCAGAAGTATGCTTAAGCTGCACCACCAGCGCCAAGGTGCCCCTGTGAGGTGCAGTCCTAACTCTAGTACTAATTCTAGTCTCTAAGAGCCCCATTTGGGACATACAAGCCTGCTCCCAATTTATCTATTGCATTGTATGTCCCAAATGGGGCTCTTAGAGACTAGAATTAGTACTAGAGTTAGGACTGCACCTCACAGGGGCACCTTGGCGCTGGTGGTGCAGCTTAAGCATACTTCTGCAGATGTGTGTGACCGAGCCCCCTGTTTTTAACCTAGTTTAGAGACAGATTGTAGGCTGGTCAGCAAGCTAACTGGTTTGAGTGCTGTGGCCCCTTTAAGACTTTTGTATTCTAATTGCCCTGCTAATGTGCACCTCCCTGGTTAGTTATAAAATGGTCTGAGCGGCTGCCACCCCTCCTTTGTTTCTTTATTACAGTACTTCTGGTCATCAGGACAGGCATTAGCACTGGGCGTACCCGGACAGGTGCCGGGCCCCTGCAAGCTTGGGAGGGGGAGGGGGAGGGGGAGGAGGGCCCACCCCACCCCACCCCACCCCACCCCACCCCATTCCCTCCACCCTGGGCAACCCCTCAGGATGCAGAGCTGGGCAGTAACCAGGACTAACTGTCAGCCAGGGGCGGATTGGCAATTGGAAGAGCCTTTCTTTGTGTTCTTTGTCTTAATCTTTCTATTAAATTATTTGTTTGTTCCTTTCATCTGTTCTTTATGCCATCTCCTTTCTAATTCTATTATTTCTGCCATTTCTTTCCATCTTTTCTTTCTTTTTTTATTCCTTCTCTCTCTCTCTTTATTGCTTTTTTCTGTCATTCATTTTAGTATTTCTTTATTTTTCTCATTCATTATATGCTTTTGTTCTTTCTTTGTTTCTTTTCTTTCATTCTTTTATATTTGTTTATTTATTCCTTTATCTATTTCTTATTTGACATTTGTTTTCTCTGTTTCTTTCTTGCTTTCTTCTTTGTCATTGATTCTAATTTTTTTTCCGTTATTTATTTGTCTTTCTTTCTGTCATTTTTTCTATTCCTTTTTCCTTCTATTATTTTTACCTTTCTAATCATTGGCAGTATTCACTAGTAACTTTATCACCATGTATGGAGAGCCATACCACACTGCAGTGGGCTCACTGAGACACCCAATCACATTAACCTGGAGCCGGCCCTGCTGGGCATGTGTGACTTTCAGCTTTCCCATAAAGAGATTTAAAAAGATATATTACCAAGTAAATTAAATGTTAATAATTAAAATAAGCATGCTACATACTATACAGCCTGTGTGAAACCACCCCAAGCTTGTTGGTCTCATTAATGGAAGAAAAAAAATTCTTCACCTCTGATTGCTTATTTCCATGAACAGATCATTTGAGCGTAGAGCAAGCAATTGTATGCGAATGGACAATTTGGGTTTAGATGCATTGCCATGTGAGCGTCTGTATAACGGCGCTTAGAGCGACCACTAGTAGACGCTGTAAGCTGGGCGCTGCAACCTAACTTAGCAGGAGGATAAGTGGCATTATACTATCCCATCCAGCATTGATGGATGTGATGTCTGGTGGGCGCTGTCGAAGCGCTTTCCTTGATTCACTGCAGAGCCAATCGCGAACACTAGGTGGTGTTCCAAAGTCATAGCGCCCAAGACTACGCTACATCTAACAACAGTACAACAATGCAGCAAGTGATAGGTAGCGACAGTTAAGTGCATCCAGTACACTACACACAAGCAGCGCCGGCGCTCTAAAACTGGGCGCTCTAGCATAGAGCGCCATATGCTGTGTAAAAAAGTCTGTTTTCTCAACACAAATACACCAGTAACAAAGCAAAAACACATGGAATGAAATGGTTTTAACACTGTGACAATGACACTTTAGTGCCAGACCTGCACATACAATTCTGCATAACTAAAAAATTAATATACATATATAAAAGTGTTTGTTTGCTGGTCAGGAGAGGTCACACGATGATTTGAGCCAAAAAGTTTACTATAGCAAAATGCTACTTAAACAAAACCAAATGAAACCCCATTGAAATGTATAGGAGAGCGACACTGAGTGACAGGTACTACCTGGCGCTGCTGAACCTATACGCTGAGCCGCCTCTAGTAATACATGTGACGCTACATGGCGCTGCTAGAGGCGCTCACCAGATTCGCTTTCTTAAATGTGGTTTTCACATACAACGCCCAGCGTTCACCTGACGCTACTTGCCGCTAGGTGACATTACCTGGCGCTAGTATTTCTTAAATAACCCCCTTATTGGGATTGTTTTCCTGCAGGATATGTAAGTAACCCCTCATCTTGCTATCTAGCATATTGATGTGATAAGCACCACCTTTTAGCCTCCTATAGAGTACAGGTGCAGTAAAATTAGACTAAATTTCCACTATCCTGGGTTTTGGTCAATCCCCTGGAGCCCCCTGGGTTTTGGAGGCCCCGCTGTATGAAACTCCCCGGATTGCCTGCTGTTCTTACATTTTGCTCGAGCTTATGGCACAGAGGCAGCTCTCGTCCAATCAACTTCTCTGCCCGCCCATAGTAATGTGCAGCTGAATAGAATCCAAGAGATATGATGTGTATTTAGCCAGCTCACCAACCTTCTATTCGCACGGACAGGGGAGATCCTGCATCAACTCCTTCAAACATAAGTAAAGTCCAAAGCAAGTTTGTCCAGCGTATCCATAAAATTCTATATAACCTTTATTGAAGAATCATTAAAATCCACATCCATCAAAATCGGGTGTAAATGGCCTGAGTAAAAACGTTCCTGCCTCCATGACTCAGGCCATTTACACCCGATTTTGATGGATGTGGATTTTAATGATTCTTCAATAAAGGTTATATAGAATTTTATGGATACGCTGGACAAACTTGCTTTGGACCTTGAATAGAATCCAAGCCACACACAACATTGGGTTCGCATCCTCCGGCTGTGTGCAGCCACACACTGCTATTCAGTTACATCTGCATGCCTGTGCACAGCCAGAAAAATGAGTGATGCTGCTGTCCGACATGCATGATAAGCATACTGGGTGACTGCGGAGGTTTAAGGCCGTGGGGCATCCCAAATAAGGATGTCCCAAGGAGAGGGAATCAGGTGGCCCTGGAGTCTAAACGACTTTTAATTTGCTTTAATTCTGTTTCCAAACTTATTCAGTCAATGTTCACAGCTGTAGGTTGGCAGTTTCTTCTGATTCAACATAAACATGTGACTATTGCAAGCTTCATCACAGGCAAAAATCAGTTCATGCCTGCCTTCTTGCAAAAATAAACCAGAATACTCCACTGTGAAAATATACAGACATCCTACCACTGGCTCTATGTTGGAGAGACAGCAATTGATTAGAAAACCGGTTTTAGTCTAGACTAGTTTTTGACATGTTGTACATATACCCTCAGGGATACCCTCCATTAAGTTCAGGATTACTCCTGTTTAGTAACTGAAAACCAATCTATGTTATGTTCTTTAAGGCTCTGGGGTGTTTTGCTGTGACTTTGGGGTGATTGTCCCACAATTGACTGTGAAATGCTGGCTTTAGTAACCTATAGGCTCTTTTTACATCTGCTTTTGATGATTGTAGAGCGATCACATTGCCCCGTAAAAGCCTCGCAAGCAGGCTCCTGTGGTATTGATACTACTTTATTAAGTGGCAATAGCAAGCACTTTCAAATCACTGTGCAATTGCAATCGCTAATACGGCAGCAATTTCCATAGCATATCATTCAATTCAATTTATTGTTCGCCAAGTACATCCTGAGATGAACAAGGAATTCTTTTTGGTATATACACAGTGCAACAGTAAACAGTTAACTTCAGTTCCAGTAACATAGGAAGGGGAACATAGAAACAGAGATACACAGACACAGTTAAACTTCTAAGGTGCAAATGATACAAAGTGCAAATGATACCGGCTTGAGCCGGGGCCTATGATGCCTGGCTATTGTTGAGTATACGAACAGCCAAAGGAAAGAAACCCTTCCTAGACCTAGAAGTCCTGCAGGCTGGTACTGCAAGACGCCGCTCAGATGGTAAGTAATGGAATAGGGCCTGTCCAGGGTGGGAGGGATCCCGAAGTATCTTGGTTCTGCGTTCGTGAAGTTCATGCAGGGATGGTAATGGGGCTCCAATTATTCTTTCTGCTGTCTTAATTGTTCTTTGGAGTCTACACTTGTCCCTTTTAGTAGATCCCTCGAACCAGACAGAGAAAGAAAAACACAGTACAGAACCAATGACGGCATTGAAGAAGAGCACTAGCAACCTTTTCGACAGACCGGCCTTCTTCAGTTGCCTCAGGAAGAAAAGTCTCTGGTGTGCTTTCCTCAGTAGAGCCATGGTGTTCCTTTCCCAGCTGAGGTTGTTGGAGATGGTCACACCCAGAAATGTTGTCTCACTTCACTTTTGATTTCCACCCCCTTGATGGACAGGGGTGTCATGGGTGCCGGATTCTTCCTATCGCTACTGCATGTGGAACACCCTGGTGTGAAACCATCCTTACTCAACAGCAAATCTTATGTAAGACCACTGACATTTGTAGCTCTAAAAATACTTCAGTGTAGTGGTTTGGTTACCACTGTTTCTGGGGATATGCCAGACATACCCCAAAGGATACAATTTTTAAGAGCTATTCCATGAAAGGCTGTTTGTGCCACCGTTAAAGACTTTACCCTCACTCCTTGTTTGGTAACTGAACTGGGGAAGTATAGGAGTGATGTTAAAAACTTGCTTTGACATTGTTGATAATCTTTATCGGCTATCTCAACTATTATTACTATTACACATTCTGTGGTGCTGGAGGGTAGGACAAGTACAACCAATGCATATAATACCCACAGTATTATGAGTCAAACCCATTGGTACGTGTGTATTAGGAGTGATAGCGATGGCCCTGTCCTGGTGACCTTACAATCTAAAGGATAACGATGGAGGCGAGAGGTTGGGCCACAATGAGTATTTACTAGGCATGGTGGCAAGTGCTCTAAAGGGGGACATGGCTGTAAAAGGGGTTGGTAATCAGGATAATAGACTCGTTTAAAAAGGTGAGTTGTACTTTTGAAGGTTTTAAGTACTGGATAGTGGCGAAATGTATGGTCAAGGACATTCCAGAGGACTGTAGAGCCCCGTGTGACGTCCTGGTCATGGAAAGTGGTGATTAGAGTTGAGGACAGAAAGAGGTCACAGAAAGATCTGAGACTACTTCTAGGTTAATATTTTTGGACTAGAGATGAAAATAAAAAGGGGCTTGGCCACAGAGGCCTTGTGGATTAGGATTAGGAGTTTGAATTGAAATCTTGGAATATTTGATAGATTTTGGAGGAAGGTGACAATATATTTGCTGGTAGGCCACAGAGAAGTGTGTTCCAGAAATCTAGCCAGGATATGACATGTTGGTATGCCCTATGTTGTGCACTTTCCTTTAACTGAGAAAATCCAAAGACCATCAGGATTACAAATTTGAGACCAGCACAAAATATGAGTTAATGTATTACGGAAATAAGTCCAGTGACACCTATGTTTTTTTCTGTTAGTGGGCTTCCTGGTTGGTCACCAAGATAGGAGTTGGGGAAAAACATTGGGGTAGCAAAAAGAACATCTTTAACCCATCCCTATTATCCATAAATCTTAGCAAGAGCCACAATTTATAACTAATCATCTCTAATATGAAAATATCAATCCATCCAGTCATAACTGTGAGCTGCTGAGGGCCAAAGTAATGACTTGGTGAGTAACATTTACTGATTCATTTATATAGCAAGATAAACTGTATATTCCTCAATTAACCCAAATTACCTGGGATAGGGCACAAATAATAAATAATACTGAAATCAAACAAGTTATGTAAATACTATGATTTATAAAGAAATCCCCAATTAAAACTACCCCGTCCCCCAAATAAAAACCCACAAGGAGCCACCTAGATGCAGTAATTTAAAGCAGACCAACACTCTCTGTGGCGGGGGTGTTGGTGGCCACCGGGGCTACTGCTATCTGACAGGCTGTGGGTGGGGCACCCAGAATGCTGGAGCCCCCCCACACATAACCTCCAGGACACCAGTAAATCTTATCTTTCTCTTGCTCCCGTTCCGGGAATCCTGGCCGGCCTGTATCAGTGCCTTTTGGACCCGACTGCCAATTATACGAGCGTCAGTGAGCGCCATTTTGCACCATTATCTTTTTGGCGCTTTGTATTTTTCCAGTTCTGGACAGTGTTTCATCATTACAGTTACAAGACAGAACTACTGGGGACAAAGGGGACAAACTTTACAGTGCGTTTAGCCTGTGTTTTAGTTGTTGCTGTCCAAATTAAATATTGGTAATGCTCATAATTACACATTGGCAAAAGAAGCAACAAAAACGATTTTACAAGAAAAAAAGAAACATTTAGGAGCATTAGGTCCTGTATTTACATTACTTGACAAGTCACAATGAAAGTTCTGTACAAATAAACATGTGTAATATTAATGAAAAGCATAGAACACTTTGATTCAGTTTTGCCCATTGTGCTCTATGGGATCTTAAACTACAAGAGCTACTACAAACCGGCGCTGCTTCAACCAGAGTGTCTGGTTCTTGCAACCAATATGGCGCTAATGTTAAATAAGACGCAGACACACCCAAATATTAAATATAGTACAAAATGCAAGCGTAAAATATATAAATATGAATAAATATATGAAATCTGATATAAAAGTGATTACTAAACTTACGGATTCTAAGTGTTTGGAAAAATATAAATGCAATTAAATAAAGATAAAGAATACAAAAACTGAAGACTCGCCTCTACTTGGAGTCACGGTCAGTTAATTTATATTACACCTTGTTGCCAAGAAAAGCCTTGTCTGCAGGGACCTACAGTAGCTCACCAATCCCCACTACTTGTGAGCCCCACATTTCAGAGATAGTTTTTTATGTATATGTGTACCGCCATGTATGGATCCTCTTTTGGGTAAAGCAGAGCGTCACTTATCTTGGCCATTGGGGTGTGCAAGGTGTGTCGTCACTCATGGTGCTTGTTGAGGGGTGTGTTCGGCTGTGCCTTCCCGCTCGATGCCCTAACCACCCTACCCACCAGCTCGACCGCCCCACACTCTCAGTTTACTGGTTTGCTCGCCCGCCCTCCTGCTCAAGTTTTTTTTTTTGGGGGGTGTCAATTGGAGCTGCTAGGGGTGCACTGATGGTTGGGTCAGAAGGAAGGGGTGCCATGCCCATGTCTGTTCAGCCCTTTAAGACGTATCAAAGCGGCAGATTCCCTATCCCCATCCCAATGTGGGATGCCCCACTGTGTGAAACCCCCTGGGATCACAGACATACCCATATTTCAAGCAATCCCACAGCACATGCGCGGATCTTCATCATCACTCTATGCTGTGCATAGTAATATAGGTCATAAAACTCTTTTTGTCCACAGAGCTTGGCATAAAGAGAGGTGGTCAGCTGGCATCCCCAAGTTTCCTCCAGTGCAGCAGCAGATCATCAGGGGATGTGGCCTGCATGTACAATGGGATCACTTATAAGATAAATATACTTGTGATCTAAGGTGGTTTCACAGTGTGGAATGTGGGGCATCCCACATCAGGATGCCCTGGGCATAGGTAATCAGCCACTCCAACGTCTTTTAGACCTCAGGGCTGGCAAAAACAGGTTATAATCCTCTTATGGACCAAAAATGACTGCTGGTCCACTTGCCCCTAGTATCATGCCTGATACCAGAGAACCTCACCCACTTTTGCGCAGCCTCCCCAAAGTCTGCCAGCTCACCACCCCACATGGGTGGTCACATGGTCCAGTGAACTGGCAGCCAATGGCTAAGGACCGCATCAGTGAGTGGGTACCTCTGGCTTGCATAGGGCTTGATGTTAGGTTATGCCCAGGGGGCTTCTGGTAAACCCGATAGTTGTTGGCAACCATGTTGGTAGTAGGCCGGTAGTGAGAAAAGATGCTTGGGGGGCACCATCCTGTAGTCTTGCACAGGACGCCTTCCATCCTAATGCCAGCCCTGCTAGTAGCAGTAGAGGGTAGGTTAGGTTGGTTAATGGTCCCTGTGGCCCAGGGCCAGGTTCAGGTTTGCTTTTCACATTGGGATGGGAATACACTAGTACAACACAGCGCAGTTTATTTTTCTTTACTTTATGGTGCCTTTATTTGTGGCATCACTGTGGTGGCAGTCCCATAAGCTGCCCTGCACTAGCCATGCCGGCATTGTGAAAGTGGTGGGGACTACCGACAAGGAGACGGAAGAACTAGGTGGAAGGAGATGATAATATTGCACACTGATTAAAGACCTGGAAGCCCTAGTGAGGACAGAGGACCCACTGGAAACAATTTGGAGATTATTGGGTGCAGCAGTGAGTATTGAACTGTGCCATAACAGAGTGCAGGTAAAGCTCAGAAAACATGTACTTGTGCTGCATATATATATATATTTATATATATGAAAGATGTACGATATATAAGAAAGTGAACATTTATTAGCACAATTCTCCTGCTGCTGGTGCTATGTTGAAGTATTTCTACTCAAAGCGACCCAAAGTGGAAGATGTGTAAAGGTCCCAAAAGTTTTTTTTTCACTGCATTTGCTGCAGTGTATTTATCAAAATGCAAAGATGTCTGTAGAAGTGCAGTGTGTTTTGCAAAGTCGATCAATATTCATTTGTTGTGTATTTTTGCCCTCTATTTACAGAATTTCAATGAAAACTCTGCAGCATGTATTAAAGCAAGATACTCTAAAGTGGACCTATCATGAGGATTTTCACTATCCTGGTGAAAGATTCATTTTCCTGTGTGAAACCCCCCAGATCTCCAATACAACTGTTTTGCATTTCTCAAGGTGCCTGTTCAGGCATTTATCCAATCAGGGCTTTATGCTGTGCATATTAACGCACGGTATGAAGCGATGTTTCGGAAGTGAGAGCAGGCACCCAGTCCTCCTGTGGTCTGCAGTCTATCTGAATGACTTGGCTCAGGAGTGCGCTTAGCTGCAGGACATGTGGCCACGGCTGCAGAATGCATCATGGCCGAAAACATGATTGCTGGCATGCTCGAGGGGTTCACAACATGGGGCAACCCAAATCAGGATGCCCCAGGGTCATTTCAGGTGATGCGTCCACTGAACACGTTGCCTACAAAAAAGAACAGTGACTGGGGGAGTTTAAAAGCAACTTTACATATTAAACATAGTGCAATACAGGGCAGGCTTAATGTCACCCTGTGTAATGGCCCATTTCCATGAACAGGTAAATCGACCATTCGTTGAGCAAGCGAACCTACAACTTATATATGAGTGAACAATTCACCTTTGGATGCAAAAGACTTGTCAGCTAATTGTTTGTTTGTGTTGTGCTCTCCAGGTCCTATTTGTGGTTGATTTCTGTTTCCACATGTCAGCAATGAACGAGAAACTATGTCAGCTTAAACGTTTATGTCAGCCTCCTATATGATGCTCCAACAATGAACAAATTCTCCTTTCATATTCAGTTGTAGCAGGCATTTCCATGGATTCCTTCTCATCTGATGGTTGATTTTTTTGTTGCAAAAAACAAGCAGAGCAATAGGAAATATGAAAAAGATAGAGAGTTGAAGGTAGTACAGGACAAGGAAAGAGGGGACACAAAAACCAGGGAGACAAGCAAGAAACAAGAAAGCATGAACACGGAAAAGGAACGAGACTGGATTAAGGAGGAAATCAGAGCGAGGGATGGAAATGCAGAAAACAGAGCGATAATGTGGGAATGAGGAAAAGAGAGAGAAGTGAATGTGACAGAGAAGATGGGGACACATAGCGGGAATACAGGGCAACAAGAGGGGCAGAGGGGACACAAAATGTTGGGAGACAGAGCAAGAACACAAAGCTGGAACACAAAAGAAAGACAGAGAGACATCGAAATGCAGAAAGAGAGAGAGATCATATGGGAATATGGAAAAGAAAAAGGAGTGAATGTGGCATGAAGAGGATGGAAAAACTATAGAAAAGAGGAGGGAATGTGGCATAAAGAGGATGGAAAAACTATAGAAAAGAGGAGGGCATGTGGAAAGGGCAAGGTAATAAGAGAATGTGAAAAATATTTAAAAGGGGGATACTGAAAAAGATGGAGGGAAAAAGAGAGAAACTGAGACGGGGAGGCAAGAAGAAGTAAAATGAAAGGAGAGAATTGGTGAAAGAGGATAAGAGAAATGGGGGTGATGGGACATCTCTAGACATTGGATTCGTGTCTCCATCACATCTCTGGCAGCAGCAGCCTGTATGGACCAGGATAGCAGACATGTACGTGTTATGTTTTGCCCATCAGGATAAAACATACCCCGGGGCTGAGATGCCCCAAGGAATAAAGGGCAATCCAGAGCCTGAGAGACAGCACAGCGGTCTTTGGAAAACACTGGTGTCAAATGTGACACCCTAACGGGATTAGAGAGCCGTCTGGGAGCAGCCCCCTCCCATCACTGGGGAGGAGAAGAGGAGGGGCGGCGGGCTGAGCTCTGCAAATCTCACCTTACTTTGCTACGACTTTCAAATGTAATTACTACGCCGGGATTATCGGCAGCAGCAGCAGCAGCACAGGCTCGTCAGGCATCTCTCACAACTTTCTGAAAGCTCCCATCACTGCCTCCTATAGCCCGATTGCTGGCCATGAGCTCCTCTCTGTCAGGGACACTTGCTGCCATTCGGAATTTGGGGACTTCCAGGCTCCACAATGCAGGACTGTAGCTCAGAGTGTTGACTTTGGAAACCCTCCTTGCGTTTACTCTACTCCACCTCTGGCCTGGACTTACTTTGATTATTAATCAATGGATCTTTTATGAAGCCGGCAGGAAGCATGAAGGCTGCAAGCTGACATTACTCCACCAGAGAACAGCTGATCCCTTGCTGCAGCTCTGGACTGTGACCATAAAGCCCCTTCCCCACCCCGAGGACAAGACCCCATCTAGGTGTGTATATCTCTTTTTAGACTCCTGAGTATATAGGTAATCCCTAAGAACACGTGTATGTATGTAGATCCACCCTTAGACCTTTTAGGTGCCGTGCTGAACATCTCCATATTAATACCCTTTAGTCCACGAACTATTGATCTTCTCTGTAATCCATCTAAGTTATCTCTTTTTAGCCCTCTAAGCATAAATTATCTCTAAGACCCGATGTAGGTATGTAGATCCATCTCTCTCTCTCTGATCATCTCTGCGACCCCATTAAGGTTTATAGATGCATGCCTTCTAGCCCTCGAAGTATAGATCTTCTCTACAATCCATCTAAGAGATTTTTTGAACTTCTAAATATCTATCTAGACATGCAATTGTCTTTTTAGACCTCCAAGCAAATAGACCATCTCCATTACTACTTCTAGATGTGTAGATGTCTTTTTAGCCCTCGATGTATATAGCTACCATTCATCTAGGAGCCCTATTAGACCTTAAGTGAGATCATCTCTGAGATCCATCTACTTTAGTAGATTTGTTTTTGGACCTATAGATCATCTCCATCTAGGAGTATTGTTCATCTCTAAGACCCCCATCTTGGTACCTATATTTTTAGAACTTTGCTAAGACTCATTAGCTCTATGAGCCCCTATGGCTGCGAAAACCCATTTGAGTCATTTGCTTAGGAAGGGTGATGCTTCCATCCAGGTGCGAAATCCCCCCCACACACACACCACCACCACAACATACCGGTCTAGATTTGCTCTACTCCTGATTGCAGTCTGAAAACGCAGGTTCTTCTGGAATCACTTGCCTTACTAGGTGGGAAAAGCCTAGCTGCTATCAATACATGCATATGTATCTCCTATAACGCTATCTAGCTATGTATATTTTCTCTGTCTCGGTGTAAAGATCTTGTCTAACCTGACCAACTTTATTTGTGAAGACCCTTTCCATCCAGGTGAAAGCTACACCTTCACAAAATGTGTTTAGGTGGGCAGAGGTCTCACCTGGATCCTTTCCATCCAGGTGAGACCTACACCTTCACAAAATGTATCTAGTTGGGCAGATTTCTTCTATGCCCCTAGGTGCTTTACCTCCCGGAACCCAGCTAGATGGGTGGACCACCCCCCCCATCTATTGTGCATCTTTTCCTACCCCCCCCCCCCCCCCCCCCACAAGTATTTTAGCCCCTTGAGTACTTTAGCTCCTAGGTTCCAGCTAGGTGTGTAGATTACTCCCCATCTGTTGTGGATCTTCTCTCGGTCCCCTCTATGGGTCGCCCTTTTTCCTGCCCCTCTAGGTGCGTGCCTAACTTCTTAGACCCCAGCTAGGTGTGTATATCTTCTTATCTAGGTTTATGGTGCCCCCTCTAGGTAAATTTTGTATTTCCCAGACCAAGTTAGATGTGTAGATCTCATGTGGATCAGTCCCATGTAGGGGGAGTACTTCCCAGACCCCACCAAGATGGGTAACACAAGTTCTCTCTGGACTACTTTTTTTTATCTATGAATGAGTTGTTATCAGAGGCTCCGATGACAGGCAGTCGGGTTCTTTGCCCTGATTGTAGGAATAAATAAGCAGGATGTCGTCTATGTAACGTTTGTTTATTTGTCTTCCTGCAAGTTCACAGAAAGGCATGGCAATGTAAATGGCCAGTTGGTGCCCCTCGTTATCTCATCCATAGTGTCAAGTCTGGTGTATCAGAATTGATTAGAGTGTTTACCATTCCTTTTTGCTGACTTGTACTTAATGTATTTATTATTATTCCCCCATGCCCTTAGCTTCTCCGATGTGCTGTTGTCCAGACCAGGTCATCTTGGCAGCAGGACTGTGCAGTGGGAGAAAGTGGACGTGGATGAGAGAGCCCGAGAAGGAGCTACAGGAGTCTCAGATCTTTACTTCCAGGGCCATCACCCTCCTCCTATGAGGACAACTACTGACAAACATCACTCATAAAGAGAAAGCACTGGCTGATCCCACAGGCCACCCGAGAGGAGACTGAGGCAGAAAAACTTTCTCGTTCTTCCACTTACTCTGTGAACTCAGACCTGATGAGAGAGGGAAGGGTGTT